>JAGDYQ010000008.1:7534816-7602316 GCA_021962125.1 Bulinus truncatus
GGGCAGGAAATAATTTTACTAAGTAGAGCAAACAAGCAGAGGGGCCAGACAAAACGCAGGGGGGAGCAGGAAGAAATTTTACTAAGTAGAGCAAACAAGCAGAGGGGGCCAGAAAAAGCGCAGGGGGCAGAAATAAATTTTACTAAGTAGAGCAAACAAGCAGAGGGGCCAGACAAAACGCAGGGGGGGCAGGAAATAAATTTTACTAAGTAGAGCAAACAAGCAGAGGGGCCAGATCAGAACGCAGGGGGGGGAAGTAAAGAAATTTTACTAAGTAGAGCAAACAAGCAGAGGGGGCCAGACAAAACGCAGGGGGGCAGGAAATACCTTTTTACTAAGTAGAGCAAACAAGCAGAGGGGGCCAGACAAAAACGCAGGGGGGCAGGAAATAAATTTTACTAAGTAGAGTAAACAAGCAGAGGGGGCCAGACAAAACGCGGAGGGGGGGGCAGGAAATAAATTTTACTAAGTGAGCAAACAAGCAGAGGGGGCCAGACAAAACGCAGTGGGGGGCAGGAAATAAATTTTACTAAGTAGAGCAAACAAGCCAGAGGGGGCCAGACAAAACGCAGGGGGGCAGGAAATAAATTTTACTAAATAGAGCAAACAAGCAGAAGGGGCCAGACAAAACGCGGGGGGGGGGGGGGCAGGAAATAAATTTTACTAAGTAGAGCAAACAAGCAGGGGGGCCAGACAAAACGCAGGTAAAGGAGGGGCAGGAAATAAATTTTACTAAGTAGAGCAAACAAGCAGAGGGGGCCAGACAAAACGCAGAGGGGGCAGGGGAAATAAATTTTACTAAGTAGAGCAAACAAGCAGAGGGGCCAGACAAAACGCAGGGGGGTGGATGGAAATAAATTTTACAAAGTAGAGCAAACAAGCAGAGGGGGCCAGACAAAACGGCAGGGGGTGGGGGCGGGAAATAAATTTTACTAAGTAGAGCAAACAAGCAGAGGGGGCCAGACAAAACATAGAGGGGGGCAGGAAATAAATTTTACTAAGTGAGAGCAAACAAGCAGAGGGGGCCAGACAAAACGCAGTGGGGGCAGGAAATAAAGTTTACTAAGTAGAGCAAACAAGCAGAGGGGCCAGACAAAACGCAGGGGGCAGAAAATAAATTTTACTAAAAAAGAGCAAACAAACAGAAGGGGGCCAGACAAAACGCGTGGGGAAGTGAAATAAATTTTACTAAGTAGAGAAAAAACAAGCAGAGGGGGTGAGACAAAACGCAGGGGGGGCAGGAAATAAATTTTACTAAAAGTAGAGCAAACCAGCAGAGGGGGCCAAGACAAAACGCAGGGGGGGGAGCGGAAATGAAATTTTACATAAATAGAGCAAACAAACAGAGAAGGGGGCCAGACAAACGCAGGGGGGGGCAGGAAATAAATGGTTTACTAAGTAGAGCAAACAAGCAGAGGGGGCCAGACAAAACATTACATGTGGGGGCAGGAAATCAATTTTACTAAGTAGAGCAAACAAGCAGAGGGAGCCAGACAAAACGCAGGGGGTGGCAGGAAATAAATTTTACTAAGTAGAGCAAACAAGCAGAGAGGGGCCAGACAAAACGCAGGGGCAGGAAATAAATTTTACTAAGTAGAGCAAACCAGCAGAGGGGGCCAGACAAAACGCTGGGGGGGGCCGGAAATAAGTCTTACCAAGTAGAGCAAACAAGCAGAGGCCAGGCAGTCAAAACGCAGGAGGGGCAGGAAAATAAATTTTACTAAGTAGAGCAAACAAGCAGAGGAGCGCCAGACAAAACGCAGGGGGGGGCAGGAAATAAATTTTACTCACAAGAGCCACCAAGCAGGGGGGGCCAGACAAAACGCAGGAGGGGACTGTTTGGAAATAAATTTTACTAAGTAGAGCAAACAAGCAGAGGGGGCCAGACCAAAACGCAGGAATTGGCAGGGCAGGAAATGAATTTTACTAAGTAGAGCAAACAAGCAGAGGGGCCAGACAAACCGCAGGGGGGCAGGAAATAAATTTTACTAAGTAGAGCAAACAAGCAGAGGGGGCCAGACAAAGCGCAGGGGGAGCAGGGAAATAAATTTTACTAAGTAGAGCAAACAAGCAGAGGGGGCCAGACAAAACGCAGGGGGGGCAGGAAATAAATTTTACTAAGTAGAGCAAACAAACAGAAGGGGCAAGACAAAACGCAGGGGGTGGGGGCAGGAAATGAATTTTACTAAGTAGAGCAAACAAGCAGAGGGGGGCCAGACAAAACGCAGGGGGGGGCAGGAAATAAATTTTACTAAGTAGAGCAAACAAGCAGAGGGGTCCAGACAAAACGCAGGGGGGGCAGGAAATAAATTTTAGACTAAGAGAGCAACAAGCAGAGGGGCCAGACAAAACGCCATGGTGGGGGCAGGAAATAAATTTTACTGGTAGAGCAAACAAGCAGAGGGGGCCAGACAAAACGCAGGGGGGCAGGAAGTAAATTTTACTAAGTAGAGCAAACACAGAGGGGGCCAGACAAAACGCGAGGGGGGGGGCGGGAAATAAATTTACTAAGTAGAGCAAACAAGCAGAGGGGCCAGACGAAACGCAGGGGGCAGCAAATAAATTTTACTAAGTAGAGCAAACAAGCAGAGGGAGCTGCAGACAAAACAGAGGGGGGGCAGGAAATAATGCATTTTACTAAGTAGAGCAAACAAGCAGAGGGGCATGGGACGGCAAACGCAGGGGGAGGGGCAGGGAAATAGAATTTACTAAGTAGAGCAAACAAGCAGAGGGGGCCAGACAAAACGCAGGGGGAGGGGCAGGAAAATAAATTTTACTAAGTAGAGCAAACAAGCAGAGGGGGCCAGATAAAACGCAGGGGGACAGGAAATAAATTTTACTAAGTAGAGCAAACAAGCAGAGGGGGCCAGACAAAACGCAGGGGGGCAGGTAATAAATTTTACTAAGTAGAGCAAACAAGCAGAGAAACAGATAAAACGCAGGGGGGGGGGACAGGAAAAAAATTTTACTGGTGAGCAAACAAGCAGAGGGGGCCAGACAAAACGCAGGGGGGCAGGAATTGAATTTTACTAAGTAGAGCAAACAAGCAGAGGGGGGCCAGACAAAACGCAGGGGGGCAGGGAAATAAATTTTACTAAGTAGCGCAAACAAGCAGAGGGGGGCCAGACAAAACGCAGGGGGCGGGGCAGGAAATGAATTTTACTACGTAGAGCAAACAAGCAGAGGGGGCCAGACAAAACGCAGGGGGGCAGGAAATAAATTTTACTAAGTAGAGCAAACAAGCAGAGGGGGCCAAACAAAACGCAGGGGGTGGCAGGAAATAAATTTTACTGCTACAGTAGAGCAAACAAGCAGAGGGGGCCAGATAAAACGCAGGGGGGTAGGAAATAAATTTTACTAAGTAGAGCAAACAAGAAGAGGGGGCCAGACAAAACGCAGGGGGGCAGGAAATAAATTTTACTTAGTAGAGCAAACAAGCAGAGGGGCCAGACAAAACGCTGGGGGGGCAGGAAATAAATTTTACTAAGTAGAGCGAACAAGCAGAGGTGGCCAGACAAAACGCAGGGGGGGCAGGAAATAAATTTTACTAAGTAGAGCAAACAAGCAGAGGGGGCCAGACAAAACGCAGGGGGGCAGGAAATAAATTTTACTAAGTAGAGCAAACAAGCAGAGAGGCCAGACAAAACGCAGGAGGGGCAGGAAATAAATTTTACTAAGTAGAGCAAACAAGCAGAGGGCGCCAGACAAAACGCAGGGGGGGGGGCAGGAAATAAATTTTACTAAGTAGAGCAAACAAGCAGAGGGGGGGCCAGACAAAACGCAGGGGGCAGGAAATAAATTTTACTAAGTAGCGCAAACAAGCAGAGGGGGCCAGACAAAACGCAGGGGGCGGGGCAGGAAATGAATTTTACTACGTAGAGCAAACAAGCAGAGGGGGCCAGACAAAACGCAGGGGGCAGGAAATAAATTTTACTAAGTAGAGCAAACAAGCAGAGGGGGCCAAACAAAACGCATGGGGTGGCAGGAAATAAATTTTACTAAGTAGAGCAAACAAGCAGAGGGGGGCCAGATAAAACGCAGTGGGGGTAGGAAATAAATTTTACTAAGTAGAGCAAACAAGAAGAGGGGGCCAGACAAAACGCAGGGGGGGGCAGGAAATAAATTTTACTTAGTAGAGCAAACAGCAGAGGGGCCAGACAAAACGCTGGGGGGGGGGGGGGCAGGAAATAAATTTTACTAAGTAGAGCGAACAAGCAGAGGTGGCCAGACAAAACGCAGGGGGGCAGGAAATAAATTTTACTAAGTAGAGCAAACAAGCAGAGGGGGCCAGACAAAACGCAGGGGGGGGCAGGAAATAAATTTTACTAAGTAGAGCAAACAAGCAGAGGGTGCCAGACAAAACGCGGAGGGGGGGCAGGAAATAAATTTTACTAAGTAGAGCAAACAAGCAGAGGGGGCCAGACAAAACGCAGGGGAGGGGCAGGAAATAAATTTTACTAAGTAGAGCAAACAAGCAGAGGGGGCCAGATAAAACGCAGGGGGGGACAGGAAATAAATTTTACTAAGTAGAGCAAACAAGCAGAGGGGGCCAGACAAAACGCAGGGGGGCAGGTAATAAATTTTACTAAGTAGAGCAAACAAGCAGAGGGGGCCAGATAAAACGCAGGGGGGGGACAGGAAAAAAATTTTACTAAGTAGAGCAAACAAGCAGAGGGGGCCAGACAAAACGCAGGGGGGGGCAGGAAATAAATTTTACTAAGTAGAGCAAACAAGCAGAGGGGGCCAGACAAAACGCACGGGGGGCAGGAAATAAATTTTACTAAGTAGCGCAAACAAGCAGAGGGGCCAGACAAAACGCAGGGGGGCGGGGCAGGAAATGAATTTTACTACGTAGAGCAAACAAGCAGAGGGGGGCCAGACAAAACGCAGGGGGGCAGGAAATAAATTTTACTAAGTAGAGCAAACAAGCAGAGGGGGCCAAACAAAACGCAGGGGGTGGCAGGAAATAAATTTTACTAAGTAGAGCAAACAAGCAGAGGGGGCCAGATAAAACGCAGGGGGGGGTAGGAAATAAATTTTACTAAGTAGAGCAAACAAGAAGAGGGGGCCAGACAAAACGCAGGGGGGCAGGAAATAAATTTTACTTAGTAGAGCAAACAAGCAGAGGGGCCAGACAAAACGCTGGGGGGGGGGGGCGGGAAATAAATTTTACTAAGTAGAGCGAACAAGCAGAGGTGGCCAGACAAAACGCAGGGGGGCGGGAAATAAATTTTACTAAGTAGAGCAAACAAGCAGAGGGGGCCAGACAAAACGCAGGGGGGGCAGGAAATAAATTTTACTAAGTAGAGCAAACAAGCAGAGAGGCCAGACAAAACGCAGGAGGGGCAGGAAATAAATTTTACTAAGTAGAGCAAACAAGCAGAGGGCGCCAGACAAAACGCAGGGGGGCAGGAAATAAATTTTACTAAGTAGAGCAAACAAGCAGAGGGGGCCAGACAAAACGCAGTGGGGGCAGGAAATAAATTTTACTAAGTAGCGCAAACAAGCAGAGGGGGCCAGACAAAACGCAGGGGGGCGGGGCAGGAAATGAATTTTACTACGTAGAGCAAACAAGCAGAGGGGGCCAGACAAAACGCAGGGGGGCAGGAAATAAATTTTACTAAGTAGAGCAAACAAGCAGAGGGGGCCAAACAAAACGCATGGGGTGGCAGGAAATAAATTTTACTAAGTAGAGCTAAACAAGCAGAGGGGGCCAGATAAAACGCAGGGGGGTAGGAAATAAATTTTACTAAGTAGAGCAAACAAGAAGAGGGGGCCAGACAAAACGCAGGGGGGGGCAGGAAATAAATTTTACTTAGTAGAGCAAACAAGCAGAGGGGCCAGACAAAACGCTGGGGGGGCAGGAAATAAATTTTACTAAGTAGAGCGAACAAGCAGAGGTGGCCAGACAAAACGCAGGGAGGGCAGGAAATAAATTTTACTAAGTAGAGCAAACAAGCAGAGGGGGCCAGACAAAACGCAGGGGGGCAGGAAATAAATTTTACTAAGTAGAGCAAACAAGCAGAGAGGCCAGACAAAACGCAGGAGGGGCAGGAAATAAATTTTACTAAGTAGAGCAAACAAGCAGAGGGCGCCAGACAAAACGCAGGGGGGGGCAGGAAATAAATTTTACTAAGTAGAGCAAACAAGCAGAGGGGGCCAGACAAAACGCAGGGGGGGCAGGAAATAAATTTTACTAAGTAGAGCAAACAAGCAGAGGGGGCCAGACAGAACGCAGGGGGGGGAAGTAAAGAAATTTTACTAAGTAGAGCAAACAAGCAGAGGGGGCCAGACAAAACGCAGGGGGGGGGCAGGAAATAAATTTTTACTAAGTAGAGCAAACAAGCAGAGGGGGCCAGACAAAACGCAGGGGGGCAGGAAATAAATTTTACTAAGTAGAGCAAACAAGCAGAGGGGGCCAGACAAAACGCAGGGGGGGGCAGGAAATAAATTTTACTAAGTAGAGCAAACAAGCAGAGGGTGCCAGACAAAACGCGGAGGGGGGCAGGAAATAAATTTTACTAAGTAGAGCAAACAAGCAGAGGGGGCCAGACAAAACGCAGGGGGAGGGGCAGGAAATAAATTTTACTAAGTAGAGCAAACAAGCAGAGGGGGCCAGACAAAACGCAGGGGGGGGGGGCAGGAAATAAATTTTACTAAGTAGAGCAAACAAGCAGAGGGGGCCAGACAAAACGCAGGGGGGGCAGGAAATAAATTTTACTAAGAAGCGCAAACAAGCAGAGGGGGCCAGACAAAATGCAGGGGGGCGGGGCAGTAAATGAATTTTACTAAGTAGAGCAAACAAGCAGAGGGGGCCAGACAAAACGCAGGGGGTGGCAGGAAATAAATTTTGCTAAGTAGAGCAAACAAGCAGAGGGGGCCAGACAAAACGCAGGGGGGCAGGAAATAAATTTTACTAAGTAGAGCAAACAAGCAGAGGGGGCCAGACAAAACGCAGGGGGGGCAGGAAATAAATTTTACTAAGTAGAGCAAACAAGCAGAGGGGGCCAGACAAAACGCAGGGGGGGGGCAGGAAATAAATTTTACTAAGTAGAGCAAACAAGCAGAGGTGGCCAGACAAAACGCAGGGGGGCAGGAAATAAATTTTACTAAGTAGAGCAAACAAGCAGAGGGGGCCAGACAAAACGCAGGGGGGGCAGGAAATAAATTTTACTAAGTAGAGCAAACAAGCAGAGGGGGCCAGACAAAACGCAGGGGTGGCAGAAAATAAATTTTACTAAAGTAGAGCAAACAACCAGAGGGGGCCAGACAAAACGCAGGGGGGGCAGGGGAAATAAATTTTACTAAGTAGAGCAAACAAGCAGAGGGGGCCAGACAAAACGCAGGGGGGCAGGAAATAAATTTTACTAAGTAGAGCAAACAAGCAGAGGGGGCCAGACAAAACGCAGGGGGGGGGGGGCAGGAAATAAATTTTACTAAGTAGAGCAAACAAGCAGAGGGGGCCAGACAAAACGCAGGGGGGGGGGCAGGAAATAAATTTTACTAAGTAGAGCAAACAAGCAGAGGGGCCAGACAAAACGCAGGGGGGGCAGGAAATAAATTTTACTAAGTAGAGCAAACAAGCAGAGGGGGCCAGACAAAACGCAGGGGGGCAGGAAATAAATTTTACTAAGTAGAGCAAACAAGCAGAGGGGGCCAGACAAAACGCAGGGGGGCAGGAAATAAATTTTACTAAGTAGAGCAAACAAGCAGAGGGGGCCAGACAGAACGCAGGGGGGGGAAGTAAAGAAATTTTACTAAGTAGAGCAAACAAGCAGAGGGGGCCAGACAAAACGCAGGGGGGCAGGAAATAAATTTTACTAAGTAGAGCAAACAAGCAGAGGGGGCCAGACAAAACGCAGGGGGGCAGGAAATAAATTTTACTAAGTAGAGCAAACAAGCAGAGGGGGCCAGACAAAACGCAGGGGGGGGCAGGAAATAAATTTTACTAAGTAGAGCAAACAAGCAGAGGGTGCCAGACAAAACGCGGAGGGGGGCAGGAAATAAATTTTACTTAGTAGAGCAAACAAGCAGAGGGGCCAGACAAAACGCTGGGGGGGGGGGCAGGAAATAAATTTTACTAAGTAGAGCGAACAAGCAGAGGTGGCCAGACAAAACGCAGGGGGGGGCAGGAAATAAATTTTACTAAGTAGAGCAAACAAGCAGAGGGGGCCAGACAAAACGCAGGGGGGGGGGCGGGAAATAAATTTTACTAAGTAGAGCAAACAAGCAGAGGGTGCCAGACAAAACGCGGAGGGGGGGCAGGAAATAAATTTTACTAAGTAGAGCAAACAAGCAGGGGGCCAGACAAAACGCAGGGGGAGGGGCAGGAAATAAATTTTACTAAGTAGAGCAAACAAGCAGAGGGGGCCAGATAAAACGCAGGGGGGGGACAGGAAATAAATTTTACTAAGTAGAGCAAACAAGCAGAGGGGGCCAGACAAAACGCAGGGGGGCAGGTAATAAATTTTACTAAGTAGAGCAAACAAGCAGAGGGGGCCAGATAAAACGCAGGGGGGGGGGGGACAGGAAAAAAATTTTACTAAGTAGAGCAAACAAGCAGAGGGGGCCAGACAAAACGCAGGGGGGCAGGAAATAAATTTTACTAAGTAGAGCAAACAAGCAGAGGGGGCCAGACAAAACGCAGGGGGGGCAGGAAATAAATTTTACTAAGTAGCGCAAACAAGCAGAGGGGGCCAGACAAAACGCAGGGGGGGCGGGGCAGGAAATGAATTTTACTACGTAGAGCAAACAAGCAGAGGGGGCCAGACAAAACGCAGGGGGGGCAGGGAAATAAATTTTACTAAGTAGAGCAAACAAGCAGAGGGGGCCAAACAAAACGCAGGGGGTGGCAGGAAATAAATTTTACTAAGTAGAGCAAACAAGCAGAGGGGGCCAGATAAAACGCAGGGGGGGGGGGGGGTAGGAAATAAATTTTACTAAGTAGAGCAAACAAGAAGAGAGGGGCCAGACAAAACGCAGGGGGGGGGGCAGGGAAATAAATTTTACTTAGTAGAGCAAACAAGCAGAGGGGCCAGACAAAACGCTGGGGGGGGGGGGCAGGAAATAAATTTTACTAAGTAGAGCGAACAAGCAGAGGTGGCCAGACAAAACGCAGGGGGGCAGGAAATAAATTTTACTAAGTAGAGCAAACAAGCAGAGGGGGCCAGACAAAACGCAGGGGGGGGCAGGAAATAAATTTTACTAAGTAGAGCAAACAAGCAGAGGCCAGACAAAACGCAGGAGGGGCAGGAAATAAATTTTACTAAGTAGAGCAAACAAGCAGAGGGCGCCAGACAAAACGCAGGGGGGGCAGGAAATAAATTTTACTAAGTAGAGCAAACAAGCAGAGGGGCCAGACAAAACGCAGTGGGGGCAGGAAATAAATTTTACTAAGTAGCGCAAACAAGCAGAGGGGGCCAGACAAAACGCAGGGGGGCGGGGCAGGAAATGAATTTTACTACGTAGAGCAAACAAGCAGAGGGGGCCAGACAAAACGCAGGGGGGGCAGGAAATAAATTTTACTAAGTAGAGCAAACAAGCAGAGGGGGCCAAACAAAACGCATGGGGTGGCAGGAAATAAATCGTTACTAAGTAGAGCAAACAAGCAGAGGGGGCCAGATAAAACGCAGGGGGGTAGGAAATAAATTTTACTAAGTAGAGCAAACAAGAAGAGGGGCCAGACAAAACGCAGGGGGGGGCAGGAAATAAATTTTACTTAGTAGAGCAAACAAGCACAGAGGCCAGACAAAACGCTGGGGGGGCAGGAAATAAATTTTACTAAGTAGAGCGAACAAGCAGAGGTGGCCAGACAAAACGCAGGGAGGGGCAGGAAATAAATTTTACTAAGTAGAGCAAACAAGCAGGGGGCCAGACAAAACGCAGGGGGGCAGGAAATAAATTTTACTAAGTGAGAGCAAACAAGCAGAGAGGCCAGACAAAACGCAGGAGGGGCAGAGAAATAAATTTTACTAAGTAGAGCAAACAAGCAGAGGGCGCCAGACAAAACGCAGGGGGGCAGGAAATAAATTTTACTAAGTAGAGCAAACAAGCAGAGGGGGCCAGACAAAACGCAGGGGGGCAGGAAATAAATTTTACTAAGTAGAGCAAACAAGCAGAGGGGGGCCAGACAGAACGCAGGGGGGGAAGTAAAAGAAATTTTACTAAGTAGAGCAAACAAGCAGAGGGGGCCAGACAAAACGCAGGGGGGGGGGGGGGCAGGAAATAAATTTTTACTAAGTAGAGCAAACAAGCAGAGGGGGCCAGACAAAACGCAGGGGGGCAGGAAATAAATTTTACTAAGTAGAGCAAACAAGCAGAGAGGGGCCAGACAAAACGCAGGGGGGCGGGAAATAAATTTTACTAAGTAGAGCAAACAAGCAGAGGGTGCCAGACAAAACGCGGAGGGGGGCAGGAAATAAATTTTACTAAGTAGAGCAAACAAGCAGAGGGGGCCAGACAAAACGCAGGGGAGGGGCAGGAAATAAATTTTACTAAGTAGAGCAAACAAGCAGAGGGGGCCAGACAAAACGCAGGGGGGCAGGAAATAAATTTTACTAAGTAGAGCAAACAAGCAGAGGGGGCAGACAAAACGCAGGGGGGGGGGGGGGCAGGAAATAAATTTTACTAAGAAGCGCAAACAAGCAGAGGGGGCCAGACAAAATGCAGGGGGGCGGGGCAGTAAATGAATTTTACTAAGTAGAGCAAACAAGCAGAGGGGGCCAGACAAAACGCAGGGGGGTGGCAGGAAATAAATTTTGCTAAGTAGAGCAAACAAGCAGAGGGGGCCAGACAAAACGCAGGGGGGGGGCAGGAAATAAATTTTACTAAGTAGAGCAAACAAGCAGAGGGGCCAGACAAAACGCAGGGGGGGCAGGAAATAAATTTTACTAAGTAGAGCAAACAAGCAGAGGGGGCCAGACAAAACGCAGGGGGGGGGGGGGCAGGAAATAAATTTTACTAAGTAGAGCAAACAAGCAGAGGTGGCCAGACAAAACGCAGGGGGGGCAGGAAATAAATTTTACTAAGTAGAGCAAACAAGCAGAGGGGCCAGACAAAACGCAGGGGGGGGCAGGAAATAAATTTTACTAAGTAGAGCAAACAAGCAGAGGGGGCCAGACAAAACGCGGGGGGGGGCAGGAAATAAATTTTACTAAGTAGAGCAAACAATCAGAGGGGGCCAGACAAAACGCAGGGGGGGCAGGAAATAAATTTTACTAAGTAGAGCAAACAAGCAGAGGGGGCCAGACAAAACGCAGGGGGGCAGGAAATAAATTTTACTAAGTAGAGCAAACAAGCAGAGGGGGCCAGACAAAACGCAGGGGGGGGGGCAGGAAATAAATTTTACTAAGTAGAGCAAACAAGCAGAGGGGGCCAGACAAAACGCAGGGGGGGGCAGGAAATAAATTTTTACTAAGTAGAGCAAACAAGTGAGGGGGCCAGACAAAACGCAGGGGGGGCAGGAAATAAATTTTACTAAGTAGAGCAAACAAGCAGGGGGCCAGACAAAACGCACGGGGGGCAGGAAATAAATTTTACTAAGTAGAGCAAACAAGCAGAGGGGGCCAGACAAAACGCAGGGGGGCAGGAAATAAATTTTACTAAGTAGAGCAAACAAGCAGAGGGGGCCAGACAGAACGCAGGGGGGGGAAGTAAAGAAATTTTACTAAGTAGAGCAAACAAGCAGAGGGGGCCAGACAAAACGCAGGGGGGGCAGGAAATAAATTTTACTAAGTAGAGCAAACAAGCAGAGGGGGCCAGACAAAACGCAGGGGGGGGCAGGGAAATAAATTTTACTAAGTAGAGCAAACAAGCAGAGGGGGCCAGACAAAACGCAGGGGGGCAGGAAATAAATTTTACTAAGTAGAGCAAACAAGCAGAGGGGCCAGACAAAACGCGGAGGGGGGGCAGGAAATAAATTTTACTAAGTAGAGCAAACAAGCAGAGGGGGCCAGACAAAACGCAGGGGGGAGGGGCAGGAAATAAATTTTACTAAGTAGAGCAAACAAGCAGAGGGGGCCAGACAAAACGCAGGGGGGCAGGAAATAAATTTTACTAAGTAGAGCAAACAAGCAGAGGGGGCCAGACAAAACGCAGGGGGGGGGCAGGAAATAAATTTTACTAAGTAGCGCAAACAAGCAGAGGGGGCCAGACAAAATGCAGGGGGGCGGGGCAGTAAATGAATTTTACTAAGTAGAGCAAACAAGCAGAGGGGGCCAGACAAAACGCAGGGGGGCAGGGAAATAAATTTTACTAAGTAGAGCAAACAAGCAGAGGGGGCCAGACAAAACGCAGGGGGGCAGGAAATAAATTTTACTAAGTAAAGCAAACAAGCAGAGGGGGCCAGACAAAACGCAGGGGGGGGGGCAGGAAATTAATTTTACTAAGTAGAGCAAACAAGCAGAGGGGGCCAGACAAAACGCAGGGGGGGGGGTAGGAAATAAATTTTACTAAGTAGAGCAAACAAGAAGAGGGGGCCAGACAAAACGCAGGGGGGGCAGGAAATAAATTTTACTTAGTAGAGCAAACAAGCAGAGGGGGCCAGACAAAACGCTGGGGGGGGGGGCAGGAAATAAATTTTACTAAGTAGAGCAAACAAGCAGAGGGGGCCAGACAAAACGCAGGGGGCGGGGCAGGAAATAAATTTTACTAAGTAGAGCAAACAAGCAGAGGGGGCCAGACAAAACGCAGGGGGGGCAGGAAATAAATTTTACTAAGTAGAGCAAACAAGCAGAGGGGGCCAGAAAAAACGCACGGGGTGGCAGAAAATAAATTTTACCAAGTAGAGCAAACAAGCAGAGGGGGCCAGACAAAACGCAGGGGGGGCAGGAAATAAATTTTACTAAGTAGAGCAAACAAGCAGAGGGGGCCAGACAAAACGCAGGGGGAGGGGCAGGAAATAAATTTTACTAAGTAGAGCAAACAAGCAGAGGGGGCCAGACAAATCGCAGGGGGGGCAGGAAATAAATTTTACTAAGTAGAGCAAACAAGCAGAGGGGGCCAGACAAAACGCAGGGGGGACAGGAAATAAATTTTACTAAGTAGAGCAAACAAGCAGAGGGGGCCAGACAAAACGCCAAAACGCAGGGGGGCAGGAAATAAATTTTACTAAGTAGAGCAAACAAGCAGAGGGGGCCAGACAAATTGCAGGAGGGGCAGGAAATAAATTTTACTAAGTAGAGCAAACAAGCAGAGGGGGCCAGACAAAACGCAGGGGGGGGCAGGAAATAAATTTTACTAAGTAGAGCAAACAAGCAGAGGGGGCCAGACAAAACGCAGGAGGGGCAGGAAATAAATTTTACTAAGTAGAGCAAACAAGCAGAGGGGGCCAGACAAAACGCAGGGGGGGGGGGGCAGGAAATAAATTTTACTAAGTAGAGCAAACAAGCAGACGGGGCCAGACAAAACGCAGGGGGGGCAGGAAATAAATTTTACTAAGTAGAGCAAACCAGCAGAGGGGGCCAGACAAAACGCAGGGGGGGCAATAAATAAATTTTACTAAGTAGAGCAAACAAGCAGAGGGGGCCAGACAAAACGCAGGGGGGGGGCAGGAAATAAATTTTACTAAGTAGAGCAAACAAGCAGAGGGGGCCAGATAAAACGCAGGGGGGGGACAGGAAATAAATTTTACTAAGTAGAGCAAACAAGCAGAGGGGGCCAGACAAAACGCAGGGGGGCAGGTAATAAATTTTACTAAGTAGAGCAAACAAGCAGAGGGGGCCAGATAAAACGCAGGGGGGGGCAGGAAATGAATTTTACTAAGTAGAGCAAACAAGCAGAGGGGGCCAGACAAAACGCAGGGGGGGCAGGAAATAAATTTTACTAAGTAGAGCAAACAAGCAGAGGGGGCCAGACAAAACGCAGGGGGGGGGGCAGGAAATAAATTTTACTAAGTAGAGCAAACAAGCAGAGGGGGCCAGACAAAACGCAGGGGGGCGGGGCAGGAAATGAATTTTACTAAGTAGAGCAAACAAGCAGAGGGGGCCAGACAAAACGCAGGGGGGCAGGAAATAAATTTTACTAAGTAGAGCAAACAAGCAGAGGGGGCCAGACAAAACGCAGGGGGGGGCAGGAAATAAATTTTACTAAGTAGAGCAAACAAGCAGAGGGGGCCACACAAAACGCAGGGGGGGGTAGGAAATAAATTTTACTAAGTAGAGCAAATAAGAATAGGGGGCCAGACAAAACGCAGGGGGGCAGGAAATAAATTTTACTTAGTAGAGCAAACAAGCAGAGGGGGCCAGACAAAACGCTGGGGGGGGGGCAGGAAATAAATTTTACTAAGTAGAGCGAACAAGCAGAGGTGGCCAGACAAAACGCAGGGGGGCAGGAAATAAATTTTACTAAGTAGAGCAAACAAGCAGAGGGGGCCAGACAAAACGCAGGGGGGCAGGAAATAAATTTTACTAAGTAGAGCAAACAAGCAGAGGGGGCCAGACAAAACGCAGGGGGTGGCAGAAAATAAATTTTACTAAGTAGAGCAAACAAGAAGAGGGGGCCAGAAAAAACGCAGGAGGGGGGGCAGGAAATAAATTTTACTAAGTAGAGCAAACAAGCAGAGGTGGCCAGACAAAACGCAGGGGGGGCAGGAAATAAATTTTACTAAGTAGAGCAAACAAGCAGAGGGGGCCAGACAAAACGCAGGGGGGGGGGCAGGAAATAAATTTTACTAAGTAGAGCAAACAAGCAGAGGGGGCCAGACAAAACGCAGGGGTGGCAGAAAATAAATTTTACTAAGTAGAGCAAACAACCAGAGGGGGCCAGACAAAACGCAGGGGGGCAGGAAATAAATTTTACTAAGTAGAGCAAACAAGCAGAGGGGGCCAGACAAAACGCAGGGGGGGCAGGAAATAAATTTTACTAAGTAGAGCAAACAAGCAGAGGGGGCCAGACAAAACGCAGGGGGGGGGGCAGGAAATAAATTTTACTAAGTAGAGCAAACAAGCAGAGGGGCCAGACAAAACGCAGGGGGGGGGGGGCAGGAAATAAATTTTACTAAGTAGAGCAAACAAGCAGAGGGGGCCAGACAAAACGCAGGGGGGCAGGAAATAAATTTTACTAAGTAGAGCAAACAAGCAGAGGGGGCCAGAAAAAACGCAGGGGTGGGGCAGGAAATAAATTTTACTAAGTAGAGCAAACAAGCAGAGGGGGCCAGACAAAACGCAGGGGGGCAGGAAATAAATTTTACTAAGTAGAGCAAACAAGCAGAGGGGGCCAGACAGAACGCAGGGGGGGAAGTAAAGAAATTTTACTAAGTAGAGCAAACAAGCAGAGGGGGCCAGACAAAACGCAGGGGGGGCAGGAAATAAATTTTACTAAGTAGAGCAAACAAGCAGAGGGGGCCAGACAAAACGCAGGGGGGGGCAGGAAATAAATTTTACTAAGTAGAGTAAACAAGCAGAGGGGGCCAGACAAAACGCGGAGGGGGGGGCAGGAAATAAATTTTACTAAGTAGAGCAAACAAGCAGAGGGGGCCAGACAAAACGCAGTGGGGGCAGGAAATAAATTTTACTAAGTAGAGCAAACAAGCAGAGGGGGCCAGACAAAACGCAGGGGGCAGGAAATAAATTTTACTAAATAGAGCAAACAAGCAGAAGGGGCCAGACAAAACGCATGGGGGGGGGCAGGAAATAAATTTTACTAAGTAGAGCAAACAAGCAGAGGGGGCCAGACAAAACGCAGGAGGGGCAGGAAATAAATTTTACTAAGTAGAGCAAACAAGCAGAGGGGGCCAGACAAAACGCAGAGGGGGGGCAGGAAATAAATTTTACTAAGTAGAGCAAACAAGCAGAGGGGGCCAGACAAAACGCAGAGGGGGGGCAGGAAATAAATTTTACTAAGTAGAGCAAACAAGCAGAGGGGGCCAGACAAAACGCAGAGGGGGGCAGGAAATAAATTTTACTAAGTAGAGCAAACAAGCAGAGGGGGCCAGACAAAACGCAGGGGGTGGATGGAAATAAATTTTACAAAGTAGAGCAAACAAGCAGAGGGGGCCAGACAAAACGCAGGGGGTGGGGGCAGGAAATAAATTTTACTAAGTAGAGCAAACAAGCAGAGGGGGCCAGACAAAACATAGAGGGGGGGCAGGAAATAAATTTTACTAAGTAGAGCAAACAGGCAGAGGGGGCCAGACAAAACGCAGTGGGGGCAGGAAATAAAGTTTACTAAAAAGAGCAAACAAGCAGAGGGGGCCAGACAAAACGCAGGGGGGGCAGAAAATAAATTTTACTAAAAAGAGCAAACAAACAGAAGGGGCCAGACAAAACGCAGGGGGGGCGGGAAATAAATTTTACTAAGTAGAGCAAACAAGCAGAGGGGGCCAGACAAAACGCAGGGGGGGGGCAGGAAATAAATTTTACTAAGTAGAGCAAAGAAGAAGAGGGGGCCAGACAAAACGCAGGGGGGGGGCAGGAAATAAATTTTACTAAGTAGAGCAAACAAGCAGAGGGGGCCAGATAAAACGCAGGGGGGGCAGGAAATAAATTTTACTAAGTAGAGCAAACAAGCAGAGGGGGCCAGACAAAACGCGGGGGGGCAGGTAATAAATTTTACTAAGTAGAGCAAACAAGCAGAGGGGGCCAGATAAAACGCAGGGGGGGGCAGGAAATGAATTTTACTAAGTAGAGCAAACAAGCAGAGGGGGCCAGACAAAACGCAGGGGGGGGCAGGAAATAAATTTTACTAAGTAGAGCAAACAAGCAGAGGGGGGCCAGACAAAACGCAGGGGGGGCAGGAAATAAATTTTACTAAGTAGAGCAAACAAGCAGAGGGGGCCAGACAAAACGCAGGGGGCGGGGCAGGAAATGAATTTTACTAAGTAGAGCAAACAAGCAGAGGGGGCCAGACAAAACGCAGGGGGGCAGGAAATAAATTTTACTAAGTAGAGCAAACAAGCAGAGGGGGCCAGACAAAACGCAGGGGGGCAGGAAAAAAATTTTACTAAGTAGAGCAAACAAGCAGAGGGGGCCAGACAAAACGCAGGGGGGGCAGGAAATAAATTTTACTAAGTAGAGCAAACAAGCAGAGGGGGCCAGACAAAACGCAGGGGGGCAGGAAATAAATTTTACTAAGTAGAGCAAACAAGCAGAGGGGGCCAGAAAAAACGCAGGGGTGGGGCAGGAAATAAATTTTACTAAGTAGAGCAAACAAGCAGAGGGGCCAGACAAAACGCAGGGGGGCAGGAAATAAATTTTACTAAGTAGAGCAAACAAGCAGAGGGGGCCAGACAGAACGCAGGGGGGAAGTAAAGAAATTTTACTAAGTAGAGCAAACAAGCAGAGGGGGCCAGACAAAACGCAGGGGGGCAGGAAATAAAACTAAGTAGAGCAAACAAGCAGGGGGGCAGGAAATAAATTTTACTAAGTAGAGCAAACAAGCAGAGGGGCCAGACAAAACGCGGAGGGGGCAGGAAATAAATTTTACTAAGTAGAGCAAACAAGCAGAGGGGGCCAGACAAAACGCAGTGGGGGCAGGAAATAAATTTTACTAAGTAGAGCAAACAAGCAGAGGGGGCCAGACAAAACGCAGGGGGGCAGGAAATAAATTTTACTAAATAGAGCAAACAAGCAGAAGGGGCCAGACAAAACGCAGGGGGGGCAGGAAATAAATTTTACTAAGTAGAGCAAACAAGCAGAGGGGGCCAGACAAAACGCAGGAGGGGCAGGAAATAAATTTTACTAAGTAGAGCAAACAAGCAGAGGGGGCCAGACAAAACGCAGAGGGGGGGCAGGAAATAAATTTTACTAAGTAGAGCAAACAAGCAGAGGGGGCAAGACAAAACGCAGAGGGGGGCAGGAAATAAATTTTACTAAGTAGAGCAAACAAGCAGAGGGGGCCAGACAAAACGCAGGGGGTGGATGGAAATAAATTTTACAAAGTAGAGCAAACAAGCAGAGGGGGGCCAGACAAAACGCAGGGGGTGGGGGCAGGAAATAAAGTTTACTAAAAAGAGCAAACAAGCAGAGGGGGCCAGACAAAACGCAGGGGGGCAGAAAATAAATTTTACTAAAAAGAGCAAACAAACAGAAGGGGCCAGACAAAACGCAGGGGGGCGGGAAATAAATTTTACTAAGTAGAGCAAACAAGCAGAGGGGGCCAGACAAAACGCAGGGGGGGGGGGCAGGAAATAAATTTTACTAAGTAGAGCAAACAAGAAGAGGGGGCCAGACAAAACGCAGGAGGGGGGGCAGGAAATAAATTTTACTAAGTAGAGCAAACAAGCAGAGGGGGCCAGATAAAACGCAGGGGGGGGGCAGGAAATAAATTTTACTAAGTAGAGCAAACAAGCAGAGGGGGCCAGACAAAACGCAGGGGGGGGGCAGGTAATAAATTTTACTAAGTAGAGCAAACAAGCAGAGGGGGCCAGATAAAACGCAGGGGGGGGCAGGAAATGAATTTTACTAAGTAGAGCAAACAAGCAGAGGGGGCCAGACAAAACGCAGGGGGGCAGGAAATAAATTTTACTAAGTAGAGCAAACAAGCAGAGGGGGGCCAGACAAAACGCAGGGGGGGCAGGAAATAAATTTTACTAAGTAGAGCAAACAAGCAGAGGGGGCCAGACAAAACGCAGGGGGGCGGGGCAGGAAATGAATTTTACTAAGTAGAGCAAACAAGCAGAGGGGGCCAGACAAAACGCAGGGGGGGCAGGAAATAAATTTTACTAAGTAGAGCAAACAAGCAGAGGGGGCCAGACAAAACGCAGGGGGGCAGGAAATAAATTTTACTAAGTAGAGCAAACAAGCAGAGGGGGCCAGACAAAACGCAGGGGGGTAGGAAATAAATTTTACTAAGTAGAGCAAATAAGAAGAGGGGGCCAGACAAAACGCAGGGGGGGGGGGCAGGAAATAAATTTTACTTAGTAGAGCAAACAAGCAGAGGGAGCCAGACAAAACGCTGGGGGGGGGGGGCAGGAAATAAATTTTACTAAGTAGAGCGAACAAGCAGAGGTGGCCAGACAAAACGCAGGGGGGGCAGGAAATAAATTTTACTAAGTAGAGCAAACAAGCAGAGGGGGCCAGACAAAACGCAGGGGGGGGGGCAGGAAATAAATTTTACTAAGTAGAGCAAACAAGCAGAGGGGGCCAGACAAAACGCAGGGGGGGGGGCAGGAAATAAATTTTACTAAGTAGAGCAAACAAGCAGAGGGGGCCAGACAAAACGCAGGGGGGCAGGAAATAAATTTTACTAAGTAGAGCAAACAAGCAGAGGGGCCAGACAAAACGCAGGGGGGGGCAGGAAAGAAATTTTACTAAGTAGAGCAAACAAGCAGAGGGGGCCAGAAAAAACGCAGGGGGGGGCAGGAAATAAATTTTACTAAGTAGAGCAAACAAGCAGAGGGGGCCAGACAAAACGCAGGGGGGGCAGGAAATAAATTTTACTAAGTAGAGCAAACAAGCAGAGGGGGCCAGACAGAACGCAGGGGGGGGGGAAGTAAAGAAATTTTACTAAGTAGAGCAAACAAGCAGAGGGGGCCAGACAAAACGCAGGGGGGGGCAGGAAATAAATTTTACTAAGTAGAGCAAACAAGCAGAGGGGGCCAGACAAAACGCAGGGGGGGCAGGAAATAAATTTTACTAAGTAGAGTAAACAAGCAGAGGGGGCCAGACAAAACGCGGAGGGGGGGCAGGAAATAAATTTTACTAAGTAGAGCAAACAAGCAGAGGGGGCCAGACAAAACGCAGTGGGGGCAGGAAATAAATTTTACTAAGTAGAGCAAACAAGCAGAGGGGGCCAGACAAAACGCAGGGGGGCAGGAAATAAATTTTACTAAATAGAGCAAACAAGCAGAAGGGGCCAGACAAAACGCGGGGGGGGGGCAGGAAATAAATTTTACTAAGTAGAGCAAACAAGCAGAGGGGGCCAGACAAAACGCAGGAGGGGCAGGAAATAAATTTTACTAAGTAGAGCAAACAAGCAGAGGGGCCAGACAAAACGCAGAGGGGGGCAGGAAATAAATTTTACTAAGTAGAGCAAACAAGCAGAGGGGGCCAGACAAAACGCAGGGGTGGATGGAAATAAATTTTACAAAGTAGAGCAAACAAGCAGAGGGGGCCAGACAAAACGCAGGGGGTGGGGGCAGGAAATAAATTTTACTAAGTAGAGCAAACAAGCAGAGGGGGCCAGACAAAACATAGAGGGGGGGCAGGAAATAAATTTTACTAAGTAGAGCAAACAAGCAGAGGGGGCCAGACAAAACGCAGTGGGGGCAGGAAATAAAGTTTACTAAGTAGAGCAAACAAGCAGAGGGGGCCAGACAAAACGCAGGGGGGGCAGAAAATAAATTTTACTAAAAAGAGCAAACAAACAGAAGGGGCCAGACAAAACGCGGGGGGGGCGGGAAATAAATTTTACTAAGTAGAGAAAACAAGCAGAGGGGGCCAGACAAAACGCAGGGGGGGGGGCAGGAAATAAATTTTACTAAGTAGAGCAAACCAGCAGAGGGGGCCAGACAAAACGCAGGGGGGGGGGCAGGAAATAAATTTTACTAAATAGAGCAAACAAACAGAAGGGGCCAGACAAAACGCAGGGGGGGGGGCGGGAAATAAATTTTACTAAGTAGAGCAAACAAGCAGAGGGGGCCAGACAAAACGTACGGGGGGGCAGGAAATAAATTTTACTAAGTAGAGCAAACAAGCAGAGGGAGCCAGACAAAACGCAGGGGGTGGCAGGAAATAAATTTTACTAAGTAGAGCAAACAAGCAGAGGGGGCCAGACAAAACGCAGGGGGCAGGAAATAAATTTTACTAAGTAGAGCAAACCAGCAGAGGGGCCAGACAAAACGCTGGGGGGGGCCGGAAATAAATCTTACTAAGTAGAGCAAACAAGCAGAGAGGCCAGACAAAACGCAGGAGGGGCAGGAAATAAATTTTACTAAGTAGAGCAAACAAGCAGAGGGCGCCCGACACACCGCAGGGGGGGGGGGGCAGGAAATAAATTTTACTAAGAAGAGCAAACAAGCAGAGGGGGCCAGACAAAACGCAGGAGGGGACTGGAAATAAATTTTACTAAGTAGAGCAAACAAGCAGAGGGGGCCAGACAAAACGCAGGGTGGCGGGGCAGGAAATGAATTTTACTAAGTAGAGCAAACAAGCAGAGGGGGCCAGACAAAACGCAGGGGGGGGGCAGGAAATAAATTTTACTAAGTAGAGCAAACAAGCAGAGGGGGCCAGACAAAACGCAGGGGGGGGGGCCGGAAATAAATTTTACTAAGTAGAGCAAACAAGCAGAGGGGGCCAGACAAAACGCAGGGGGGGGGGCAGGAAATAAATTTTACTAAGTAGAGCAAACAAGCAGAAGGGGCAAGACAAAACGCAGGGGGGTGGGGCAGGAAATGAATTTTACTAAGTAGAGCAAACAAGCAGAGGGGGCCAGACAAAACGCAGGGGGGGGCAGGGAAATAAATTTTACTAAGTAGAGCAAACAAGCAGAGGGGTCCAGACAAAACGCAGGGGGGGCAGGGAAATAAATTTTACTAAGTAGAGCAAACAAGCAGAGGGGGCCAGACAAAACGCAGGGGGGGGGGCAGGAAATAAATTTTACTAAGTAGAGCAAACAAGCAGAGGGGGCCAGACAAAACGCAGGGGGGCAGGAAATAAATTTTACTAAGTAGAGCAAACAAGCAGAGGGGGCCAGACAAAACGCAGGGGGGGCAGGAAATAAATTTTACTAAGTAGAGCAAACAAGCAGAGGGGGCCAGACAAAACGCAGGGGGGGGCAGGAAATAAATTTTACTAAGTAGAGCAAACAAGCAGAGGGAGCCAGACAAAACGCGGAGGGGGGGCAGGAAATAAATTTTACTAAGTAGAGCAAACAAGCAGGGGGCCAGACAAAACGCAGGGGGGAGGGGCAGGAAATAAATTTTACTAAGTAGAGCAAACAAGCAGAGGGGGCCAGACAAAACGCAGGGGAGGGGCAGGAAATAAATTTTACTAAGTAGAGCAAACAAGCAGAGGGGGCCAGATAAAACGCAGGGGGGGACAGGAAATAAATTTTACTAAGTAGAGCAAACAAGCAGAGGGGGCCAGACAAAACGCAGGGGGGGCAGGTAATAAATTTTACTAAGTAGAGCAAACAAGCAGAGGGGGCCAGATAAAACGCAGGGGGGGGACAGGAAAAAAATTTTACTAAGTAGAGCAAACAAGCAGAGGGGGCCAGACAAAACGCAGGGGGGCAGGAAATAAATTTTACTAAGTAGAGCAAACAAGCAGGGGCCAGACAAAACGCAGGGGGGGGCAGGAAATAAATTTTACTAAGTAGCGCAAACAAGCAGAGGGGGCCAGACAAAACGCAGGGGGGCGGGGCAGGAAATGAATTTTACTACGTAGAGCAAACAAGCAGAGGGGGGCCAGACAAAACGCAGGGGGGGCAGGAAATAAATTTTACTAAGTAGAGCAAACAAGCAGAGGGGGCCAAACAAAACGCAGGGGGTGGCAGGAAATAAATTTTACTAAGTAGAGCAAACAAGCAGAGGGGGCCAGATAAAACGCAGGGGGGTAGGAAATAAATTTTACTAAGTAGAGCAAACAAGAAGAGGGGGCCAGACAAAACGCAGGGGGGGGGCGGGAAATAAATTTTACTTAGTAGAGCAAACAAGCAGAGGGGCCAGACAAAACGCTGGGGGGGGGCAGGAAATAAATTTTACTAAGTAGAGCGAACAAGCAGAGGTGGCCAGACAAAACGCAGGGGGGCAGGAAATAAATTTTACTAAGTAGAGCAAACAAGCAGAGGGGGCCAGACAAAACGCAGGGGGGCAGGGAAATAAATTTTACTAAGTAGAGCAAACAAGCAGAGAGGCCAGACAAAACGCAGGAGGGGCAGGAAATAAATTTTACTAAGTAGAGCAAACAAGCAGAGGGCGCCAGACAAAACGCAGGGGGGGGCAGGAAATAAATTTTACTAAGTAGAGCAAACAAGCAGAGGGGGCCAGACAAAACGCAGGGGGGCAGGAAATAAATTTTACTAAGTAGCGCAAACAAGCAGAGGGGGCCAGACAAAACGCAGGGGGCGGGGCAGGAAATGAATTTTACTACGTAGAGCAAACAAGCAGAGGGGGCCAGACAAAACGCAGGGGGCAGGAAATAAATTTTACTAAGTAGAGCAAACAAGCAGAGGGGGCCAAACAAAACGCATGGGGTGGCAGGAAATAAATTTTACTAAGTAGAGCAAACAAGCAGAGGGGCCAGATAAAACGCAGGGGGGTAGGAAATAAATTTTACTAAGTAGAGCAAACAAGAAGAGGGGGCCAGACAAAACGCAGGGGGGCAGGAAATAAATTTTACTTAGTAGAGCAAACAAGCAGAGGGGCCAGACAAAACGCTGGGGGGGGCAGGGAAATAAATTTTACTAAGTAGAGCGAACAAGCAGAGGTGGCCAGACAAAACGCAGGGGGGCAGGAAATAAATTTTACTAAGTAGAGCAAACAAGCAGAGGGGGCCAGACAAAACGCAGGGGGGGGCAGGAAATAAATTTTACTAAGTAGAGCAAACAAGCAGAGAGGCCAGACAAAACGCAGGAGGGGCAGGAAATAAATTTTACTAAGTAGAGCAAACAAGAAGAGGGCGCCAGACAAAACGCAGGGGGGGCAGGAAATAAATTTTACTAAGTAGAGCAAACAAGCAGAGGGGGCCAGACAAAACGCAGGGGGCAGGAAATAAATTTTACTAAGTAGAGCAAACAAGCAGAGGGGGCCAGACAGAACGCAGGGGGGAAGTAAAGAAATTTTACTAAGTAGAGCAAACAAGCAGAGGGGGCCAGACAAAACGCAGGGGGGCAGGAAATAAATTTTTACTAAGTAGAGCAAACAAGCAGAGGGGGCCAGACAAAACGCAGGGGGGCAGGAAATAAATTTTACTAAGTAGAGCAAACAAGCAGAGGGGGCCAGACAAAACGCAGGGGGGGGCAGGAAATAAATTTTACTAAGTAGAGCAAACAAGCAGAGGGTGCCAGACAAAACGCGGAGGGGGGCAGGAAATAAATTTTACTAAGTAGAGCAAACAAGCAGAGGGGGCCAGACAAAACGCAGGGGGAGGGGCAGGAAATAAATTTTACTAAGTAGAGCAAACAAGCAGAGGGGGCCAGATAAAACGCAGGGGGACAGGAAATAAATTTTACTAAGTAGAGCAAACAAGCAGAGGGGGCCAGACAAAACGCAGGGGGGGCAGGTAATAAATTTTACTAAGTAGAGCAAACAAGCAGAGGGGGCCAGATAAAACGCAGGGGGGGGGACAGGAAAAAAATTTTACTAAGTAGAGCAAACAAGCAGAGGGGGCCAGACAAAACGCAGGGGGGGGCAGGAAATAAATTTTACTAAGTAGAGCAAACAAGCAGAGGGGGCCAGACAAAACGCAGGGGGGCAGGAAATAAATTTTACTAAGTAGCGCAAACAAGCAGAGGGGGCCAGACAAAACGCAGGGGGGCGGGGCAGGAAATGAATTTTACTACGTAGAGCAAACAAGCAGAGGGGGCCAGACAAAACGCAGGGGGGCAGGAAATAAATTTTACTAAGTAGAGCAAACAAGCAGAGGGGGCCAAACAAAACGCAGGGGGTGGCAGGAAATAAATTTTACTAAGTAGAGCAAACAAGCAGAGGGGGCCAGATAAAACGCAGGGGGGGGTAGGAAATAAATTTTACTAAGTAGAGCAAACAAGAAGAGGGGGCCAGACAAAACGCAGGGGGGGGCAGGAAATAAATTTTACTTAGTAGAGCAAACAAGCAGAGGGGCCAGACAAAACGCTGGGGGGGGGGGGCAGGAAATAAATTTTACTAAGTAGAGCGAACAAGCAGAGGTGGCCAGACAAAACGCAGGGGGGGCAGGAAATAAATTTTACTAAGTAGAGCAAACAAGCAGAGGGGGCCAGACAAAACGCAGGGGGGGCAGGAAATAAATTTTACTAAGTAGAGCAAACAAGCAGAGAGGCCAGACAAAACGCAGGAGGGGCAGGAAATAAATTTTACTAAGTAGAGCAAACAAGCAGAGGGCGCCAGACAAAACGCAGGGGGGGGCAGGAAATAAATTTTACTAAGTAGAGCAAACAAGCAGAGGGGGCCAGACAAAACGCAGTGGGGGCAGGAAATAAATTTTACTAAGTAGCGCAAACAAGCAGAGGGGGCCAGACAAAACGGAGGGGGCGGGGCAGGAAATGAATTTTACTACGTAGAGCAAACAAGCAGAGGGGGCCAGACAAAACGCAGGGGGGGCAGGAAATAAATTTTACTAAGTAGAGCAAACAAGCAGAGGGGGCCAAACAAAACGCATGGGGTGGCAGGAAATAAATTTTACTAAGTAGAGCAAACAAGCAGAGGGGGCCAGATAAAACGCAGGGGGGTAGGAAATAAATTTTACTAAGTAGAGCAAACAAGAAGAGGGGGCCAGACAAAACGCAGGGGGGGGGCAGGAAATAAATTTTACTTAGTAGAGCAAACAAGCAGAGGGGCCAGACAAAACGCTGGGGGGGGGCAGGAAATAAATTTTACTAAGTAGAGCGAACAAGCAGAGGTGGCCAGACAAAACGCAGGGGGGCAGGAAATAAATTTTACTAAGTAGAGCAAACAAGCAGAGGGGGCCAGACAAAACGCAGGGGGGGCAGGAAATAAATTTTACTAAGTAGAGCAAACAAGCAGAGAGGCCAGACAAAACGCAGGAGGGGCAGGAAATAAATTTTACTAAGTAGAGCAAACAAGCAGAGGGCGCCAGACAAAACGCAGGGGGGGCAGGAAATAAATTTTACTAAGTAGAGCAAACAAGCAGAGGGGGCCAGACAAAACGCAGGGGGGCAGGAAATAAATTTTACTAAGTAGAGCAAACAAGCAGAGGGGCCAGACAGAACGCAGGGGGGGGAAGTAAAGAAATTTTACTAAGTAGAGCAAACAAGCAGAGGGGGCCAGACAAAACGCAGGGGGGGCAGGAAATAAATTTTTACTAAGTAGAGCAAACAAGCAGAGGGGGCCAGACAAAACGCAGGGGGGCAGGAAATAAATTTTACTAAGTAGAGCAAACAAGCAGAGGGGGCCAGACAAAACGCAGGGGGGCAGGAAATAAATTTTACTAAGTAGAGCAAACAAGCAGAGGGTGCCAGACAAAACGCGGAGGGGGGGCAGGAAATAAATTTTACTAAGTAGAGCAAACAAGCAGAGGGGCCAGACAAAACGCAGGGGGAGGGGCAGGAAATAAATTTTACTAAGTAGAGCAAACAAGCAGAGGGGGCCAGACAAAACGCAGGGGGGGGCAGGAAATAAATTTTACTAAGTAGAGCAAACAAGCAGAGGGGGCCAGACAAAACGCAGGGGGGCAGGAAATAAATTTTACTAAGAAGCGCAAACAAGCAGAGGGGGCCAGACAAAATGCAGGGGGGCGGGGCAGTAAATGAATTTTACTAAGTAGAGCAAACAAGCAGAGGGGCCAGACAAAACGCAGGGGGTGGCAGGAAATAAATTTTGCTAAGTAGAGCAAACAAGCAGAGGGGGCCAGACAAAACGCAGGGGGGCAGGAAATAAATTTTACTAAGTAGAGCAAACAAGCAGAGGGGGCCAGACAAAACGCAGGGGGGGGCAGGAAATAAATTTTACTAAGTAGAGCAAACAAGCAGAGGGGGCCAGACAAAACGCAGGGGGGGGGCAGGAAATAAATTTTACTAAGTAGAGCAAACAAGCAGAGGTGGCCAGACAAAACGCAGGGGGGGCAGGAAATAAATTTTACTAAGTAGAGCAAACAAGCAGAGGGGCCAGACAAAACGCAGGGGGGGGCAGGAAATAAATTTTACTAAGTAGAGCAAACAAGCAGAGGGGGCCAGACAAAACGCAGGGGGTGGCAGAAAATAAATTTTACTAAGTAGAGCAAACAACCAGAGGGGGCCAGACAAAACGCAGGGGGGGCAGGGAAATAAATTTTACTAAGTAGAGCAAACAAGCAGAGGGGGCCAGACAAAACGCAGGGGGGGGCAGGAAATAAATTTTACTAAGTAGAGCAAACAAGCAGAGGGGGCCAGACAAAACGCGGGGGGGGGGGGCAGGAAATAAATTTTACTAAGTAGAGCAAACAAGCAGAGGGGCCAGACAAAACGCAGGGGGGGCAGGAAATAAATTTTACTAAGTAGAGCAAACAAGCAGAGGGGCCAGACAAAACGCAGGGGGGGGCAGGAAATAAATTTTACTAAGTAGAGCAAACAAGCAGAGGGGGCCAGACAAAACGCAGGGGGGCAGGAAATAAATTTTACTAAGTAGAGCAAACAAGCAGAGGGGCCAGACAAAACGCAGGGGGGGCAGGAAATAAATTTTACTAAGTAGAGCAAACAAGCAGAGGGGGCCAGACAGAACGCAGGGGGGGAAGTAAAGAAATTTTACTAAGTAGAGCAAACAAGCAGGGGGCCAGACAAAACGCAGGGGGGGGCAGGAAATAAATTTTACTAAGTAGAGCAAACAAGCAGAGGGGGCCAGACAAAACGCAGGGGGGGCAGGAAATAAATTTTACTAAGTAGAGCAAACAAGCAGAGGGGGCCAGACAAAACGCAGGGGGGGCAGGAAATAAATTTTACTAAGTAGAGCAAACAAGCAGAGGGTGCCAGACAAAACGCGGAGGGGGGGCAGGAAATAAATTTTACTAAGTAGAGCAAACAAGCAGAGGGGGCCAGACAAAACGCGGGGGAGGGGCAGGAAATAAATTTTACTAAGTAGAGCAAACAAGCAGAGGGGCCAGACAAAACGCAGGGGGGGCAGGAAATAAATTTTACTAAGTAGAGCAAACAAGCAGAGGGGGGCCAGACAAAACGCAGGGGGGGGGGGGCAGGAAATAAATTTTACTAAGTAGCGCAAACAAGCAGAGGGGGCCAGACAAAATGCAGGGGGGCGGGGCAGTAAATGAATTTTACTAAGTAGAGCAAACAAGCAGAGGGGGGCCAGACAAAACGCAGGGGGTGGCAGGAAATAAATTTTACTAAGTAGAGCAAACAAGCAGAGGGGGGGGGCCAGACAAAACGCAGGGGGGCAGGAAATAAATTTTACTAAGTAGAGCAAACAAGCAGAGGGGGCCAGACAAAACGCAGGGGGGCAGGAAATAAATTTTACTAAGTAGAGCAAACAAGCAGAGGGGGCCAGACAAAACGCAGGGGGGCAGGAAATAAATTTTACTAAGTAGAGCAAACAAGCAGAGGGGGGCCAGACAAAACGCAGGGGGCAGGAAATAAATTTTACTAAGTAGAGCAAACAAGCAGAGGGGGCCAGACAAAACGCAGGGGGGGGGGCAGGAAATAAATTTTACTAAGTAGAGCAAACAAGCAGAGGGGGCCAGACAAAACGCAGGGGGGGCAGGAAATAAATTTTACTAAGTAGAGCAAACAAGCAGAGGGGGCCAGACAAAACGCAGGGGGGGGGGCAGGAAATAAATTTTACTAAGTAGAGCAAACAAGCAGAGGGGGCCAGACAGAACGCAGGGGGGGAAGTAAAGAAATTTTACTAAGTAGAGCAAACAAGCAGAGGGGGCCAGACAAAACGCAGGGGGGGGGGGGGGGGCAGGAAATAAATTTTACTAAGTAGAGCAAACAAGCAGAGGGGGCCAGACAAAACGCAGGGGGGGCAGGAAATAAATTTTACTAAGTAGAGCAAACAAGCAGAGGGGGCCAGACAAAACGCAGGGGGGGCAGGAAATAAATTTTACTAAGTAGAGCAAACAAGCAGAGGGTGCCAGACAAAACGCGGAGGGGGGGCAGGAAATAAATTTTACTAAGTAGAGCAAACAAGCAGAGGGGGCCAGACAAAACGCAGGGGGAGGGGCAGGAAATAAATTTTACTAAGTAGAGCAAACAAGCAGAGGGGGCCAGACAAAACGCAGGGGGGGCAGGAAATAAATTTTACTAAGTAGAGCAAACAAGCAGGGGGCCAGACAAAACGCAGGGGGGGGCAGGAAATAAATTTTACTAAGTAGCGCAAACAAGCAGAGGGGGCCAGACAAAATGCAGGGGGGCGGGGCAGGAAATGAATTTTACTAAGTAGCGCAAACAAGCAGGGGGCCAGACAAAACGCAGGGGGGCGGGGCAGGAAATGAATTTTACTACGTAGAGCAAACAAGCAGAGGGGGCCAGACAAAACGCAGGGGGGCAGGAAATAAATTTTACTAAGTAGAGCAAACAAGCAGAGGGGGCCAAACAAAACGCAGGGGGTGGCAGGAAATAAATTTTACTAAGTAGAGCAAACAAGCAGAGGGGGCCAGATAAAACGCAGGGGGGGTAGGAAATAAATTTTACTAAGTAGAGCAAACAAGAAGAGGGGGCCAGACAAAACGCAGGGGGGGGGGCAGGAAATAAATTTTACTTAGTAGAGCAAACAAGCAGAGGGGCCAGACAAAACGCTGGGGGGGGGGCAGGAAATAAATTTTACTAAGTAGAGCGAACAAGCAGAGGTGGCCAGACAAAACGCAGGGGGCAGGAAATAAATTTTACTAAGTAGAGCAAACAAGCAGAGGGGCCAGACAAAACGCAGGGGGGCAGGGAAATAAATTTTACTAAGTAGAGCAAACAAGCAGAGAGGCCAGACAAAACGCAGGAGGGGCAGGAAATAAATTTTACTAAGTAGAGCAAACAAGCAGAGGGCGCCAGACAAAACGCAGGGGGGGGGGGGGGGGGCAGGAAATAAATTTTACTAAGTAGAGCAAAAAAGCAGAGGGGGCCAGACAAAACGCAGGGGGGGCAGGAAATAAATTTTACTAAGTAGCGCAAACAAGCAGAGGGGGCCAGACAAAACGCAGGGGGCGGGGCAGGAAATGAATTTTACTACGTAGAGCAAACAAGCAGAGGGGGCCAGACAAAACGCAGGGGGGCAGGAAATAAATTTTACTAAGTAGAGCAAACAAGCAGAGGGGGCCAAACAAAACGCAGGGGGTGGCAGGAAATAAATTTTACTAAGTAGAGCAAACAAGCAGAGGGGGCCAGATAAAACGCAGGGGGGTAGGAAATAAATTTTACTAAGTAGAGCAAACAAGAAGAGGGGGGCCAGACAAAACGCAGCGGGGGGGCAGGAAATAAATTTTACTTAGTAGAGCAAACAAGCAGAGGGGCCAGACAAAACGCTGGGGGGGGGCAGGAAATAAATTTTACTAAGTAGAGCGAACAAGCAGAGGTGGCCAGACAAAACGCAGGGGGGCAGGAAATAAATTTTACTAAGTAGAGCAAACAAGCAGAGGGGCCAGACAAAACGCAGGGGGGGCAGGAAATAAATTTTACTAAGTAGAGCAAACAAGCAGAGAGGCCAGACAAAACGCAGGAGGGGCAGGAAATAAATTTTACTAAGTAGAGCAAACAAGCAGAGGGCGCCAGACAAAACGCAGGGGGGCAGGAAATAAATTTTACTAAGTAGAGCAAACAAGCAGAGGGGGCCAGACAAAACGCAGGGGGGCAGGAAATAAATTTTACTAAGTACAGCAAACAAGCAGAGGGGGCCAGACAGAACGCAGGGGGGGAAGTAAAGAAATTTTACTAAGTAGAGCAAACAAGCAGAGGGGGCCAGACAAAACGCAGGGGGGGGCAGGAAATAAATTTTACTAAGTAGAGCAAACAAGCAGAGGGGGCCAGACAAAACGCAGGGGGGCAGGAAATAAATTTTACTAAGTAGAGCAAACAAGCAGAGGGGGCCAGACAAAACGCAGGGGGTGGCAGGAAATAAATTTTACTAAGTAGAGCAAACAAGCAGAGGGTGCCAGACAAAACGCGGAGGGGGGGCAGGAAATAAATTTTACTAAGTAGAGAAAACAAGCAGAGGGGGCCAGACAAAACGCAGGGGAGGGGCAGGAAATAAATTTTACTAAGTAGAGCAAACAAGCAGAGGGGGCCAGACAAAACGCAGGGGGGCAGGAAATAAATTTTACTAAGTAGAGCAAACAAGCAGAGGGGGCCAGACAAAACGCAGGGGGGCAGGAAATAAATTTTACTAAGAAGCGCAAACAAGCAGAGGGGGCCAGACAAAATGCAGGGGGGCGGGGCAGTAAATGAATTTTACTAAGTAGAGCAAACAAGCAGAGGGGCCAGACAAAACGCAGGGGTGGCAGGAAATAAATTTTACTAAGTAGAGCAAACAAGCAGAGGGGGCCAGACAAAACGCAGGGCGGGGGCAGGAAATAAATTTTACTAAGTAGAGCAAACAAGCAGAGGGGGCCAGACAAAACGCAGGGGGGGCAGGAAATAAATTTTACTAAGTAGAGCAAACAAGCAGAGGGGGCCAGACAAAACGCAGGGGGGGCAGGAAATAAATTTTACTAAGTAGAGCAAACAAGCAGAGGGGGCCAGACAAAACGCAGGGGGGGGCAGGACATAAATTTTACTAAGTAGAGCAAACAAGCAGAGGGGGCCAGACAAAACGCAGGGGGGGGCAGGAAATAAATTTTACTAAGTAGAGCAAACAAGCAGAGGGGGCCAGACAAAACGCAGGGGGGCAGGAAATTAATTTTACTAAGTAGAGCAAACAAGAGAGGGGGCAAGACAAAACGCAGGGGGGCAGGAAATAAATTTTACTAAGTAGAGCAAACAAGCAGAGGGGGCCAGACAGAACGCAGGGGGGGAAGTAAAGAAATTTTACTAAGTAGAGCAAACAAGCAGAGGGGGCCAGACAAAACGCAGGGGGCAGGAAATAAATTTTACTAAGTAGAGCAAACAAGCAGAGGGGGCCAGACAAAACGCAGGGGGGCAGGAAATAAATTTTACTAAGTAGAGCAAACAAGCAGAGGGGGCCAGACAAAACGCAGGGGGGGGCAGGAAATAAATTTTACTAAGTAGAGCAAACAAGCAGAGGGTGCCAGACAAAACGCGGAGGGGGGGCAGGAAATAAATTTTACTAAGTAGAGCAAACAAGCAGAGGGGGCCAGACAAAACGCAGGGGGAGGGGCAGGGAAATAAATTTTACTAAGTAGAGCAAACAAGCAGAGGGGGCCAGACAAAACGCAGGGGGGGGCAGGAAATAAATTTTACTAAGTAGAGCAAACAAGCAGAGGGGGCCAGACAAAACGCAGGGGGGGGCAGGAAATAAATTTTACTAAGTAGCGCAAACAAGCAGGGGGCCAGACAAAATGCAGGGGGCGGGGCAGGAAATGAATTTTACTAAATAGAGCAAACAAGCAGAGGGGGCCAGACAAAACGCAGGGGGGGGCAGGAAATAAATTTTACTAAGTAGAGCAAACAAGCAGAGGGGGCCAGACAAAACGCAGGGGGTGGCAGAAAATAAATTTTACTAAGTAGAGCAAACAAGCAGAGGGGGCCAGACAAAACGCAGGTGGGGGCAGGAAATAAATTTTACTAAGTAGAGCAAACAAGCAGAGGGGGCCAGACAAAACGCAGGGGTAGCAGGAAATAAATTTTACTAAATAGAGCAAACAAGCAGAGGGCGCCAGACAAAACGCAGGGGGGGCAGGAAATAAATTTTACTAAGTAGAGCAAACAAGCAGAGGGGGCCAGACAAAATGCAGGAGGGGACAGGAAATAAATTTTACTAAGTAGAGCAAACAAGCAGAGGGGGCCAGACAAAACGCAGGGGGCGGGGCAGGAAATAAATTTTACTAAGTAGAGCAAACAAGCAGAGGGGCCAGACAAAACGCAGGGGGGGGGGCAGGAAATAAATTTTACTAAGTAGAGCAAACAAGCAGAGGGGGCCAGACAAAACGCAGGGGGGGCAGGAAATAAATTTTACTAAGTAGAGCAAACAAGCAGAGGGGGCCAGACAAAACGCAGGGGGGGGGCAGGAAATAAATTTTACTAAGTAGAGCAAACAAGCAGAGGGAGCCAGACAAAACGCGGAGGGGGGCAGGAAATAAATTTTACTAAGTAGAGCAAACAAGCAGAGGGGGGCCAGACAAAACGCAGGGGGAGGGGCAGGAAATAAATTTTACTAAGTAGAGCAAACAAGCAGAGGGGGCCAGACAAAACGCGAGGGGGGGGGGGGCAGGAAATAAATTTTACTAAGTAGAGCAAACAAGCAGAGGGGGGGCAGACAAAACGCAGGGGGAGGGGGCAGGAAATAAATTTTACTAAGTAGAGCAAACAAGCAGAGGGGGCCAGATAAAACGCAGGGGGGGGGACAGGGGAAATAAATTTTACTAAGTAGAGCAAACAAGCAGAGGGGGTGAGACCAAAACGCAGGGGGGGGCAGGTAATAAATTTTACTAAGTAGAGCAAACAAGCAGAGGGGGCCAGATAAAACGCAGGGGGGACAGGGAAAAAATTTTACTAAGTAGCGCAAACAAGCAGAGGGGTTCAGACAAAACGCAGGGGGGCGGGGCAGGAAATGAATTTTTACTAAGTAGAGCAAACAAGCAGAGGGGGGCCAGACAAAACGCAGGGGGGGCAGGAAATAAATTTTACTAAAGTAGAGCAAACAAGCAGAGGGGCCAGACAAAACGCGGGGGGCAGGAAATAAATTTTACCAAGTAGAGCAAACCAGCAGAGGGGGCCAGGCAAAACGCAGGGGGGGGGGGAGCAGGAAATAAATTTTGCTAAATAGAGCAAACAAACAGAAGGGGCCAGACAAAACGCAGAGGGGGGGGGGCGGGAAATAAATTTTACTAAGTTTGAGAGCAAACAAGCAGAGGGGGGCCAGACAAAACGTACGGGGGAGCGGGGAAATAAATTTTACTAAGTAGAGCAAACAAGCAGTGGGAGCCAGACAAAACGCAGGGGGGTGGCAGGAAATAAATTTTACTAAGTAGAGCAAACAAGCAGAGGGGGCCAGACAAAACGCAGGGGGGCAGGAAATAAATTTTACTAAGAGTAGAGCAAACCAGCAGAGGGGGCCAGACAAAACGCTGGGGGGGGGGCCGGAAATAAATCTTACTAAGTAGAGCAAACAAGCAGAGGCCAGACAAAACGCAGGGGGTAGCAGGAAATAAATTTTACTAAGTAGAGCAAACAAGCAGAGGGCGCCAGACAAAACGCAGGGGGGGCAGGAAATAAATTTTACTAAGTAGAGCAAACAAGCAGAGGGGCCAGACAAAACGCAGGAGGGGACAGGAAATAAATTTTACTAAGTAGAGCAAACAAGCAGAGGGGGCCAGACAAAACGCAGGGGGGCGGGGGGCAGGAAATGAATTTTACTAAGTAGAGCAAACAAGCAGAGGGGGCCAGACAAAAACGCAGGGGGGGGAGCAGGAAATAAATTTTACTAAGTAGAGCAAACAAGCAGAGGGGGCCAGACAAAACGCAGGGGGGGGCAGGAAATAAATTTTACTAAGTAGAGCAAACAAGCAGGGCCAGACAAAACGCAGGGGGGCAGGAAATAAATTTTACTAAGTAGAGCAAACAAGCAGAGGGGGCCAGACAAAAACGCAGGGGGGGGGGGGAAGTAAAGAAATTTTACTAAGTAGAGCAAACAAGAGAGGGGGCAAGACAAAACGCAGGGGGGGGCGGGAAATAAATTTTACTAGAGAGAAGTAGAGCAAACAAGCAGAGGGGGCCAGACAGAACGCATGGGGGAATGTAAAGAAATTTTACTAAGTAGAGCAAACAAGCAGAGGGGGCCAGACAAAACGCAGGGGGGGCAGGAAATAAATTTTACTAAGTAGAGCAAACAAGCAGGGGGCCAGACAAAACGCAGGAGGGCAGGAAATAAATTTTACTAAAGTAGAGCAAACAAGCAGAGGGGGCCAGACAAAACGCAGGGGGGGGGGGGGGCGGAAATAAATTTTACTAAGTAGAGCAAACAAGCAGAGGGTGCCGGACAAAACGCGGAGGGGGGGCAGGGAAATAAATTTTACTAAGTAAGAGCAAACAAGCAGAGGGGCCAGACAAAACGCGGGGGAGGGGCAGGAAGTAAATTTTACTAAGTAGAGCAAACAAGCAGAGGGGGCCAGACAAAGCGCAGGGGGGCAGGAAATAAATTTTACCCTAAGTAGAGCAAACAAGCAGAGGGGCCAGACAAAACGCAGGGGGGGCAGGAAATAAATTTTACTAAGTAGCGCAAACAAGCAGAGGGGGCCAGACAAAATGCAGGGGGGCGGGGCGGAAATGAATTTTTACTAAATAAAGAGCAAACAAGCAGAGGGGGCCAGACAAAACGCAGGGGAGCCAGGAAATAAATTTTACTAGAGTAGAGCAAACAAGCAGGGGGTCAGACAAAACGCAGGGGGTGGCAGAAAATAAATTTTACTAAGTAGAGCAAACAAGCAGAGGGCCAGACAAAACGCGGTGGGGGCAGGAAATAAATTTTACTAAGTAGAGCAAACAAGCAGAGGGGGCCAGACAAAACGCAGGGGGGTAGCAGGAAATAAATTTTACTAAATAGAGCAAACAAGCAGAGAGGGCGCCAGACAAAACGCAGGGGGCAGGAAATAAATTTTACTAAGTAGAGCAAACAAGCAGAGGGGGCCAGACAAAATGCAGGGAGGGGACAGGAAATAAATTTTACTAAGTAGAGCAAACAAGCAGAGGGGGCCAGACAAAACGCAGGGGGCGGGGCAGGAAATAAATTTTACTAAGTAGAGCAAACAAGCAGAGGGGGCCAGACAAAACGCAGGGGGGCAGGAAATAAATTTTACTAAGTAGAGCAAACAAGCAGAGGGGGCCAGACAAAACGCAGGGGGGGCAGGGAAATAAATTTTACTAAGTAGAGCAAACAAGCAGAGGGGGCCAGACAAAACGCAGGGGGGGCAGGAAATAAATTTTACTAAGTAGAGCAAACAAGCAGAGCCAGACAAAACGCGGAGGGGGGGCAGGAAATAAATTTTACTAAGTAGAGCAAACAAGCAGAGGGGGCCAGACAAAACGCAGGGGGAGGGGCAGGAAATAAATTTTACTAAGTAGAGCAAACAAGCAGAGGGGGCCAGACAAAACGCAGGGGGGGGGGCAGGAAATAAATTTTACTAAGTAGAGCAAACAAGCAGAGGGGGGCAGACAAAACGCAGGGGGGAGGGGCAGGAAATAAATTTTACTAAGTAGAGCAAACAAGCAGAGGGGGGGCCAGATAAAACGCAGGGGGGGGACAGGAAATAAATTTTACTAAGTAGAGCAAACAAGCAGAGGGGGTGAGACAAAACGCAGGGGGGGGGGGGCAGGTAATAAATTTTACTAAGTAGAGCAAACAAGCAGAGGGGGGCCAGATAAAACGCAGGGGGGGGGACAGGAAAAAAAATTTTACTAAGTAGCGCAAACAAGCAGAGGGGTTCAGACAAAACGCAGGGGGCGGGGCAGGGAAATGAATTTTACTAAGTAGAGCAAACAAGCAGAGGGGGCCAGACAAAACGCAGGGGGGCAGGAAATAAATTTTACTAAGTAGAGCAAACAAGCAGAGGGGGCCAGACAAAACGCAGGGGGGCAGGAAATAAATTTTACCAAGTAGAGCAAACCAGCAGAGGGGGCCAGACAAAACGCAGGGGGGGCAGGAAATAAATTTTACTAAATAGAGCAAACAAACAGAAGGGGCCAGACAAAACGCAGGGGGGCGGGAAATAAATTTTACTAAGTAGAGCAAACAAGCAGAGGGGGCCAGACAAAACGTACGGGGGGGGGCAGGAAATAAATTTTACTAAGTAGAGCAAACAAGCAGTGGGAGCCAGACAAAACGCAGGGGGTGGCAGGAAATAAATTTTACTAAGTAGAGCAAACAAGCAGAGGGGGCCAGACAAAACGCAGGGGGGGGGCAGGAAATAAATTTTACTAAGTAGAGCAAACCAGCAGAGGGGGCCAGACAAAACGCTGGGGGGGGGCCGGAAATAAATCTTACTAAGTAGAGCAAACAAGCAGAGAGGCCAGACAAAACGCAGGGGGTAGCAGGAAATAAATTTTACTAAGTAGAGCAAACAAGCAGAGGGCGCCAGACAAAACGCAGGGGGGGGGGCAGGAAATAAATTTTACTAAGTAGAGCAAACAAGCAGAGGGGCCAGACAAACGCAGGGAGGGGACAGGAAATAAATTTTACTAAGTAGAGCAAACAAGCAGAGGGGCCAGACAAAACGCAGGGGGGCGGGGCAGGAAATGAATTTTACTAAGTAGAGCAAACAAGCAGAGGGGGCCAGACAAAACGCAGGGGGGCAGGAAATAAATTTTACTAAGTAGAGCAAACAAGCAGAGGGGGCCAGACAAAACGCAGGGGGGCAGGAAATAAATTTTACTAAGTAGAGCAAACAAGCAGAGGGGGCCAGACAAAACGCAGGGGGGCAGGAAATAAATTTTACTAAGTAGAGCAAACAAGCAGAGGGGGCCAGACAAAACGCAGGGGGGGGCAGGAAATAAATTTTACTAAGTAGAGCAAACAAGCAGAGGGGGCCAGACAAAACGCAGGGGGGGGCAGGAAATAAATTTTACTAAGTAGAGCAAACAAGCAGAGGGAGCCAGACAAAACGCGGAGGGGGGCAGGAAATAAATTTTACTAAGTAGAGCAAACAAGCAGAGGGGGCCAGACAAAACGCAGGGGGGAGGGGCAGGAAATAAATTTTACTAAGTAGAGCAAACAAGCAGAGGGGGCCAGACAAAACGCAGGGGGGCAGGAAATAAATTTTACTAAGTAGAGCAAACAAGCAGAGGGGGCTAGACAAAACGCAGGGGGAGGGGCAGGAAATAAATTTTACTAAGTAGAGCAAACAAGCAGAGGGGGCCAGATAAAACGCAGGGGGGGACAGGAAATAAATTTTACTAAGTAGAGCAAACAAGCAGAGGGGGCCAGACAAAACGCAGGGGGGGGCAGGTAATAAATTTTACTAAGTAGAGCAAACAAGCAGAGGGGGCCAGATAAAACGCAGGGGGGGGGACAGGAAAAAAATTTTACTAAGTAGAGCAAACAAGCAGAGGGGGCCAGACAAAACGCAGGGGGGGGCAGGAAAAAAATTTTACTAAGTAGAGCAAACAAGCAGAGGGGGCCAGACAAAACGCAGGGGGGGGCAGGAAATAAATTTTACTAAGTAGAGCAAACAAGCAGAGGGGGCCAGACAAAACGCAGGGGGCGGGGCAGGAAATGAATTTTACTACGTAGAGCAAACAAGCAGAGGGGGCCAGACAAAACGCAGGGGGCAGGAAATAAATTTTACTAAGTAGAGCAAAAAAGCAGAGGGGGCCAGACAAAACGCAGGGGGTGGCAGGAAATAAATTTTACTAAGTAGAGCAAACAAGCAGAGGGGGCCAGATAAAACGCAGGGGGGGGTAGGAAATAAATTTTACTAAGTAGAGCAAACAAGAAGAGGGGGCCAGACAAAACGCAGGGGGGGGGCAGGAAATAAATTTTACTTAGTAGAGCAAACAAGCAGAGGGGCCAGACAAAACGCTGGGGGGGGGCAGGAAATAAATTTTACTAAGTAGAGCGAACAAGCAGAGGTGGCCAGACAAAACGCAGGGGGGGCAGGAAATAAATTTTACTAAGTAGAGCAAACAAGCAGAGGGGGCCAGACAAAACGCAGGGGGGCAGGAAATAAATTTTACTAAGTAGAGCAAACAAGCAGAGAGGCCAGACAAAACGCAGGAGGGGCAGGAAATAAATTTTACTAAGTAGAGCAAACAAGCAGAGGGCGCCAGACAAAACGCAGGGGGGCAGGAAATAAATTTTACTAAGTAGAGCAAACAAGCAGAGGGGGCCAGACAAAATGCAGGAGGGGACAGGAAATAAATTTTACTAAGTAGAGCAAACAAGCAGAGGGGGCCAGACAAAACGCAGGAAGGCGGGGCAGGAAATGAATTTTACTAAGTAGAGCAAACAAGCAGAGGGGGCCAGACAAAACGCAGGGGGGGGGCAGGGAAATAAATTTTTCTAAGTAGAGCAAACAAGCAGAGGGGGCCAGACAAAACGCAGGGGGGCAGGAAATAAATTTTACTAAGTAGAGCAAACAAGCAGAGGGGGCCAGACAAAACGCAGGGGGCAGGACATAAATTTTACTAAGTAGAGCAAACAAGCAGAGGGGGCCAGACAAAACGCAGGGGGGGGCAGGAAATAAATTTTACTAAGTAGAGCACACAAGCAGAGGGGGCCAGACAAAACGCAGGGGGGGGGCAGGAAATAAATTTTACTAAGTAGAGCAAACAAGCAGAGGGAGCCAGACAAAACGCGGAGGGGGGGGCAGGAAATAAATTTTACTAAGTAGAGCAAACAAGCAGAGGGGGCCAGACAAAACGCAGGGGAGGGGCAGGAAATAAATTTTACTAAGTAGAGCAAACAAACAGAGGGGGCCAGACAAAACGCAGGGGGGCAGGAAATAAATTTTACTAAGTAGAGCAAACAAGCAGAGGGGGCCAGACAAAACGCAGGGGGGGTGGCAGAAAATAAATTTACTAAGTAGAGCAAACAACCAGAGGGGGCCAGACAAAACGCAGGGGGGGGCAGGAAATAAATTTTACTAAGTAGAGCAAACAAGCAGAGGGGGCCAGACAAAACGCAGGGGGGGGGGCAGGAAATAAATTTTACTAAGTAGAGCAAACAAGCAGAGGGGGCCAGACAAAACGCAGGGAAGGGGGGCAGGAAATAAATTTTACTAAGTAGAGCAAACAAGCAGAGGGGGCCAGACAAAACGCAGGGGGGGCAGGAAATAAATTTTACTAAGTAGAGCAAACAAGCAGAGGGGGGCCAGACAAAACGCAGGGGGCAGGAAATAAATTTTACTAAGTAGAGCAAACAAGCAGAGGGGGCCAGACAAAACGCAGGGGGGCGGGAAATAAATTTTACTAAGTAGAGCAAACAAGCAGAGGGGGCCAGACAAAACGCAGGGGGGCAGGAAATAAATTTTACTAAGTAGAGCAAACAAGCAGAGAGGGGGCCAGACAGAACGCAGGGGGGGAAGTAAGAAATTTTTACTAAGTAGAGCAAACAAGCAGAGGGGGCCAGACAAAACGCAGGGGGGCAGGAAATAAATTTTACTAAGTAGAGCAAACAAGCAGAGGGGGCCAGACAAAACGCAGGGGGGGCAGGAAATAAATTTTACTAAGTAGAGCAAACAAGCAGAGGGCGCCAGACAAAACGCAGGGGGGCAGGAAATAAATTTTACTAAGTAGAGCAAACAAGCAGAGGGTGCTAGACAAAACGCGGAGGGGGGCAGGAAATAAATTTTACTAAGTAGAGCAAACAAGCAGAGGGGGCCAGACAAAACGCAGGGGGAGGGGCAGGAAATAAATTTTACTAAGTAGAGCAAACAAGCAGAGGGGGGCCAGACAAAAAACGCAGGGGGGGCAGGAAATAAATTTTACTAAGTAGAGCAAACAAGCAGAGGGGGCCAGACAAAACGCAGGGGGGGGCAGGAAATAAATTTTACTAAGTAGCGCAAACAAGCAGAGGGGGCCAGACAAAATGCAGGGGGCGGGGCAGTAAATGAATTTTACTAAGTAGAGCAAACAAGCAGAGGGGGCCAGACAAAACGCAGGGGGTGGCAGGAAATAAATTTTACTAAGTAGAGCAAACAAGCAGAGGGGGCCAGACAAAACGCAGGGGGGGGGCAGGAAATAAATTTTACTAAGTAGAGCAAACAAGCAGAGGGGGCCAGACAAAACGCAGGGGGGGGGGGGCAGGAAATAAATTTTACTAAGTAGAGCAAACAAGCAGAGGGGGCCAGACAAAACGCAGGGGGGGGGGCGGGAAATAAATTTTACTAAGTAGAGCAAACAAGCAGAGAGGGCCAGACAAAACGCAGGGGGGCAGGAAATAAATTTTACTAAGTAGAGCAAACAAGCAGAGGGGGCCAGACAAAACGCGGGGGGGGCAGGAAATAAATTTTACTAAGTAGAGCAAACAAGCAGAGGGGGGCCAGACAAAACGCAGGGGGGGGGCAGGAAATAAATTTTACTAAGTAGAGCAAACAAGCAGAGGGGGCCAGACAGAACGCAGGGGGGGAAGTAAAGAAATTTTACTAAGTAGAGCAAACAAGCAGAGGGGGCCAGACAAAACGCAGGGGGGGGGCAGGAAATAAATTTTACTAAGTAGAGCAAACAAGCAGAGGGGGCCAGACAAAACGCAGGGGGGCAGGAAATAAATTTTACTAAGTAGAGCAAACAAGCAGAGGGGCCAGACAAAACGCAGGGGGGGGGGCAGGAAATAAATTTTACTAAGTAGAGCAAACAAGCAGAGGGGGCCAGACAAAACGCAGGGGGGGGGCAGGAAATAAATTTTACTAAGTAGAGCAAACAAGCAGAGGGGGCCAGACAGAACGCAGGGGGAAGTAAAGAAATTTTACTAAGTAGAGCAAACAAGCAGAGGGGGCCAGACAAAACGCAGGGGGGCAGGAAATAAATTTTACTAAGTAGAGCAAACAAGCAGAGGGGGCCAGACAAAACGCAGGGGGCAGGAAATAAATTTTACTAAGTAGAGCAAACAAGCAGAGGGGGCCAGACAAAACGCAGGGGGGGGGGGGGGCAGGAAATAAATTTTACTAAGTAGAGCAAACAAGCAGAGGGTGCCAGACAAAACGCGGAGGGGGCAGGAAATAAATTTTACTAAGTAGAGCAAACAAGCAGAGGGGGCCAGACAAAACGCAGGGGGAGGGGCAGGAAATAAATTTTACTAAGTAGAGCAAACAAGCAGAGGGGGCCAGACAAAACGCAGGGGGGGCAGGAAATAAATTTTACTAAGTAGAGCAAACAAGCAGAGGGGGCCAGACAAAACGCAGGGGGGCAGGAAATAAATTTTACTAAGTAGCGCAAACAAGCAGAGGGGGCCAGACAAAATGCAGGGGGCGGGGCAGGAAATGAATTTTACTAAATAGAGCAAACAAGCAGAGGGGGCCAGACAAAACGCAGGGGGGCAGGAAATAAATTTTACTAAGTAGAGCAAACAAGCAGAGGGGGCCAGACAAAACGCAGGGGTGGCAGGAAATAAATTTTACTAAGTAGAGCAAACAAGCAGAGGGGGCCAGACAAAACGCAGTGGGGGCAGGAAATAAATTTTACTAAGTAGAGCAAACAAGCAGGGGGCCAGACAAAACGCAGGGGGTAGCAGGAAATAAATTTTACTAAATAGAGCAAACAAGCAGAAGGGGCCAGACAAAACGCAGGGGGGGGGGGGGCAGGAAATAAATTTTACTAAGTAGAGCAAACAAGCAGAGGGGGCCAGACAAAACGCAGGGGGGCAGGAAATAAATTTTACTAAGTAGAGCAAACAAGCAGAGGGGGCCAGACAGAACGCAGGGGGGGAAGTAAAGAAATTTTACTAAGTAGAGCAAACAAGCAGAGGGGGCCAGACAAAACGCAGGGGGGGCAGGAAATAAATTTTACTAAGTAGAGCAAACAAGCAGAGGGGGCCAGACAAAACGCAGGGGGGCAGGAAATAAATTTTACTAAGTAGAGCAAACAAGCAGAGGGGGCCAGACAAAACGAAGGGGGGGGGCAGGAAATAAATTTTACTAAGTAGAGCAAACAAGCAGAGGGTGCCAGACAAAACGCGGAGGGGGGGCAGGAAATAAATTTTACTAAGTAGAGCAAACAAGCAGAGGGGGCCAGACAAAACGCAGGGGGAGGGGCAGGAAATAAATTTTACTAAGTAGAGCAAACAAGCAGAGGGGGCCAGACAAAACGCAGGGGGGGGCAGGAAATAAATTTTACTAAGTAGAGCAAACAAGCAGAGGGGGCCAGACAAAACGCAGGGGGGGGGGGGCAGGAAATAAATTTTACTAAGTAGCGCAAACAAGCAGAGGGGGCCAGACAAAATGCAGGGGGGCGGGGCAGTAAATGAATTTTACTAAGTAGAGCAAACAAGCAGAGGGGCCAGACAAAACGCAGGGGGTGGCAGGGAAATAAATTTTACTAAGTAGAGCAAACAAGCAGAGGGGGCCAGACAAAACGCAGGGGGGGCAGGAAATAAATTTTACTAAGTAGAGCAAACAAGCAGAGGGGGCCAGACAAAACATAGAGGGGGCAGGAAATAAATTTTACTAAGTAGAGCAAACAAGCAGAGGGGGGCCAGACAAAACGCAGGGGGGCAGGAAATAAATTTTACTAAGTAGAGCAAACAAGCAGAGAGGGCCAGACAAAACGCAGGGGGCAGGGAAATAAATTTTACTAAGTAGAGCAAACAAGCAGAGGGGGGCCAGACAAAACGCAGGGGGGGGGCAGGAAATAAATTTTACTAAGTAGAGCAAACAAGCAGAGGGGGCCAGACAAAACGCAGGGGGGGGCAGGGAAATAAATTTTACTAAGTAGAGCAAACAAGCAGAGGGGGCCAGACAGAACGCAGGGGGGAAGTAAAGAAATTTTACTAAGTAGAGCAAACAAGCAGAGGGGGCCAGACAAAACGCAGGGGGGGGCAGGAAATAAATTTTACTAAGTAGAGCAAACAAGCAGAGGGGGCCAGACAAAACGCAGGGGGGGCAGGAAATAAATTTTACTAAGTAGAGCAAACAAGCAGAGGGCGCCAGACAAAACGCAGGGGGGGGGGGCAGGAAATAAATTTTACTAAGTAGAGCAAACAAGCAGAGGGGCCAGACAAAATGCAGGAGGGGACAGGAAATAAATTTTACTAAGTAGAGCAAACAAGCAGAGGGGGCCAGACAAAACGCAGGGGGGCGGGGCAGGAAATGAATTTTACTAAGTAGAGCAAACAAGCAGAGGGGGCCAGACAAAACGCAGGGGGGGGGCAGGAAATAAATTTTTCTAAGTAGAGCAAACAAGCAGAGGGGGGCCAGACAAAACGCAGGGGGGGCAGGAAATAAATTTACTAAGTAGAGCAAACAAGCAGAGGGGGCCAGACAAAACGCAGGGGGGGCAGGAAATAAATTTTACTAAGTAGAGCAAACAAGCAGAGGGGGCCAGACAAAACGCAGGGGGGGCAGGACATAAATTTTACTAAGTAGAGCAAACAAGCAGAGGGGGGCCAGACAAAACGCAGGGGGGGCAGGAAATAAATTTTACTAAGTAGAGCACACAAGCAGAGGGGGCCAGACAAAACGCAGGGGGGGGGGCAGGAAATAAATTTTACTAAGTAGAGCAAACAAGCAGAGGAGCCAGACAAAACGCGGAGGGGGGGGCAGGAAATAAATTTTACTAAGTAGAGCAAACAAGCAGAGGGGGCCAGACAAAACGCAGGGGGAGGGGCAGGAAATAAATTTTACTAAGTAGAGCAAACAAACAGAGGGTGCCAGACAAAACGCAGGGGGGCAGGAAATAAATTTTACTAAGTAGAGCAAACAAGCAGAGGGGGCAGACAAAACGCAGGGGGAGGGGCAGGAAATAAATTTTACTAAGTAGAGCAAACAAGCAGAGGGGGCCAGATAAAACGCAGGGGGGGGACAGGAAATAAATTTTACTAAGTAGAGCAAACAAGCAGAGGGGGGCTAGACAAAACGCAGGGGGGGCAGGAAATAAATTTTACTAAGTAGAGCAAACAAGCAGAGGGGGCCAGACAAAACGCAGGGGGGGGCAGGAAATAAATTTTACTAAGTAGCGCAAACAAGCAGAGGGGGCCAGACAAAACGCAGGGGGGCGGGGCAGGAAATGAATTTTACTAAGTAGAGCAAACAAGCAGAGGGGGCCAGACAAAACGCAGGGGGGCAGGAAATAAATTTTACTAAGTAGAGCAAACAAGCAGAGGGGGCCAGACAAAACGCAGGGGGTGGCAGGAAATGAATTTTACTAAGTAGAGCAAACAAGCAGAGGGGGCCAGACAAAACGTGGGGGGGGGGTAGGAAATAAATTTTACTAAGTAGAGCAAACAAGAAGAGGGGGCCAGACAAAACGCAGGGGGGCAGGATATAAATTTTACTAAGTAGAGCAAACAAACAGAGGGTGCCAGACAAAACGCAGGGGGGGGCAGGAAATAAATTTTACTAAGTAGAGCAAACAAGCAGAGGGGGGCAGACAAAACGCAGGGGGAGGGGCAGGAAATAAATTTTTACTAAGTAGAGCAAACAAGCAGAGGGGGCCAGATAAAACGCAGGGGGGACAGGAAATAAATTTTACTAAGTAGAGCAAACAAGCAGAGGGGGCTAGACAAAACGCAGGGGGGGCAGGAAATAAATTTTACTAAGTAGAGCAAACAAGCAGGGGGCCAGACAAAACGCAGGGGGGCAGGAAATAAATTTTACTAAGTAGCGCAAACAAGCAGAGGGGGCCAGACAAAACGCAGGGGGGCGGGGCAGGAAATGAATTTTACTAAGTAGAGCAAACAAGCAGAGGGGGCCAGACAAAACGCAGGGGGCAGGAAATAAATTTTACTAAGTAGAGCAAACAAGCAGAGGGGGCCAGACAAAACGCAGGGGGTGGCAGGAAATGAATTTTACTAAGTAGAGCAAACAAGCAGAGGGGGCCAGACAAAACGTGGGGGGGGGGGTAGGAAATAAATTTTACTAAGTAGAGCAAACAAGAAGAGCGGGCCAGACAAAACGCAGGGGGGGGGCAGGATATAAATTTTACTTAGTAGAGCAAACAAGCAGAGGGGCCAGACAAAACGCTGGGGGGGGGGGGCAGGAAATAAATTTTACTAAGTAGAGCGAACAAGCAGAGGTGGCCAGACAAAACGCAGGGGGGGGCAGGAAATAAATTTTACTAAGTAGAGCAAACAAGCAGAGGGGGCCAGACAAAACGCAGGGGGGCAGGAAATAAATTTTACTAAGTAGAGCAAACAAGCAGAGGGGGCCAGACAAAACGCAGGGGGTGGCAGAAAATAAATTTTACTAAGTAGAGCAAACAACCAGAGGGGGCCAGACAAAACGCAGGGGGGGGGCAGGAAATAAATTTTACTAAGTAGAGCAAACAAGCAGAGGGGGCCAGACAAAACGCAGGGGGGGGGCAGGAAATAAATTTTACTAAGTAGAGCAAACAAGCAGAGGGGGCCAGACAAAACGCAGGGGGGGGGGCAGGAAATAAATTTTACTAAGTAGAGCAAACAAGCAGAGGGGGCCAGACAAAACGCAGGGGGGGGGGCAGGAAATAAATTTTACTAAGTAGAGCAAACAAGCAGAGGGGGCCAGACAAAACGCAGGGGGCGGGAAATAAATTTTACTAAGTAGAGCAAACAAGCAGAGGGGGCCAGACAGAACGCAGGGGGGAAGTAAAGAAATTTTACTAAGTAGAGCAAACAAGCAGAGGGGGCCAGACAAAACGCAGGGGGGGCAGGAAATAAATTTTACTAAGTAGAGCAAACAAGCAGAGGGGGCCAGACAAAACGCAGGGGGGGCAGGAAATAAATTTTACTAAGTAGAGCAAACAAGCAGAGGGCGCCAGACAAAACGCAGGGGGGCAGGAAATAAATTTTACTAAGTAGAGCAAACAAGCAGAGGGTGCCAGACAAAACGCGGAGGGGGGCAGGAAATAAATTTTACTAAGTAGAGCAAACAAGCAGAGGGGGCCAGACAAAACGCAGGGGAGGGGCAGGAAATAAATTTTACTAAGTAGAGCAAACAAGCAGAGGGGGCCAGACAAAACGCAGGGGGGGGGGGGGCAGGAAATAAATTTTACTAAGTAGAGCAAACAAGCAGAGGGGGCCAGACAAAACGCAGGGGGGGGCAGGAAATAAATTTTACTAAGTAGAGCAAACAAGCAGAGGGGGCCAGACAGAACGCAGGGGGGAAGTAAAGAAATTTTACTAAGTAGAGCAAACAAGCAGAGGGGGCCAGACAAAACGCAGGGGGGGCAGGAAATAAATTTTACTAAGTAGAGCAAACAAGCAGAGGGGGCCAGACAAAACGCAGGGGGGCAGGAAATAAATTTTACTAAGTAGAGCAAACAAGCAGAGGGGGCCAGACAAAACGCAGGGGGGGGCAGGAAATAAATTTTACTAAGTAGAGCAAACAAGCAGAGGGGGCCAGACAAAACGCAGGGGGGGGGGCAGGAAATAAATTTTACTAAGTAGAGCAAACAAGCAGAGGGGGCCAGACAGAACGCAGGGGGGGAAGTAAAGAAATTTTACTAAGTAGAGCAAACAAGCAGAGGGGGCCAGACAAAACGCAGGGGGGGGGCAGGAAATAAATTTTACTAAGTAGAGCAAACAAGCAGAGGGGGCCAGACAAAACGCAGGGGGGCAGGAAATAAATTTTACTAAGTAGAGCAAACAAGCAGAGGGGGCCAGACAAAACGCAGGGGGGGGGGGGGGGGGCAGGAAATAAATTTTACTAAGTAGAGCAAACAAGCAGAGGGTGCCAGACAAAACGCGGAGGGGGGGCAGGAAATAAATTTTACTAAGTAGAGCAAACAAGCAGAGGGGGCCAGACAAAACGCAGGGGGAGGGGCAGGAAATAAATTTTACTAAGTAGAGCAAACAAGCAGAGGGGGCCAGACAAAACGCAGGGGGGGCAGGAAATAAATTTTACTAAGTAGAGCAAACAAGCAGAGGGGGCCAGACAAAACGCAGGGGGGGCAGGAAATAAATTTTACTAAGTAGCGCAAACAAGCAGAGGGGGCCAGACAAAATGCAGGGGGGCGGGGCAGGAAATGAATTTTACTAAATAGAGCAAACAAGCAGAGGGGGCCAGACAAAACGCAGGGGGGGCAGGAAATAAATTTTACTAAGTAGAGCAAACAAGCAGAGGGGGCCAGACAAAACGCAGGGGGTGGCAGGAAATAAATTTTACTAAGTAGAGCAAACAAGCAGAGGGGGCCAGACAAAACGCAGTGGGGGCAGGAAATAAATTTTACTAAGTAGAGCAAACAAGCAGAGGGGGCCAGACAAAACGCAGGGGGTAGCAGGAAATAAATTTTACTAAATAGAGCAAACAAGCAGAAGGGGCCAGACAAAACGCAGGGGGGCAGGAAATAAATTTTACTAAGTAGAGCAAACAAGCAGAGGGGGCCAGACAAAACATAGAGGGGGGCAGGAAATAAATTTTACTAAGTAGAGCAAACAAGCAGAGGGGGCCAGACAGAACGCAGGGGGGGAAGTAAAGAAATTTTACTAAGTAGAGCAAACAAGCAGAGGGGGCCAGACAAAACGCAGGGGGGGCAGGAAATAAATTTTACTAAGTAGAGCAAACAAGCAGAGGGGGCCAGACAAAACGCAGGGGGGGCAGGAAATAAATTTTACTAAGTAGAGCAAACAAGCAGAGGGGCCAGACAAAACGCAGGGGGGCAGGAAATAAATTTTACTAAGTAGAGCAAACAAGCAGAGGGTGCCAGACAAAACGCGGAGGGGGGCAGGAAATAAATTTTACTAAGTAGAGCAAACAAGCAGAGGGGGCCAGACAAAACGCAGGAGGAGGGGCAGGAAATAAATTTTACTAAGTAGAGCAAACAAGCAGAGGGGGCCAGACAAAACGCAGGGGGGGCAGGAAATAAATTTTACTAAGTAGAGCAAACAAGCAGAGGGGGCCAGACAAAACGCAGGGGGGGCAGGAAATAAATTTTACTAAGTAGCGCAAACAAGCAGAGGGGGCCAGACAAAATGCAGGGGGGCGGGGCAGTAAATGAATTTTACTAAGTAGAGCAAACAAGCAGAGGGGGCCAGACAAAACGCAGGGGGTGGCAGGAAATAAATTTTACTAAGTAGAGCAAACAAGCAGAGGGGGCCAGACAAAACGCAGGGGGGGCAGGAAATAAATTTTACTAAGTAGAGCAAACAAGCAGAGGGGGCCAGACAAAACGCAGGGGGGGGCAGGAAATAAATTTTACTAAGTAGAGCAAACAAGCGGAGGGGGCCAGACAAAACGCAGGGGGGGCAGGAAATAAATTTTACTAAGTAGAGCAAACAAGCAGAGAGGGCCAGACAAAACGCAGGGGGGCAGGAAATAAATTTTACTAAGTAGAGCAAACAAGCAGAGGGGGCCAGACAAAACGCAGGGGGGGGGCAGGAAATAAATTTTACTAAGTAGAGCAAACAAGCAGAGGGGGCCAGACAAAACGCAGGGGGGGGCAGGAAATAAATTTTACTAAGTAGAGCAAACAAGCAGAGGGGGCCAGACAGAACGCAGGGGGAAGTAAAGAAATTTTACTAAGTAGAGCAAACAAGCAGAGGGGGCCAGACAAAACGCAGGGGGGGCAGGAAATAAATTTTACTAAGTAGAGCAAACAAGCAGAGGGGCCAGACAAAACGCAGGGGGGCAGGAAATAAATTTTACTAAGTAGAGCAAACAAGCAGAGGGGGCCAGACAAAACGCAGGGGGGGGGGCAGGAAATAAATTTTACTAAGTAGAGCAAACAAGCAGAGGGGGCCAGACAAAACGCAGGGGGGGGGGGCAGGAAATAAATTTTACTAAGTAGAGCAAACAAGCAGAGGGTGCCAGACAGAACGCAGGGGGGGGGAAGTAAAGAAATTTTACTAAGTAGAGCAAACAAGCAGAGGGGGCCAGACAAAACGCAGGGGGGGGGCAGGAAATAAATTTTACTAAGTAGAGCAAACAAGCAGAGGGGGCCAGACAAAACGCAGGGGGGCAGGAAATAAATTTTACTAAGTAGAGCAAACAAGCAGAGGGGGCCAGACAAAACGCAGGGGGGGGGGCAGGAAATAAATTTTACTAAGTAGAGCAAACAAGCAGAGGGTGCCAGACAAAACGCGGAGGGGGGCAGGAAATAAATTTTACTAAGTAGAGCAAACAAGCAGAGGGGGCCAGACAAAACGCAGGGGGAGGGGCAGGAAATAAATTTTACTAAGTAGAGCAAACAAGCAGAGGGGGCCAGACAAAACGCAGGGGGGGGCAGGAAATAAATTTTACTAAGTAGAGCAAACAAGCAGAGGGGGCCAGACAAAACGCAGGGGGGCAGGAAATAAATTTTACTAAGTAGCGCAAACAAGCAGAGGGGGCCAGACAAAATGCAGGGGGCGGGGCAGGAAATGAATTTTACTAAATAGAGCAAACAAGCAGAGGGGGCCAGACAAAACGCAGGGGGGGCAGGAAATAAATTTTACTAAGTAGAGCAAACAAGCAGAGGGGGCCAGACAAAACGCAGGGGGTGGCAGGAAATAAATTTTACTAAGTAGAGCAAACAAGCAGAGGGGGCCAGACAAAACGCAGTGGGGGCAGGAAATAAATTTTACTAAGTAGAGCAAACAAGCAGAGGGGGCCAGACAAAACGCAGGGGGTAGCAGGAAATAAATTTTACTAAATAGAGCAAACAAGCAGAAGGGGCCAGACAAAACGCAGGGGGGGGGCAGGAAATAAATTTTACTAAGTAGAGCAAACAAGCAGAGGGGGCCAGACAAAACGCAGGAGGGGCAGGAAATAAATTTTACTAAGTAGAGCAAACAAGCAGAGGGGGCCAGACAAAACGCAGGGGGGGGGGGGCAGGAAATAAATTTTACTAAGTAGAGCAAACAAGCAGAGGGGGCCAGACAAAACGCAGAGGGGGGCAGGAAATAAATTTTACTAAGTAGAGCAAACAAGCAGAGGGGGCCAGACAAAACGCAGGGGGTGGATGGAAATAAATTTTACTAAGTAGAGCAAACAAGCAGAGGGGGCCAGACAAAACGCAGGGGGGGGCAGGAAATAAATTTTACTAAGTAGAGCAAACAAGCAGAGGGGGCCAGACAAAACGCAGGAGGGGCAGGAAATAAATTTTACTAAGTAGAGCAAACAAGCAGAGGGGGCCAGACAAAACATAGAGGGGGGCAGGAAATAAATTTTACTAAGTAGAGCAAACAAGCAGAGGGGGCCAGACAAAACGCAGTGGGGGCAGGAAATAAATTTTACTAAGTAGAGCAAACAAGCAGAGGGGGGCAGACAAAACGCAGGGGGGGGGCAGGAAATAAATTTTACTAAGTAGAGCAAACAAGCAGAGGGGGCCAGACAAAACGCATGGGGGGACAGGAAATAAATTTTACTAAGTAGAGCAAACAAGCAGATGGGGCCAGACAAAACGCAGGGGGTGGCAGGAAATAAATTTTACTAAGTAGAGCAAACAAGCAGAGGGGGCCAGACAAAACGCAGGAGGGGCAGGAAATAAATTTTACTAAGTAGAGCAAACAAGCAGAGGGGGCTAGACAAAACGCAGGGGGGGGGCAGGAAATAAATTTTACTAAGTAGAGCAAACAAGCAGAGGGGGCCAGACAAAACGCAGAGGGGGGGCAGGAAATAAATTTTACTAAGTAGAGCAAACAAGCAGATGGGGCCAGACAAAACGCAGGGGGTGGCAGGAAATAAATTTTACTAAGTAGAGCAAACAAGCAGAGGGGGCCAGACAAAACGCAGGAGGGGCAGGAAATAAATTTTACTAAGTAGAGCAAACAAGCAGAGGGGGCCAGACAAAACGCAGGGGGGGCAGGAAATAAATTTTACTAAGTAGAGCAAACAAGCAGAGGGGGCCAGACAAAACGCAGGGGGTGGATGGAAATAAATTTTACTAAGTAGAGCAAACAAGCAGAGGGGGCCAGACAAAACGCAGGGGAGGGGGGGCAGGAAATAAATTTTACTAAGTAGAGCAAACAAGCAGAGGGGGCCAGACAAAACGCAGGGGGGGCCGGAAATAAATTTTACTAAGTAGAGCAAACAACCAAAGGGGGCCAGACAAAACATAGAGGGGGGGCAGGAAATAAATTTTACTAAGTAGATCAAACAAGCAGAGGGGGCCAGACAAAACGCAGTGGGGGCAGGAAATAAATTTTACTAAGTAGAGCAAACAAGCAGAGGGGGCCAGACAAAACGCAGGGGGGGGGGCAGGAAATAAATTTTACTAAGTAGAGCAAACAAGCAGAGGGGGCCAGACAAAACGCCGGGGGGGGACAGGAAATAAATTTTACTAAGTAGATCAAACAAGCAGAGGGGGCCAGACAAAACGCAGGGGGTGGCAGGAAATAAATTTTACTAAGTAGAGCAAACAAGCAGAGGGGGCCAGTCAAAACGCAGGAGGGGCAGGAAATAAATTTTACTAAGTAGAGCAAACAAGCAGAGGGGGCCAGACAAAACGCAGAGGGGGGGCAGGAAATAAATTTTACTAAGTAGAGCAAACAAGCAGAGGGGGCCAGACAAAACGCAGGGGGTGGATGGAAATAAATTTTACTAAGTAGAGCAAACAAGCAGAGGGGGCCAGACAAAACGCAGGGGAGGGCAGGAAATAAATTTTACTAAGTAGAGCAAACAAGCAGAGGGGGCCAGACAAAACGCAGGGGGGGGGGCAGGAAATAAATTTTACTAAGTAGAGCAAACAAGCAAAGGGGGCCAGACAAAACATATAGGGGGGCAGGAAATAAATTTTACTAAGTAGATCAAACAAGCAGAGGGGGCCAGACAAAACGCAGTGGGGGCAGGAAATAAATTTTACTAAGTAGAGCAAACAAGCAGAGGGGGCCAGACAAAACGCAGGGGGGGGGGGCAGGAAATAAATTTTACTAAGTAGAGCAAACAAGCAGAGGGGCCAGACAAAACGCAGGGGGGCAGGAAATAAATTTTACTAAGTAGAGCAAACAAGCAGAGGGGGCCAGACAAAACGCAGGGGGTGGCAGGAAATAAATTTTACTAAGTAGAGCAAACAAGCAGAGGGGGCCAGACAAAACGCAAAGGGGGGGCAGGAAATAAATTTTACTAAGTAGAGCAAACAAGCAGAGGGGGCCAGACAAAACGCAGGGGGGACAGGAAATAAATTTTACTAAGTAGAGCAAACAAGCAGAGGGGGCCAGACAAAATGCAGGGGGGGGCAGGAAATAAATTTTACTAAGTAGAGCAAACAAGCAGAGGGGGCCAGACAAAACACAGGGGGGGGGCAGGAAAAAAATTTTACTAAGTAGAGCAAACAAGCAGAGGGGGCCAGACAAATGCAGAGGGGGGGCAGGAAATAAATTTTACTAAGTAGAGCAAACAAGCAGAGGGGGCCAGACAAAACGCAGGGGGGCAGGAAATAAATTTTACTAAGTAGAGCAAACAAGCAGAGGGGGCCAGACAAAACGCAGGGGGGGGGCAGGAAATAAATTTTACTAAGTAGAGCAAACAAGCAGAGGGGGCCAGACAGAACGCAAGGAGGGGGGGGGGGGCAGGAAGTAACTTTTACTAAGTAGAGCAAACAAGCAGAGGGGGCCAGACAAAACGCAGAGGGGGGGCAGGAAATAAATTTTACTAAGTAGAGCAAACAAGCAGAGGGGGCCAGACAAAACGCAGGGGGGGGCAGGAAATAAATTTTACTAAGTAGAGCAAACAAGCAGAGAGGCCAGACAAAACGCAGGAGGGGCAGGAAATAAATTTTACGAAGTAGAGCAAACAAGCAGAGGGGGCCAGACAAAACGCAGGGGGGGGGGGCAGGAAATAAATTTTACTAAGTAGAGCAAACAAGCAGAGGGGGCCAGACAAAACGCAGGGGGGGCAGGAAATAAATTTTACTAAGTAGAGCAAACAAGCAGAGGGGGCCAGACAAAACGCTGGGGGGCAGGAAAAAATCTTACTAAGTAGAGCAAACAAGCAGAGGGGGCCAGACAAAACGCAGGGGGTGGCAGGAAATAAATTTTACTAAGTAGAGCAAACAAGCAGAGGGGGCCAGACAAAACGCTTGGGGGGGGGGCAGGAAATAAATTTTACTAAGTAGAGCAAACAAGCAGAGGGGGCCAGACAAAACGCAGGGGGGGGCAGGAAATAAATTTTACTAAGTAGAGCAAACAAGCAGAGGGGGCCAGACAAAACGCAGGGGGGCCAGGAAATAAATTTTACTAAGTAGAGCAAACAAGCAGAGGGGGCCAGACAAAACGCAGGAGGGGCAGGAAATAAATTTTACTAAGTAGAGCAAACAAGCAGAGGGGGCCAGACAAAACGCTGGAGGGGGGCAGGAAATAAATCTTACTAAGTAGAGCAAACAAGCTGAGGGGGCCAGACAAAACGCAGGGGGTGGCAGGAAATAAATTTTACTAAGTAGAGCAAACAAGCAGAGGGGGCCAGACAAAACGCAGGGGGGGGGGGGCAGGAAATAAATTTTACTAAGTAGAGCAAACAAGCAGAGGGGGCCAGACAAAACGCAAGGGGTGGCAGGAAATAAATTTTACTAAGTAGAGCAAACAAGCAGAGGGGGCCAGACAAAACGCAGGGGGTGGCAGGAAATAAATTTTATTAAGTAGAGCAAACAAGCCGAGGGGGCCAGACAAAACGCAGGGGGGGGGGGGAAGGAAATAAATTTTACTAAGTAGAGCAAACAAGCAGAGGGGGCCAGACAAAACGCAGGGGGGGGGCAGGAAATAAATTTTACTAAGTAGAGCAAACATGCAGAGGGGGCCAGACAAAACGCAGGGAGGGGGGCAGGAAATAAATTTTACTAAGTAGAGCAAACAAGCAGAGGGGGCCAGACAAAACGCGGAAGGGGGGCAGGAAATAAATTTTACTAAGTAGAGCAAACAAGCAGAGGGGGCCAGACAAAACGCAGTGGGGGCAGGAAATAAATTTTACTAAGTAGAGCAAACAAGCAGAGGGGCCAGACAAAACGCAGAGGGGGCAGGAAATAAATTTTACTAAATAGAGCAAACAAGCAAAAGGGGCCAGACAAAACGCAGTGGGGGGGGGCAGGAAATAAATTTTACTAAGTAGAGCAAACAAGCAGAGGGGGCCAGACAAAACGCAGGGGGGGGCAGGAAATAAATTTTACTAAGTAGAGCAAACAAGCAGAGGGGGCCAGACAAAACGCAGGGGGGCAGGAAATAAATTTTACTAAGTAGAGCAAACAAGCAGAGGGGGCCAGACAAAACGCAGGGGGGGGGCAGGAAATAAATTTTACTAAGTAGAGCAAACAAGCAGAGGGGGCCAGACAAAACGCAGGGGGGGCAGGAAATAAATTTTACTAAGTAGAGCAAACAAGCAGAGGGGGCCAGACAAAACGCAGGGGGGGGGGGCAGGAAATAAATTTTACTAAGTAGAGCAAACAAGCAGAGGGGGCCAGACAAAACGCAGGGGAGGCAGGAAATAAATTTTACTAAGTAGAGCAAACAAGCAGAGGGGGCCAGACAAAACGCAGGGGGTGGGGCAGGAAAAAATTTTTACTAAGTAGAGCAAACAAGCAGAGGGGGCCAGACAAAACGCAGAGGGGGGGCAGGAAATAAATTTTACTAAGTAGAGCAAACAAGCAGAGGGGGCCAGACAAAACGCAGGGGGGGGCAGGAAATAAATTTTACTAAGTAGAGCAAACAAGCAGAGGGGGGCAGACAAAACGCGGGGGGGGGGCAGGAAATAAATTTTACTAAGTAGAGCAAACAATCAGAGGGGGCCAGACAAATCGCAGGGGGGCAGGAAATAAATTTTACTAAGTAGAGCAAACAAGCAGAGGGGGCCAGACAAAACGCAGTGGGGGCAGGAAATAAATTTTACTAAGTAGAGCAAACAAGCAGAGGGGGCCAGACAAAACGCAGGGGGGGGCAGGAAATAAATTTTACTAAGTAGAGCAAACAAGCAGAGGGGGCCAGACAAAACGCTGGGGGGTGGCAGGAAATAAATCTTACTAAGTAGAGCAAACAAGCAGAGGGGGCCAGACAAAACGCAGGGGGGGGGGGGCAGGAAATAAATTTTACTAAGTAGAGCAAACAAGCGTAGGGGGCCAGACAAAACGCAGGGAGGGGGGCAGGAAATAAATTTTACTAAGTAGAGCAAACAAACAGAAGGGGCCAGACAAAACGCAGGGGGGGGCGGGAAATAAATTTTACTAAGTAGAGCAAACAAGCAGAGGGGCCAGACAAAACGCAGGGGGGCAGGAAATAAATTTTACTAAGTAGAGCAAACAAGCAGAGGGAGCCAGACAAAACGCAGGGGGGGGCAGGAAATAAATTTTACTAAGTAGAGCAAACAAGCAGAGGGGGCCAGACAAAACGCAGGGGGGGGCAGGAAATAAATTTTACTAAGTAGAGCAAACAAGCAGAGGGGGCCAGACAAAATGCAGAGGGGGGGCAGGAAATAAATTTTACTAAGTAGAGCAAACAAGCAGAGGGGGCCAGACAAAACGCAGTGGGGGCAGGAAAAAAATTTTACTAAGTAGAGCAAAAAAGCAGAGGGGGCCCGACAAAACGCAGGGGGGGGCAGGAAAGAAATTTTACTAAGTAGAGCAAATAAGCAGAGGTGGCCATACAAAACGCAGGGGGGGCAGGAAATAAATTTTACTAAGTAGAGCAAACAAGCAGAGGGGGCCAGACAAAACGCAGGGGGGGCAGGAAATAAATTTTACTAAGTAGAGCAAACAAGCAGAGGGGGGCCAGACAAAACGCAGGGGGGGGGCAGGAAATAAATTTTACTAAGTAGAGCAAACAAGCAGAGGGGGCCAGACAAAACGCAGGGGGTGGCAGGAAATAAATTTTACTAAGTAGAGCAAACAAGCAGAGGGGGCCAGACAAAACGCAGGGGGTGGCAGGAAATAAATTTTACTAAGTAGAGCAAACAAGCAGAGGGGGCCAGACAAAACGCAGGGGGGGGCAGGAAATAAATTTTACTAAGTAGAGCAAACAAGCAGAGGGGGCCAGACAAAACGCAGTGGGGGGCAGGAAATAAATTTTACTAAGTAGAGCAAACAAGCAGTGGGGGCCAGACAAACGCAGGGAGGGACCCGGCCCCCTTGCCCCCCACTCCCCCCCCCCCACATGGTACGGGCCTGCAGCCGAGTCTGCTCTGTCGTGAGTGGCGGTTATTTCTTTGACTCTTCCCCCCTCTTCCTCCTCCTTCCCTCCCCAACCAAAGCCGAGGATCCGATGGCAACATGAAGGTCAAAGATGGCAAACATCGGCCGGGCCTCAACCTTGTACTCATTCGCAACAACTGTCAAACTTTTAAACAAATAATAATAATAATATCGTTTTCACCGAGTTAACCGGTTTTAAGATCGCTCCCTTCACAAACTCGTCAATTACAGACGTCCAACTTTTGTGTGATAAGTTTTTGTTTTTTTTTCGTTCTTGAAAAGTTTTATGTCCCTTGGCTGTGAAATCCTTTGACCTTCACGGTTGACGCTCTTGGCGGGGGGCGGGGGGGGGGCGGGGGATAGCAGAGGTCAATCAGGTGAGATGTCTATAGTCAGGTTGAAAAAAATAACGGTTAAGTTCATGACTGGGCGATCTCCAGGCGGGAGTAATGGGCCGCCAGAAAAAAACAATGAGCCCCATGAACAATCAATGGGCCCCCTGAACAGACAATGGGCCTCCTGAACAGACAATGAGCCCCTGAACAGACAATGAGCCCCTGAACAGACAATGGGCCCCCTGATCAGACAATGGGCCCCCTGAACAGACGATGGGCCCCCTGAACAGACAATATTCATTTAATCATCAGAGAATGTGCTCTGACAGTTTGAGCAAGGTGCCAGGTGCACGGTCAAGGTGCCAGGTACACGGTCAAGGTGTAAGGTGCAGGGTCAAGGTTCCAGGTGCACGGTCAAGGTGCCAGGTGCACGGTCAAGGTGCCAGGTGCACAATCAAGGTGCCAGGTACATGGTCAAGGTGCCAGGTACATGGTCAAGGTGACAGGTAGGTGCCAGGTACATGGTCAAGGTGCCAGGTACATGGTCAAGGTGCCAGGTGCACGGTCAAGGTGCCAGGTGCACGGTCAAGGTGCCAGGTGCAACGTCAAGGTGCCAGGTACACGGTCAAGGTGCCAGATGCAACGTCAAGGTGCCAGGTACACGGTCAATGTGCGAGGTACACGGTCAAGGTGCCAGGTGCACGGTCAAGGTGCCAGTACACTGTCAAGGTGCCAGGTACACGGTCAAGGAGCCAGGTGCACGGTCAGGGTGCCAGGTACACGGTCAAGGTGCCAGGTACAGGGTCAAGGTGCCAGTTGCATCTTCTCTAACTGCTTCATGACATGCGTATCGGCAAGCGGACTGAAGGTGTGGGTTCAAACCCACGACGTGTATGTGGTAGTTCAGTGAATGACCACTTGACCACACATCATACAACAAAAATTACTCCTTTTTCTCTGTCACATGACATGCTCAGTGGGCAAGAGACTTGTAGGTCGTGGATTTACACACAAGATGTTTGTGTAGGGTGTGCAGTTTACTGCATGACTATTTGACCTCACATCATACAACAAAAATTACTCCTTTTTCTCTGTCACATGACATGCTCAGTGGGCAAGAGACTTGTAGGTCGTGGATTTACACACAAGATGTTTGTGTAGGGTGTGCAGTTTACTGCATGACTATTTGACCTCACATCATACAACAAAATGACCCCCCCCTTTTCTCTGTTACTGACGTATGTGTGTGATATGGACAAAAATAACATCCGTTATACTCAAGGGCAACATTTGAATTGAAAAAAATACTATATGCAAGAAAAATACTTTTAAACATTTTTTTTGATGTTTTACAGTAAATAAAATCAAAAACATAAAACGTGTTTAAAAATCACGATGAAGGTGATAAAAAAGTTCTATTTCAGTCTGTACAATTAACAGACTATGACTATACACATTTGTGTACTTTTAATGGCATATATAAGACCGTAAAATGAAAGGGCCATATCAGTCTGTAAAGTTAGTAGCTTGAAGTCCTGCAGATAAACAAGTGGGGGGAAAAAGTCATTGATCTTTGAAATAAAATGAACGGAATTGTTTTACTGGTTCTCTACGTAACGTTGGCAGGTCAGTTTCGGTTGTTAGTATTGTTACTCTGTTCTAATGTAAGCACCAAAGGTGTGCGGATCTTGAAATTTAGTGTCCGCGTCCGTCCATGAATTTCTATCAATGATCCGCGTCCGCAGAATCTTACAGCATTGGTTTGCAGTCAGTCCGCGCGTCCGCATTGCTGAAATTTAGCTGTTTAAATGACTTGAAATTTTTATGGTAATTTTTTTAGATGTTTTAACATTAATGATATCATCCCTGTTGAACATCCCTCCCTGTTTTTTATTCTTCGAAAAGCAACTTTTATTTATTGATTTATTTTCAGATTCAGTGGCAAAAGTTTACGAATAAGTAAAGTATCTATTAAAAATAAATTATTAAAGGCAAGGACTTGAGAATCCGCTTCAGTCCGCGAGTCCGCAACTTAACCATACGAAGCGTTCGCTGTCAGTCCGTGGATTCGGAAAAGTCTGCGGATCTGCGTCCGCTGTCCGCTCATCTCTGGTAAGCACTCATGTATCGGTGCAAGGTTTATTTGAATCCAGTTATAATGCACAGGAAGTGGGACAGGTGGCAGGTCTGTTTCGGTTGTTAGTATTGTTACTCTGTTCTAATGTAAGCACTCAAGTTAAGTGAAGGAGCAAGATTTATTTTAAATCCAGTTATAGTGTACAGGAAGTGGGACAGATGGGCGCGTGGTGTAACCTGAGAGTCCTGGGTTCGATCCTCTGTGAGAACCATGAGAATTTGTCCAGGTGAATTTTTTTTTTCAAAGTCGTCCCACATGCCCACCCAGCTTTCAATGGGTACCTGACTTAAGGTGGGGGAAGTAAGGGCGGCTGGGCGTTGTGCTAACCACACAATCCCTTCATATACCGAGGTTATAGAAACAGATGAGTTCTACACATCATCTGCCACAGTGACCCACAGGGGAACTCTACATTTACCACTACAATGTAACAGGTTATAACAAACCAGGGGAAACCAGTCTAAACTTGTTTATGGGAAAATAGTATACCGGCAGTGCACGATTTTATTTAACAGCCCACTGTTACGCTGGATTGAAACGTTGCACGAGACTGCATATGACTTAACTAGTTTGCCATTGACTGTAAATGACTGCTTGCCTTCGCTCGTGACTGTACACGACTTCGAACCAGGGCTCGATTTACCGCCGGGGATATCCCCGGCACGGAGAACTGTCATCCCCGGCTCAGCTTTAACTAATATATCCCTGTAGGGGTTGAAACCATAGACATTTATCCCCGGCTCTGCAGATTCTTCCTGTACGATGTCATGAATTGTGGTTTCTGTATTAATAACACTGAGCGCACCCATTCACAACAGGTGTGTTGGTCTGTCAGTCAGACGCACAACGCAACGTCCGATGCCGAACCAACGAGGATTGTGTCCGAAACAGTGCCTGCCTCACACCGGCTGGCGCCTGGTGTGACAGATCCGGGGACTGCCGCTGCAGACGTACGTATAGCACTACACTAACGTGTCATTTGTTTATTTTTTATTTACACGTATTAAAAAGTGGCGGCGAAATATAAGGAGTGCGTGTGTGTATGTGTGTATGTGTGTGTTTGTGTGGTGTGTGTGTGTGTAGTGTGTGTGTGGGGTGCGTGTGCATGTGTGTGTGCGTGTGTGTGCGTGGTGTGCGTGTGCATATGTGTGCATATGTGTGTGTGCCTGCGTGTGTGTGTGCGTGCGTATACGTGCGTGCATGTGTGTGAGTGCATGTGTTTGTGTGTGTGGGGGGGTGCGTGTGAATGTGTGTGTGCCTGTGTGCGTGCGTGTGTGTGTGCGTGCGTGCGTGTGTGCGTGCTTGTGTTTTGGGTGGAGTGCATGTGCATGTGTGCTAGTGTGTGCATGTCTTGCGTGTGTGTGTGTGTGTGTGCGTTTGTGTTCCAGATTCATTTGATGTTTTATAATTTATATAATATAATTTCAGTTAATTTTTGAAAAAATGCCAGACGCCAGATTAAGTTAATGTTTTATATGCCAAACGCAGCCACTGGACAGTCAGAAAGTCAAGCCCGATGCCAGACCAACCAGGACTGCGTACGAAACAACGCCTGCCTTAACCCATCCAGCAGCTGGTGCGACAGAACTGGAAACTGTCAATGCAGAAGTATGTATGCTACAAGAGAAAAGCTCTTTGTGTACACAAATAAGATTGTGGAGGCGCGCGGGGGGGGGGGGGGAAATAGTTCTCGCGGTGGAATTCAAATCAAGCTTAACGGTACTTTTGGCCAGACGGCTGACCTAATTAACGTCACATACAAAGCAAAACCTTTGATCTGTCAATCGCTAGATTTTTGGTTAACGATATCTAATAATACAATAGCGATTTTGGGTTCTGCGTTAAATCAAAAGTAAAGAATTAACGCAACAGTATTCCAGTCAGGCCCGTAGCGTGCGGGGGGGGGGGGAGGCGGGGGGGGGGTCGTCCCCCTGTGTTTTGTCTGGCCCCCTCTGCATATTCGTTCTACTTTATAAAATGTATTACATGCCCCCCCCCCCTGCTATTGCCTGGCCCCTGCTGTAGAATTTTCACGCTTCGGGGCTGATGCCAGTTTAAAATACAATCATGAAAAAAATCGGATCTGCCCGAAACCGAAAAAATAACCTAGCCTATCGATCAAAGCCTAAGGGGATAGAACTCTATGCCAGTGATGCTGAAACCTTTTTTTTTTTCTGTGGGCCATTATTGTCTGCCAACAACATTTGGAGGGCCAAAAAAATAATGTTTATATATGTATATTTCATGAGATGTTAGTTTTTTTAAACTTGTGGGGGGCCAAAAAATTATCATAAAGGGCCAAATTTGGCCCGCGGGCCAGTATTTTAGCATCGCTGCTCTATGCAAAGGTTTTTGCAAGGGTTACAGCTAGTTATTTGTGCTAACCACACAATCCCTTTATATGCCGAGGTTATAGAAACAGATGAATTCTACACTTCATCTGCCCCGATGACCCGTTAGGGCTAAGGGAACTTTTACAGCTAGTTATAGTAATAATATGTGTGGCAAAGCTGAAATATATTTGCTGTTTGTATAAATACTTGAGAGTTTGTTTTATTTGGGTCAGTTCTGTTGTGGCTGCTGTTCTGATTTATTTATATATTCTCATGTCGATGATAGTTAAATATTGACTTTGACAGATATAGCGAATGACCAGTCAGTCAGTTAATGTTATATATGACAGACGCTAGATCCGCGATTCCCAGCCAGTGGCACGCGTACGGCAAGGGGTTACAGGGAGAGGTTATGAAGTGGTACGCTGCAGCGACATGTAACTTTCGTTTATAAAACATTCAAGAGTTCGGGAGAAGGGGCTGCCAGTTTCCTGCGTGACTCATCACCAAACCACGTGACTCATCACCAAACCACGTGACTCATCACCAAACCACGTGACCGATTATCGCATTAGAAAGGTCGGCACATTAGACCGTGAAAATAAGTACTTTTAAGTTTTATTCGCCATCTGACGTGTGAGGGGTAACCCGAGGACATGCTTTCGCATCCCCTGGGGCGCAGTCGCGAAAAATGTTGGAAACATCGATCTATTTAGTGTATAAATTGATTTTAGACTCTAGAATACATGTTATATATGTCAGACGCTAGATTCATTTAATCTCATAGACCTACATGACAGCCGATGTCGTATTCGACAGGCGCTGGATTCAATGTATACATTGACAGACGATAGAATCCATGTTACGTATGACAGGCGATAGATTCAATGTATACATTGACAGACGCTAGAATCCATGTTACGTATGACAGACGCTAGAATCCATGTTACGTATGACAGACGCTAGAATCCATGTTACGTATGACAGGCGATAGAATCCATGTTACATATGACAGGCGATAGAATCCATGTTACGTATGACAGGCGATAGATTCAATGTATACATTGACAGACGCTAGAATCCATGTTACGTATGACAGACGCTAGAATCCATGTTGCGTATGACAGACGCTAGACTGGACGTTTCTAAGTGCCAGACGCTAAATTCGGTCAATCTCATATCGGTCAGGCACGTCTTACGATCAATCAGACGCCCGAGGACAAGTTCGGTGTCGTACCAACGAGGACTGTGTCCGAAACAGTGCCTGTGCTAACCCTGCTGGCAGCAGGTGTGACAGAAACGGCCAATGTCGTTGTGAAGGTAGGTGTCGATTGTCAATTCTTTTATTAGAAAAGATCACCTTGCAGAGGGATGGGTAAGGGAGGGGGGAATCATACCCTGGGCGCTACTCACAAAGGGGCGCCAAATGGTATATTTTACATATAATATTATATGGTTTTCGAATGGAGGGAGTGCTAAAAAGATATTAAAAGGGTATTGAGACCTGGGTGAGAGTTAAGCTCGCTGCGGCACTGTCACCTTGACCCACAATCATCACTGAGATGTTCATCTCTTCATTCTATAAACCATCACTGACATTCTATAAACCACCACTGACATTCTATAAACCACCACTGACATTCTATAAACCACCACTGACATTCTATAAACCACCACTGACATTCTATAAACCACCACTGACATTCTATAAACCACTAATCCTAAAGTTTTTGTGGTGCCTTTTCTTCGTCCTCGCCGTATTCGAGAATGGAATGGTCATAGATGTACCAGCGGAAGGCCACCCTAAACCCTCCCCCCACCCTATCTCCCAGCTGCAACGGTCACCACTGGGAACAAAGCTGCCTGAAATCGCTGGTGAGTGTGTGTGTGGGGGGTGGGAGGAGAGAGAGAAGAAGAACCTGTAATCCCCGCCAAGTCGGTCGGACTCAGAGCCGAAGCGCCACCAAGCCACCCAACACATTGTACGGGGGGGACACCTTTTCACGACTGTTCTTCATCATCTCATTATTATCCTTGTCATTCACGATCTTCCTGTTTACTCCATTGCAGGCAGCGACACTGATACATCCTGCTACGACAGAGCCGCCTGCATCAGATCTTGTCAGAGGCCCAACGCCTGCTGTGACAGGTACCGCCGCTGTCAGTGCAATGGGCGTTGCTTTCCTCTGCTGCCTGGGATTTTGTAGATCACATTTTTCGAAATCATTAGTAGTAGTGGACAAACAAATTAGATCAGAGGTCGGCAACCTTTTGTACCGCTAATTTCGTGAGCTTTTATCCCGCGGACCACTAAATTCATAACATCAATTCCATCGGACCACTAAATTCACAGCATTAATTCCATCGGACCACTAAATTCATAACATCAATTCCATCGGGCCACTAAATTCACAGCATTAATTCCATCGGACCACTAAATTCATAACATCAATTCCATCGGACCACTAAATTCACAGCATTAATTCCATCGGTCCACTAAATTCACAGCATTAATTCCATCGGACCACTAAATTCACAGCATTAATTCCATCGGACCACTAAATTCACAGCATTAATTCCATTGGACCACTAAATTCGTTAATTTATTTCAGCGGACCGCCCAGTAGTTAACAAGTTTGATCCAATGTACTTCTAAGATTTACTATTTGTTTACCTGTGTACTACTTGTTTATGTGTTTATGATTACGAGTGTGTATATCTTTAAAAAAAAAAAAAGAGATCATTCAATCAGTAACCGTTTTCTCTCAAGCACGTGTTTTTTTTTTGTAAATTTTTCTCCTGCGGGCCAGTAAAATTTTTTTATCGCAAACCACTAATGGTCGGTGGATTACTAGTTGCCGACCGCTGAAATAGACTGCAAATTATAAATGTATCATGCAGAGCCGTCCCCAGGCAATTTGGCGCCCTAGGCAGTCATCTATTAGGACGCCCGCCCCTTCTTTTGAAAGTTTTTTTTTTCTAAAATTTGGCGCCCCTAGCGATTTGGCGCCCTAAGCAGCTGCCTACGTAGCCTATGCCCAGAGCTGGCCCTGAATGTATGTACATATGAACTACTACTATGAACTACTACCTCCACGTAACTTACATTGAAAGTGTCCATTGTCTGTGTTGTTTAATATACAGCAATAGTCGTGCGTGCACAATTATATTTTCAATAAACATAACTTACAATCAATGCACAGGTTTGTTACTTTCTTTTTAAACCTGCCTAAACAAAACCTTACATCTTGCAATGATGAAACTTTATGTATAATAATTATATATATATATATATATATATATATATATATATATATATATATATATTTACTTATTTACTGAGATCATATGTCACATTGTTGAAAACGAAAGCTAAATAAATTAAAAGTCATAAAAAGTAAAGCGAAGACATCTTTAAAGCTGTTCACAAGTTGATAAATCCCCCCATTAGTTATCGTACTTTGAATGAAAACGGTATTTCTGTAACAAGCAGGCGTTTGGTCAAGAGAGTATGTTGTTTTATCCCCCCCCCCCCCACTACGACAATGGAATATTTTGTAATACTGTGTGTCTTTGGCGAAGGGTGGGGGGGTATTGTTATTCGGGGGCCAAGGCCACTTTATTATGTGCGGGAGATATGGTTGTTTGACCAGACGATCGGGTTAGCAATAAGGTCAAATAAAGAATGAATGAAGGATCAAGTAGCAAGGAGATGGACAGATGGTGGGTGGCACAGTAATCTAAAATACAAACAGTACAAAAAAAAGGGGGGGGGAGAGAGAGAAGAGACTGTAGTAAATATGCCCCACAGCAAACCAAGAACTGGGCAGGTCCTTCTATAACACCCTGACCCCCTTTTTTTTTTATTCCCATCGGTCTTCGCTCTCTACGGGGAAGATAAACCTGGCCACTTGACACCTGATCACGTAACTGGACACTTGACACCAGATCATTTAACTGGCCACTTGACACCAGATCAGGTGGAAAAGGGGGGGAAGGGTTGGAAAACTTACCCCCCTTCCCCTCCCCCGGGCGGTAGTCCCAATGAGGCTGTAATCTCTTGATCCCGATTGAGCCCTGTGAACTGCTGGGGCATTTGAGGAGTAGGGTCATTTTATAATGTCTCCGTAAGTAAAGCGCCCTTAGCTCTTAAGTCTATCGAGGCAGATGAAGTGAATGATTCATTATGTTTCTGTAACCACGGAATATGAAGGGATGGTGTGGCGAGCACAACGCACAGCCGCCTTCACTTCCCCAAATTAAAGTCACTGACCCATTTAAAGCTGGGTGGTGGACTTGCGGGGACGTGGGGAAATTCCTTTCATTCTCACCAGGTGCCGTTTAGGTGGACACTAGATCCGGTCAACTCCGCTTGACCCATCTAGAAACGTATTTAATACAATCATATGAGCAACAATGAGGACACGCCAAACTGGCAACAATGAAGCTCCACGGAGGACATGCCAAACTGGCAACAGTGAGGCTCCTCGGAGGACATGCCAAACTGGCAACAGTGAGGCTCCTCGGAGGACATGCCAAACTGGCAACAGTGAGGCTCCACGGAGGACACGCCAAACTGGCAACAATGAGGCTCCACGGAGGACATGCCAAACTGGCAACAATGAGGCTCCACGGAGGACATGCCAAACTGGCAACAATGAGGCTTCACGGAGGACATGCCAAACTGGCAACAATGAGGCTCCACGGAGGACACGCCAAACTGGCAACAATGAGGCTTCACGGAGGACAGGCCAAACTGGCAACAATGAGGCTCGCAACATCACATTAAAAAGACCATTGGGCAACTTCTAGATTATTTGTGTGTGTGTGTGTGTGCTAAACTCCAGATTTTAGCGTCTACAACATTTACCAAAGAAATTTGAACGCCAAAATAAGCCAAATGTATTTAATTTTTGGTTGTATGATCAAAAGCAATAAGAAATATAACTTTGGCAAAAACAAGAAACATCAACAGCCGCCATCTCAGTGAGTGACCAAGTAATGGGGACAGGATTTCAGAAAATAAATGTCACGTGGTTTTGTTTACTATAAAGCCAGACGATGTAAACACAAAACGATTCAAGGTAAGGTTCTATTTATCCCCTATCTCCCCCCCTCCCTTCCGAAAAAAAGGTGTATTTTTCTCTTATTGTGTGTGTACGTGACAGAGAGAGAGAGAGAGAGAGAGAGAGAGAGAGAGAGAGAGACAGAGTGATTTCCCTTTTTTTTTGTACTCAGAAATCCGTTATTTCTTTCAACTGTTTGACCAATTCATTTTTGATTTCTGGACGGTAACGTGGCAAGGCAGGGGGGGGGGGGGAGGGAAGGGGAAGACGTCTTTAATTTGCCCCCTTTTTATCATCTTTTATTGATAAGTCAGTGTCGTCCCCTTTATGTGGTTAATGAACAAACGATACTACACATATTCGATTCCATTTCAGTAAATATAGTTTGGCTTTGGGTTGATTCGATTATATTTGGATAAGCATCCCGTCCGCTGATCTTATCTCGGCCAGCCACAAGGCTTCATTTTTCACTTCTTCTATCTGCTACTCAAAGTACCCGGTGCGCGTTTGAAATTTAGATTCGAACCCAAGATGCTCGGGTATAGTGTTGAACTCTTTTACCCAATAAGTACTTGACATGATACCATAGATTGAACTTTATTTCGTTGCTTTGTTCGTTTATTTTTTTCAGTCATTAAAAAAAAAACATCCGTTAATTTCAAGGACATCCGGTTAATTTCAAGGACATCCGGTTAGTTGAAAGAAAAAAAGAAGTTCATGGATGGAATTATAATTTCAAACAACTTCTTTTTATTTTAAATTTTGATATTTTACAAACAAAACATCCAAAGAGTATAAAATGTGGTCAAATTCACGTCTACAGATATATTAAAAAGTGAGAGACTACCATACAGGTCAGTGCAGATCAGTGTAGCAAACTATATAGTTCAGTGCAGATCAGTGTTTCTATCTGGCAGGCTGGAGCTTGAAGTATCAGAATAAAAGAGAGAGAATATGAACAGAATTATTTTACTGACTCTCATTGTGACGTTTGCAGGTCAGTTTTGGTTGTTAGAGAAAATTTTATATTTTATTGATATCTATGATTGTGGCATTTGCAAGGCAGTTTCGGTTGTTAGAGAAAACTTTATCGATATCTATGATTGTGGCATTTGCAAGGCAGTTTCGGTTGTTAGAGAAAACTTTATCGATATCTATGATTGTGGCATTTGCAGGTCAGTTTCGGTTACTAGAATTTTTTTCACGTTACTTATTCGCGTTTACTTGTATAGGCCAGGGGTAGGGCAAACTTTGGGTTCATAAACTGGACCGGCGAGCCGGAT
>JAGDYQ010000008.1:7607316-7643684 GCA_021962125.1 Bulinus truncatus
CTCTCTCCCTCCCTTCATCACTCTCTCCCTCCCTCACTCTGTCTCCATCCCTCCATCCATCACTCTCTCCTTCCCTCACTCTCTTTCCATCCATCCCTCCCTCACTCTCCCTCCCTCCCTCTCTCTCCGTCCCTCCCTCTCTCTATCCCTCCCTCTATCACTCCCTTCCTCTCTCCATCACTCCCTCCCTCACTCTCTCTCCCTCCCTCCCTCACTCTCTCTTTCTCCATCCCTCCATCACTCTCTCCCTCCCTCACTCTCTCCCTCTCTCTCTCTCTCTCTCTCTCTCTCTCTCTCCATACTCAGCTACCCTCTAAAAAGTCACCTGCCTAGATTGACACTCAAGATTTTTGTTTTTATTATGTCCAGAAATGTTATCCAAGAGAGTTACACACATTTGTTTGTTTTTTCACATCGAATGATTGCGGAGAATATTGTCACATAATGTCGGCTATGAATGCGAAAGAATGATTTCTTTACTGTTGTGCCCCATACTTCACATTAAACAATTTGTTTTTTCCTCGTGCACAGATTCATTCAATAAACAAAAGTAAAACTTGTAAAACGTCAATAAGTGTTGTTATTGTTGTTTGTTTGTTGTTTACAGAAACCTACGGCCTGTGCCACTGATTTATAGCAAAGTGCCAACACCCCAACTAAAGTTACAGTAAGTGATTTCTTAGTCACTGCTGACTGATGGAATCTCTGCGTGCCGACTGTGGCTCGCGTGTGATGCATGTGATCCCTCACTCAACCATGTGATCACTCACTCAACCACGTTCTCGCTCACTCACCCGCATGTTCTTTCACTCACCCACGTGCTTTCTCACTCACGCATGTGCGCGCGCTCTTATCCACGTGCCTGCTCACTCACCCACATGCTCTCTCACTCACTCAAGTGCGCACGCATTTTCCCACTTGTTCACTCAACTACCCACGTGCCCTCTCACTCACTCACACGCTCTCTTTCACTCACGTGCTCTCTCACTCACCCACATACCTGCAAACTCACCGTCTCACTCACACACATGCTCTCTCTCACCCACTGCTCGCTCACTCACCCACGTATTTGCTCACTCACCCACGTATTTGCTTACGCACCCACGTGTTCGCTTACTCACTCATGTACTCACTTACTCACCCACGAGCGCTCGGACTCTTCCACGTGCTCTCACATTCTCCCACGTGCTCTCTCACTCACCCACATGCTCTCTCTCACTCATATGCTCTCTGTCTCACCCACATGCCTGCTCACTCACCCACGTGCTCGTTCTCTCACCCACGTATTTGCTCACGCGTCCACTTGTTCGCTTACTCACTCATGTACTCACTTACTCACCCACGTGCGAGCGGACTATCCCAACATGCTCTCACACTCACCCAAGTGCTCGTTTACTCACCCACGTAGTTGTCCACTCAATCACGTGCTTGCTCACTCACCCACGTGCTCGCTCTCTCAACCACGCGTCCACTTGTTCGCATACTCACTCATGTACTCACTTACTCACCCACGTGCGAGCGGACTATCCCAACATGCTCTCACACTCACCCAAGTGCTCGTTTACTCACCCACGTAGTTGTCCACTCAATCACGTGCTTGCTCACTCACCCACATACTCACTCACCCAATAGCTGGCTCACAAAAATCACTCACCCACGAGCATGTGGTGATCAGAAGTGCCACAGTTGGTAGAGGCTGAACTCAAGACATAGACGTTTGAAGCTGAAAGTTTTATTTATGGGAAATAATATAGGATGTAGGTTTCTGTAAACAACAAAACAACAGGGGAAGCTTTACAAGTTTACTTTTGTTTATTGAATACATCTGTACACGAGGAAAAAACAAGTTGTTTAATGTCAAGTATGGTGCACAATAGGGAAGAAAACATTCTTTCATTTCAATCTTGACTGTCTCATTCATAGCCGACATTATGCGACATTATTCTCAGGAATCATTCTATACGGTCAAACTTACAAACAAAAAAAATGTTTTATCTGTCTTGGGTAACATTCTGGCCGTAATGAATAAACGAGTGTCAATCTAGGCAGGTGCAGGCCCGTAGCGTGCGGGGGGGGGGGGGGTCAGGGGGCGGGCCCCCGCTTGCGTTTTTGTCTGCCCCCCTACTTATTTGTTCTACTTAGTAAAATGTATTACCTGCCCCCCCCCCCCCCGCTATTGCCCTGGCCCCCTGCTGTAGAATGCCTGGCCCCCTCCTGTAGAATTTTCACGCTACGGGGCTGGGCAGGTGACTTTAAGACGGTAGCTGAATAAGGAGAGAGAGAGGGGGGGGTGGGGGAGGCGAGAGGAAAAGAGAGCTATTAGAGAAAGCCTTTCATATTTTTGAAGACCCGTATGTGTGAGGAAAGGAAAACTTATTGGCTACATAACCCTAAGACAGAAACGGATTGGTAGTTTGCTCCACTGTCGACCTGGATGGACCCTGGGTTCGATCTTTGGTGGGGACAAATGTAAATTTCAGGTCATGGTTAATGTCTCCGCTATATCTCCCGTGGTGCCTCCATGGTCATTGCACTCTCCATCGGCTATGGTGGAGATGTAAGAGGGGCACTGCAAAAAAAACCGTCCCATTAGTGGTTTGTAGGATGTAAGAGATTTCATCTCATCCTTACAGTGACTTCACAACACATAACACTCACCGTATGCATCATCCGATTGAATGAAACCTATGCGCTCTCTCTCTCTCTCTCTCTCTCTCTCTCTCTCTCTCTCTCTCTCTGTGTGTTTGTGTGTGCTCGGCGACTTGTGTCTGAAGAACACGCAAACAGCTTAGAGGGAAGCGCGCCCTGGAGATAGCTCAATGTCTCAGAGATCGTAGTAGAGTGTTCAATATTTTTTTGTTCAGGGGAAATAAGGTAGGCCCAGGTAGGGCACCAAAATAGGATCAAGGGATATTACTGTTCTCAACCAACTAATATTTATTATACATGAATTGTTTCCCCTGGATTTTTCAATCACTGTTCTTTCAGCCTGATTGATAAAGACAGAAACGTAAATAGTAATACATTCAGAGGCGCCGAGAGCCAAGAAGGGCCCCAGGGCAGGACATCATTGCGGGCCCCTTAATAAACAATGAGTCGTGAAAAAATTGACATGGTCGGGGCGGCCGGGCCCCCTTACAGATGCGGGCCCCCTCGCAATGACCCCCCCTGACCCCGTCTCTCGGCGTGCCTGAATACATTATATACATAGAGGGAAATATATATTGTTATAACTCTCTCATTGCCCTCGGTAGTAGGGAGCGACCGATATGCCTTTTTACCGATAGTCCGATACCGATATTCCCCCCCCCCTCCCGCATTTTTGCCGATACCGATTTTTTGCTATTAATGATTCCGCCATCTTGCCACTCGGAACGCATTGATAATGCTAGTGATCCTAGCGACTGCAGAAGAAATTAAAATCACGAGTAATGTAATTTTAAATAATAGGACGATCGAGTGACAAGATGGCGTACCACTAACCTCTCGTCTGCCAAGTTGTTAAGCTCAATCCAGTCATTATTATAATCGGTTGGCTGGAAGCCATTCAAGCCACGGCCTAATGGACCATCGGCCGCGATCTTGACTGAGCACTGATGTGTGTGTTGCCTTGGTAACTACTAACTACTCTTAGATTATACGGGTGAACTGCGGCTGATGACGGCCGCTAGATGTCGATATAAACATCTCCTATACCCAAAGGAAAATTGAAAAATGTGCAAATCACAAGTTGGAAAAAAAAAAACAACAATGTATCGGCGGCCAAAAAACAGCCGATCCGATAGTTAACCGATAGTGCCAATATCGGCCCGATACCGATCCGATTATCAGTCGCACCCTACTCGGTAGTAGTACGTATTCGGGATTCCCCTTTACTAGCGCACCGGATGATTAGTAATTGGACGCGGCGACGCTATGAGCGGTATGACGTAGTAACAGAGAGAAAGAAGAGAGAGAGAGAGAGTAAAGAAGCCGGCAAGAACAGTGGCCACTGTGGTTTATTATTATTTATAATCATTTGTTGAACCTGCGCCTGTGTGTGTGTCAGTTATTGAACAGTGAGAGCATTATTTAACAATATGTGTTATAGTGATCATATAACAGTGAGAGCATCATTTAACAATATGTGTTATAGTGATCATATAACAGTGAGAGCATCATTTAACAATATATATATATATATATGGCCATTTAGTTACGGTTCTAGAAGCCCCCCCCCCTACTTTGGACACTCGACTTAGGTCCCACACATTTAACCGTTAAGGCAGACCCTGGCCTATGTATATATAAATATATATATATATATATATATATATATATATATATATATATATATATGTATATATATGTGTATATATATATATATATATATATATATATATATATATATATATGGCATGTATGAAGTAGACTAGTTTGTTTATTTACAAACAAAATACAGTTTTATGATGTCTAGAGTGTAAAGTAAAATGAAATGACTAATGTCCTTGAACTTCCGTCGGACGCGGTTCTGGTTGTGGAAGTGTGTAGTGTTGTTTTAGTCCCAGGTCATATTTTAGTTTCAGTTTTTATTTCGTTTTTTCTGTAATAATTTTAGTTTTCGTCTAGTTTTAGTCTTGCTGCTAATTTTAGTTTTAGTTCTCGTTGACGAAAAGTCACCATTTTCGTCAACGAAGGTTTTAGTTTTCGTGAACGAAAGCAACACTAGAAGTGTGACAGTTTCCCATATCGTCATTAAGAAATTCTGATTTATTTTTTTTTTTGTTTGTTAAATAAATGCTAGAATCTAATATAACCTGGTAATTGTTTAAAAACTAATTTAAAAAAAATAATAGCACAATATTTAAAAGAACTATTATATCGATAATTGTGTTAGACATTTATGCAAATTTAAGGCACCACATGGTTATTACATTGAATATTTTAATAAAATTAGTAATTCTCTGATGAGGTGTGTTCATATATAACTACTCCGTCTATATTAGTAGACCATTCATCCCCACTTTGCTTGTTATCAGATTTCTGTCGCAGAGTATCACAAAATATTTTGGGATCTCTCCTTCCTGGTCTGAGAGACATACGATGATCCACGGGGGATGGATCATAGGGGTTCTCTAGTCAGGAAAAAAAACCCATTGCTTGCGAGGGTGGTGGTACTGTGGTCAATGAGGACTATCCGAGACCGCAGTATTCACAGCTGGCGGTGGTGACGGATGTGGTCGGCACACAACACCCTTCCACTCCGTCCCACTCAAGCACACCTGCGCAGCTTGCCATTTCCGGGCTGAGGGTACAGGCACACTACACCCTCCCCTCTGTCCGAGTGGCAGGAAAAACCCCTTTCCTTGCCATTCTGGCCGACCGGCAGTACACACACCCTGCTGGTCTGGCCGGTTTGGGCAAGGATTAAAACCCATCTTTCTGCCATCCCTGCAGATGATAGCGGGCACACTCACCCCGCCGCTCTGTAGGCATGGCAGACGTGCATCAGCGTCGCCAACAATGTTGGTGTGGTAGGCACACTACACCCTACCATGCTGGCAATGGCGGCGTTTAAAAAAAAATATTAGTTATGCTATTCACTAGTGAACTAATTTGACATTATTCACATGCCTTAGGTTTTCATACAACAAAATCACTGTAGCATTCTGTGTGCAAGTTACACTTAAGATAAATACATAATTCAACTCAAGACAAACCAATGAGTAAATACTAATAATTTCAGCCTGATAACTCTTTTAGTTTTTGAAATATTCACGTTCAAAATATAGCGAAAATGTAAATGTCACGCGAACTCGCGACTACCCTGAAAACTTTAAAAAATCATGTCTCAGAGGATTTTTGACCAAATGGTCCTGAAATTTTCAGGAATTACTCAACTTTGAATGTACCACAGGCCATAAAAATTTCAAGGAAGATCTGAGAGGGTCGGGTGAACAATTGTCAAAAACTGGTTGAGTTGACATGGAATGACCCGCAGACAAGAGAGTTGGGGATGCGAAGGGGGAGGAGGAGAGAGGAAGAGAGAGAGAGAGAGTCATTGGGTATCTGACGTCATTACGTGTTACTTTATGAACTATCTGTATATATTCGTGCGTATTCGACCTGTAATTTAATTTTACATTTGATTCGTGTCATTCATTAAACGTATTGTCTATTAGAACAAATCCTTACAAGGAATCGACAAATATGCGCCATTTCGTAGCCAAAAATGAAATAAACGCCCCCATGTTGTGTATGTGTTTGTTTGTGTCTAAAAATAGTACACATCCTTTAGGATTTAGGGCGGGGGTCGGCAGCCTTTTGAGACGGAAGAGGCAAAGTTATAATATTTATAATTTTCTCAATTTTTAAAGAGCCACTAAAATTGTTGTTGTTGCAATATTATGAGTATTTGATCCAGGCGCAATTGGACATCAAAAGAGCCGCTACTTGACATCGAAAGAGCCGCAACTTGACATCGAAGAGCAGCATGCGGCTCGCGAGCCGCAGGTTGCCGACCCCTGATTTAGGGAAACTCTGATGCTGACGGTCACAATCTAAAAAAACTGGAGCCGGCAAAACTTTAAAACCCTGTCGATAACTATTTTTGTCACTGTTCAGGGTCGTCTGGCCATATAGGCACATTAGGGGCACCTTTGCCTGTGGCCCAACGAGATACACCGTAATTACTTTCTAGTGCAGGGGCCCCAGTTAGATGCAAAAGTGCCTGGGGCCCATGAGTAAGCCGTGTTTACGCAGCTGTAAGCATTCATAATCATATTATCGATGTTTATATTACATATAACCAGACAATTATTAAATGAAACAATACTCTTTAATGTACATTGTGATATTTATATATGAATATTCAAGTCATCAGAAATATTTATACATAGCTAAATATCCAATTATGTCGTGATTGAAATTATTTATTTTTTTGCATTCAGATATAAGCTGATTATCACTAGTTTGTGCTGAGTTAAAAAAACATATTCCTTTAAAAACCGCTTGTTTCTGGTTATTTAATCATTGTTGGCAATAATATATTTAATATATGTATATATAATAATGATGCGTAGAAAAAAAAAACATTACAAAAAGAAAATTCCCCTTTACAAATAGATTTCGGAAATTTATGACTTATTTTTGAGAAACAAAAAATTTTCAGAAGTTAATCATTGCCGTTGGATGTCCACAGGTAAGTTGTGGAGTGAAATATTTCCATATTTGTGTTGAAACATTATTATTATTGTTTTAACTATTAAATAACACATTTAATAAAAAAAATGCGTTAGTTGTGAGATCAGAAATAATGGAATTTAATATTTAGACAATTGATCCGTTTCTACAGCACCGTAGCGTGGAAATTCTACAGCAGGGGGCCAGGCATTCTACTGCAGGGGCCAGGCAACAGCAGGGGGAGCGGGTAATACATTTGACTAGGTAGAGCAAATAAGCAAAGGGGGCAGACAAAACGCATGGGGGCCCGCCCCCCACTTTTCTGAGCCTGCGTTTCTATGACACCGCAGGAAATTGTAAAGTGCTGATTAAATATTGATTATTATATAAGTCGTGTGCCAATTATTTAAAAAAAAAAAAAGACCGTATGCATTTATTGTGTGTTTTGTTGCAAGAGTTGTCAATATCAGAGACGAGCACCATTTGTGTTTGACTCGGGTCGCACCTCTGGAGATATTTGCATATAAATAATATTTGAATATTAAATGTCGATAACTGGTCTAAACACGCAAGTAGATATTAAGATAGTCATGAACCGACAGAGATAGATAGATAGATAGATTAGATAGATAGATGATAGATAGATAGACAGATAGATTAGATAGATTAGATAGATTAGATAGATTAGATAGATTAGATAGATTAGATAGATAAGATTAGATATATATATATATATAGATATAGATAGATAGATAGATAGATAGATTAGATTAGATTAGATTAGATTAGACAGACAGACAGACAGACAGACAGACAGACAGACAGACAGACAGATAGATAGATAGATAGATAGATAGATAGATAGATAGATAGATAGATAGATAGATAGATAGATAGATAGATAGATAGATAGATAGATAGATAGATAGATAGATAGATAGATTGATAGATGGATAGATAGATAGATAGATAGATAGATAGATAGATAGATAGATAGATAGATAGATGGAGTAGATGAATAGATAGATAGATAGATAGATAGATAGATAGATAGATAGATAGATAGATAGATAGATAGATAGATAGATAGATAGATTTAAAAATGCTTTACAGATATGCAGCAGCCAACACTACTGTCTGCAGCATTGTATTACCTGCGAAAGATCTTGCCAGAGGCCCGACGCATGCTGCAACAGGTTCCGGCGCTGCTAGTGTAACCGGCTCTGCAAGAACTGCGTCCGACGGAAGTTCAAGGACACATGTCATTTCATTTACTTTACACTCTAGATATCATAAAAATTGTATTTTGTAATGGAGCAGACCTGTCCACTTCAAACAGGCCATATATAACGGTAAAATGTGAGTGTGTGTGTGTAGAGGGTGCTGTCAAAAGGAGGGGAGGGAGAGACGACCAGAACAGTAACTATAAGAATATATATCGTAATAGTTTGCTGGGGGTGGTATCCCAGGCGCTGAATCGAATACACAAATAACCTTTTGTAGCTTTTAACGTGTTAACCGTACATTTATGTCATGCTATTATCACGATACACACATATATATATATATATATATATATATATATATATATATATATATATATATCCCTACCGTGCATATATTTAACACCATTTATGTTTCCGTCTTTATCAATCAGGCTGAAGAACAGAAAAGTAGAAACATACATCTAAGGGGAAACAATTCATTTGTAATAAATGTTAGTTGGTCCGAGAAGAAAAATTTAAAAAAAAAAAGGGGGGTTGTGCCTAAATTAAATTTTAGCTGAGATTATTTTTTTCTGCTTCAATTAACGCCAAAACGTGACGGCTCTAACATTATTTATCTTATAATTTATTATTTTGGGGGGGGTAAAAAAACATCAAATATGACGTCATCACATCCCTCCACACCTGTTGAATTTAGTCTTATTATTTGACAGAATCAAGCAAGAAACATCAAAGATCAAAGTCTTCCCGTTAAATAGCATTTGTGTGTAGACATGTTGAATCCTCAATCCCCACAGTTTGAGGGAGGGGATATGACACTCGGGCTCTCCACACCCCACACACATTCATTACTCACACGCGTGCGGGCTCATTGACCCAGGTTAACCTCACACTCACCAGAAGCTTTCCTGCATTTGCTCGCTCACCCGATCCACGAGGGCGAGCGAACTCACGCACGTTCTCCTTATACCACACACTCTCTCACCCACCCACGTGCTCGCTCACTCACCCACATGTTCTTTCACTCACCCACGTGCTTTGTCAATCACGCATGTGCGCGCGCTCTTATCCACATGCTCCACAACTCACCCACTGGATCGCTCACTCACCCGTACTCGCTTACTCACCGAAACGCTCTAACTCACCCAAGTGATCACTCTCTCAAGCACGTGATCCCTCACTCCAGCGTGATCCCTCCGCCCAGCCACGTGATCACTGACTCACCCACGTGCTCACTCCACTCACCCACGTGCTCGACCGCTCACTCACGCGCCTTTTCCACTTGTTCACTTTCAATTACCCACGTGCTCTCTCACTCACATGCATGCCTGCTCACTCACTTTACCCTCACTCATCCACGTGCTCTCTCACTCACCCACGTGCTCTCACTCACAAACATGCTCGTTCTCTCACCCACGTGTTCGCTCACTCACCCACGTATTTGTTCACGCACCCACGTGTTCCTTTCTCACTCATGTTTTCACTTACTCACCCACGTGCGCGCGGACTGTCCACGATGCTCTCATATTCTGTTCGCTCACTCACCCATGTCTCCCTCTCTCTCACCCACAGGCTTTCTCACTCACCCACATGATCTCTCACTCACCCACGTGGCTTCTCACTCACCAGAGCTCGCTCGCTCACCCACATGCTCTTTCACATCCACCCACGTATTTGCTCACGCGTCCACTTGTTCGCTTACTCACTCATCATCTCCTTACTCACCCATGCGAGCAGATTTTCCCACATGCTCTCACACACTCACCCACGTGCTCGTTTACTCATCCACGTGCCCTTTCTCTCACCCACGTATTTCTAAAAAGCGTCCACTTGTTCGCTTGCTGCCTCATGTACTCGTGCTCACCCGCGTGCGGGCGGACTTTCCCCACACTCTATCACTCACCCACGGTCTCGTTTAGTCACCCACGTGAGTTTTTACGTCCTCAGCCACGTGCTTGTAACCACTCACCCACTTACTCACTCACCCAATAGCTGGCTCACAAAAATCACTCACCCACGAGCATGTGGTGATCAAGAAGTGCCACATTTGGTGGAGGCTGAACTCAAGACATAGACGTTTTTGAAGCTGAAAGTTTTATTTATGGGAAATATGAATGTTCGTATAGGATGTAGGTCTCTATAAATAACAAAACAACAGGGAAGCTTTACAAGTTTACATTTGTTAGTTGAATACATCTGTACACGAGGAAAAAACAGTTTGTTTAATGTCGTACGGTGCACAATAGGCGGAAGGCCGTAGCCAAGGGCGTGGATTGGGGGGGGGGGGCGAAGACATTTTCGGGGGGGGCGAAGAAATTTTTCGAGGGTGGGGGGGGGTGCCGGGAAAAAATGATCTGGGGCACAGGGGCGGATCTAGACAACTTTGACCGGGGGGGGCAAAATATTGACCCGGGGGGGGGGGGGGGCAAAACTGTTTTCATTGTTGAAAATTGGTCTAATAACAAAAGATATTTCAGTAATTTAATGATGTATTAACTAAACTTGCGATAACGGGGGGGGGGGGCATGCCCCGTGCGCTCAACCGCCCATCGTGGGAGTAGAAGAAAGGCTGTTCCGGGAGGGGAGAACTAATGGATGCGCGAAAGCTATAAAGCTTACCAAACGGAAGTAGAGGTTTGGGCAGGCCCGTAGCCAGGTCAAAGTAAGCAGGGGGGCACCAATACCAACAGGGGGCACCTTTACTATTTCTTTATTTTTCCTCTTTTTCTTCTTTTTTAAGCGGGGGATGGGCCCAGTTCCACCCCCCTTGGCTACGGGGCTGGGTTTGGGGAGGGTTTCTCAGTGGGTCCCTCCCGAAGAATTTTTACAGTTCCACTTATCTGGAATGGTGCATTTTAGTACCGATTGTTAGCTATTAGTTAGAAATATATAATTTTAACTACGTTTCAATAATGCATGGCATGTTGCAGTTTTGTTAAAAATAATTTAAATAGTAAAGAGTTTTAATGATAAAAATTTATTGAGGCTGAGCAATTTCTGATTCCTGTTATAAATATATAGACCATTTGTTCTGCAACACAATTGTTACATAATAGATACCTGTTTTTATATTATTATACTGTTTGTTTAACGGACAACCCGGGAAGAACGACAAAGATGTGCAGATCATGACTTATCTATATGTGTGATATTTCTTATAAAATATTGAAAACAAGAACAGATCTATCAACAACAACAGTCGCAATTATTCAATTTAAATTAAAATTAATTCTGCTAAAAAGTAAATTTGCAAATTAAATAACATCACTCAGAAATCACGGAGTTTGTACTTTATTATTTTATTATACATATGTATAAAATAAAGTCAGAAGTTAATGTTATTTTATTAACTTATTTAAGTTGCTAGTTGTCCTCAGAAGATATCAATATATAAAACTATTACAAAGTTGCGAACAGGCCCATCGACAGAAATTTCAGGGCTCCTTGGCAGGGGTGACACGGGCCCCCTTGCTGATATTAATATTTTAAAAAGTTCATTGGCCAGCTCAGTCCGGGTCCCTAAAACTCGCCGGGCCCCTAGGCAGTGGCGCAACCAGCAAAAAATGCTTGGGGGCTCACATTATGAAAAAAGATAGGACTTGACAGTCTTTTTTGTAACTTTATAACATTAATTATGTATTGATGATACTGGTCGCGAACTTATATTATAATACATTTTCAAATTTGCAAACGTCATTAGTTTTAGCACTGAATTTACCTAAAATGCTTCAGCATTCAAAGATTGTCTGTTAAATTTTTTTCAAATGCAAGCAGGAAAAAGATTGCTTAGACGCTTTGTAACATTGATCTGCGATATGGGGTGAGCATTCGTGTGAGGGGTTGAGAAACTGCTCTTTGTCACACACGGCTGTTGAAGCCCCAAATGCCAATGCTGCCCAAAATACCCAGAAGTGAACTTCAATAGATTCAATCTTTTATGCCCAAAATTAGATAAGCTATATGTAAGTATATATAAATAGCCTGAATGATTGCCAAAATATAAACTTTTAAGTTTTTTATTATTATTGATTTATTGAACAAAATGATTGATGTTTTATAGCCGTTATTATTAAAATTTTGTCAAAAAGCTCAAATCATGCGGGGGGGGCTCAGGTCATGAACGAGGGGCTCAGCCCCCCTAGCCTTCCTCTGGCCACGGGCCTGACAATAGGGAAGAAAACATTCTTTCATTTCAATCTTTACTGTCTCATTCATAGCCGACATTATGTGACATTATTCTCAGGAATCATTCTATACGGTGAAACTTACAAACAAAACAAAATGTTTATCTGTCTGTTTCAACATTCTGGCCGTAATGAATAAACGAGTGTCAATCTAGGCAGGTGCAGGCCCATGTGATGCAGGGGGTCAGGGGGCGGGCCCCCTCTTTTGCGTTTTGTCTGCCCCTCTACTTATTTGTTCTACTTAGTAAAATGTATTACCTGCCCCCCATATTACCTGGCCCCCTGCTGTAGAATGCCTGGCCCCCTCACTATAGCAGAATGCCTGGCCCCTCCTGTAGAATTTTCACGCAGGTGACTTTAAGACGGTAGCTGAGACAAGGAGAGAGAGAGAGAGGGGGAGGAGAGAGGAAGAGAGAGCGTAGAGAAAGCCTTTCATATTTTTGAAGACCCGTATGTGAAGGAAAGGAAAACTTATTGGCTACATAACACTAAGACCGAGACGGATTGGTAGTTTGCTCCACTGTCGACCTGGATGGACCCTGGGTTCGATCTTTGGTGGGGACAAATGTAAATTTCAGGTCATAGTTAATGTCTCCGCTATATCTCCGTGGTGCCTCTATGGTCGTTGCACTCTCCATCGGCACATGGTGGAGATGTAAGAGGGCACTGCAAAAAAACCGTCCCATTAGTGGTTTGTAGGATGTAAGAGATTTCATCTCATCCTTACAGTGACTTCACAACACATAACACTAACCGTATGCATCATCCGATTGAATGAAACCTATGCGCGCTCTCTCTCTGTGTTTGTGTGTGCTCTGCGACTTGTGTTTGCAAGATCACACCAAAGCAGCTTAGAGGAAGCACGCCCCTGGAGATAGCTCAATGTCTCAGAGATCGTAGTAGAGTGTTTAATTTTTTTGTTCAGTGAAATAAGGTAGGCCCAGGTAGGGCACGAAAAATAGGATCAAGGGATATTACTATTTCTCAAATCAACTAACATTTATTATACATGAATTGTTTCCCCTGGATTTTTCAATCACTGTTCTTCAGCCTGAATTGATAAAGACAGAAACGTAAATAAGTAATACATTCAGAGGCGCCGGGGGCAACAAGGGCCCCAGGGCAGGACATCTTTGCGGGCCCCTTAATAAACAATGAGTCGTGAAAAAAATTGACATGGTTGGGGCGCGCGGGCCCCCTTACAGAGTGCAATGACCCCCTCTGACCCCCTCTTTCGGCGTGCCTGAATACATTATATACATAGAGAAATATATTGTTATAACTCTCTCATTGCCCTCGGATAGTAGAAAGCGACCGATATGCCTTTTTACCGATAGTCCGATACCGATATTTTCCCCCCGAATTTTTGCCGATACCGATATTTTGCTATTAATGATTCCCGCCATCTTGCCACTCGGAACGCATTGACAATGCTAGTGATCCTAGCGACTGCAGAAGAAATTAAAATCACGAGTAATGTAATTTTAAATAATAGGACGATCGAGTGACTAAGATGGCGGACCAACCTCTCGTCTGCCAAGTTGTTAAAGCTCAATCCAGCCATTATCATAATCGGTTGGCTGGAAGCCATTCGAAGCCACGGCCTAATGGGCCATCGGCCGCGATCTTGACTGAGCACTGAACATAGCTGTGTGTGTTGCCTAGGTAACTACTAACTACTCTTAGATTATACGGGCGAACCGCGGCTGATGACGGCCGCTAGATGTCGATATAAATATCTCCATAGCCGAAGGAAAGTTGAAAAATGTGCAAATCACAAGTTGGGAAAAAAAAACAAACAATGTATCGGCGGCCAAAAAACGGCCGATCCGATAGTTAACCAATAGTGCCAATATCGCTCCGATACCGATCCGATTATCAGTCGCACCCTACTCGGTAGTACGTATTCGGAAATCCCTATACTAGCGCACCGGATGATTAGTAATTGGACGCGGTGACGCTATGAGCGGTATGACGTAGTAACAGAGAGAAAAGAAGAGAGAGTAAAAAGAAGCTGGCAAGTTAAGGCAATTTGGCTATTGTGGTTTATTATTATTCATAATCATTTGTTGAACCTGCACGCCTGTGTGTGTCAGTTATTGAACGATGAGCAGCATTTAACAATATGTGTTATAGTGATCATATAACGTGATATAAAATGCAAACATAACGGTTGCACTTATTAAAAGCTACAAAGGGGATTGTGTATTCGATTCAGCGCCCGGGGACTACCCCCCTTTCCCAACAATTGAAGCAGACTATTACAATATATATATGGCCGCTTTGATTACGGTTCTAGAAGCCCCCCCTCCCCTACTTTGGACACTCGACTTAGGTCCCACACATGCATTTAACCGTTAAGGCAGACTAGCCTATATATATATATATATATATATATATATATATATATATGGCATGTATATGAAGTAGGCTAGTCTGTTTATTTACAAACAAAATACAATTTTATGTTATATAGAGTGTAAAGTAAAATGAAATGACTAATGTCCTTGAACTTCCGTCGGACGCGGTTCTGGTTGTGGAAGTGTGACAGTTTCCATTATCGTCATTAAGAAATTCTGATTTTTTTTTTTGCTTGTTAGATAAATGCTAGAAGCTAATGTAACCTGGTAATTGTTTAAAAACTAATTTTAAAAAAATAAAAGCACAATATTTAAAAGAACTATTATATCGATAATGCAAATTAAAGGCACCAAATGGTTGTTACATTGAATATTTAACAAAAAACTAGGTATTCTCAGATGAAGCGTACAGGTAAATAGTATCTATGGTTATATTAGTTATGCTATTCACTAGTTGACTAATTTGACATTATACACTGGCCTTAGGTTTTCATACTACAAAACACTGTACTAGTTTTACTAGGCCCTGCTTACTTAAACTATGATTAATCAGTGCGCGAGGAAAAACAAGTATATTAATGTGAAGTATGGTGCAGAACAGTGAAGAAAACTTCCTTTCGTTCCAAAGAACTTAAACGTCTTTAATTACACGAACATTAGATTGCTAGTATTTACGTTGAGAATGAGAAAACTCCTTTATTTTTTGAAGGTTAAAAAATCATGCGGTTTTATAAGCAGAAAATGAAAATTTTGGTCCAAGTTTTTTTTTAAGAATTTAAGGCTGTGACTATTTGTAGTCTAGTACGTATAGCCCGACCCGTTATTGGTAGTTGTGTGGCGCTATTCGTAGTTCATCCACTAACCTACATAATAATATATTATATAGCTACCAAACAACGTTTAAAAGTAGAGGAAATAGGAAATGATGGTTCCTCAGGACTCAGGGTGGATGTAAACCTCGTTTAAAAAAAAAAGGTAGTTGCATTAATATTATCAAAACATTTTATTCTCAAATTAGTAATTAAAGTTCATTGTACATTAAATTGTATCATATGCCAAAGTAGCTACCTTTATATTATATTATATTATATTCGATAACGGAAATAACTATAAAATAAAACCATCAAAAATCAAAGTGTAGTCAAAGCATGTAATATACTTATGTATGAACTCCTCTATGAATATGATCGTTTATCCGAATCTTGATTCTGTTTCTAGTATCTACCCTAGATCCAGTAAACAAAAGTGTCAAATGTCTTACAGTTTACTAATAAAAAAGACAAAAACTAGTGCAACAAATGTTATAAGTTGTAATAAACTGAGTGAACATTTAGTTCTTCATATTGCAGTGGGCGGATAGTGGTTAATTATTTCTATTACCTAAACATTAAACAAAAAATATCATAATATGTCTATGTTGGAATTGTTGGTGACAATTATAAACTCAACTACCTTGAACTAGTTTGTCACAACTTTGTGTAATTAGTAAAATGTACTAAAATCAATCAAACTCTGAATCTGATAAATGATTATTAATTTACCACTACCATGTCTTGTTACAGTTTATTTAGACAATTTAATAGAAAAGAAAATGGTTTTGGTTTTTTTTTTTTTTGTAATTGGACAGTAATTAACATTTCATTAAAAAAACTGTCCACTAAGCTTGAAGAGAATTAAAGTAAATTTATTAAAGAACACAGTGAGTGTTATTAAAAAAAAAAGTATAGCAGAGCTTATGAACATTTTCAAAGATTCAACAGATAATTTACTATCATTGTTTATTAGTTTGTATTATTGACAAGCCTACTTTGGACATGACACGTGGTTATTTATGTGCTACATTACAGTAATTATGAGTTAATGAATAAAATTGGTTTGAATGATTTTAGTGGTAAAGGAGTAAATAAAAGTTAAATTTTATCTTTGTGATGTATGGTCATATGCTTGGCTGATCCTTGTTATATTTTATTTTAAGAAATTTTTCAAAAAGAAAGTTAAATAACTTACATTTTCAATGATTTATATTATTATTATACTAAAACTAAATTAACAGAGGAAAAAAATCATTATAATTAAAAAAAAATTGACTTAATTGACTTTTTTTAAAATCCGTAATGCATCATGTTCTTTTTCTTATGATTGTAAAACTATTTTTTCATTATTGAACCTGTCCAATGAAGATTCATTAGCCCATGAGTCTGCATGAGGCTTGATGCAGGAGCTAGATTTACATTTATGTTTGTGCTGATTATTTTAATAATCTTCATCTTCTTTTCTGCTGAGTTTTTTTAAAGTCATTTATTAACTCTTTCTGTTTAGCGTTTAGTAATTTTGTTAGTTAATTTTTATTTTAGTGTAGGAGCTATCTACAGTCAAACAGTACTTTATCATTAGGACACTCATGTAAAATATAGATATAAGACCTGGGCAATTAGATTGTTAATATTTAAAGTACTTTAACATTACATTGTGCATGTTATTTTTACTAAAATCATTGTCATTCCCCATAAGGATGCTGTAATTAATTACCTTAAGTACAGCTCTTTACAGCTTTCTTACACCAAGTCAGGTATTGCAGCTAATTTTTCTAATGCTAAACATCAGAGTTTAACCATTTATCACAATGATTGAGCTTGTCACCACTAAACTCAAAGAACCATCTTATGTGTTTCTCTAAATGCTGCATGTTGGCCTATATCATAATCACTCTTAGGACAGTTTATGTTCTGCTTTCCACTTTTTTTTTACATAGCTGAGGCTGTAGTTAATCTCTTCTACGCTGACTGTGATGCATAACATGTGATCTGTGCCATAATTACTGAGTCACCACCAATGTTCCCTCTAAGGTGTGTGGTGAGGGGGGTTAAAAATTTTTTTTTGACTCACTTTTTTTTGGGTCAGATTTTTGTTTATTTATCTTTCCTTTTTGGCCTTTGTTAGGCCTTTCTCCCTTCCTCCCCCCCCCTTTTGAATTATTAACTAATGAATACAACAGCACTTGCCTAATGTGATTGCCATGGTGTTTTAAGCCTGGCTGCCATGAAGATTTAATTTCATAAAAAAAAAAAAATTAAGACCTTTATATTTTCACTGAATGTTGTGTGGCGCCGTATAATATACGTGACATACAAGAATGCGGCTCCTATTGACTTCCAACATTGCCTGCCATGAATTTTAAAGTCAGATGATTCTAGTGTTCAACTTATTAACCTCACTGTTTTCCATTTTTTTTCTAGTTTAGATATAAGTTTTTCATTTTAGTTTGGATTATAATGAAGAAAAACACACACCTGCCAAACAAGTGTGCAGTGCTCAAAATGAATCCAGCATTGATTTTCTTTCTTTTTTTTTGTTCCCTCCTTTTTCCATTGTCGCATTTTTTGGTTGGTAAAGATGAGATAAAAGTCACAGAAAAACTGTTAGAAAAATTGTTCATTTGCTTACAGATAATATTAATATATTATTTTATAATATTTAATATATGTTAAATGCAATTCTATTTTTTAGGCAGAATAACTATAAATAATTGAATAGCTATAAAAAATTGAATAACTATAAATAATTAATATGATAATTGAATAGCTATAAATAATTGAATAACTATAAATAATTGAATAGCTATAAATAATTGAATAACTATAAATAATTCGTGTAAAAAAAAAAGTGCTGTCTGGAGACACACTAGTAAATGCACATGTCCAAATGAATATTCAAAAGGTGAATGTCATTAACATCCAGCCAACTGAGACACACTGTAATCCAACCAGTGGTGAAAAGGAATTAATTGCTGCAATTACTCTTAATTGCTCCCCAAGACAATCATTGCCATTTCAAACAGCCTTAGTAACCCAGTCACTGCAATGCCAGATTTTTGTCACACTTGTAAATGCATATAGGTTTGTTTTGAATTTGTTGACCACACTTTCACTCCAGAAATATATGGCTTTGAAAATGTATTACTCTATCTTTAAGGGCTTCACAGATTGAAATATTCCTCATGAAGTATTGTTTGAAAAAATATCCTGGCATCTAAAATTGAGAGATTTAATCAATTAAGTAAAGAAGTAGGTTATACAATTTTGACCATTATCAAATAATAATTATGGAGTTTTGTTTAGTCTTAGTTTTTTTTTTATAATATTCTTCTGCTTGCATGAAATTTAATATGGCCTTTAATTTGTATGTTGTGAGTTTTTTGAAAATCCTTAGCAACACCTTTTTCTTAGTTTTTTTTTTTCGTCCGTGAAGGAAATCAAAGTACAGGCCATGTGGTTCATGTTTTTTTTTTGTCGGGGATAGTTTATTTGAAGAAAAATAAAGTACTGGCCATGTGGTTTGTAGCTGGGATGAAATTAGCACAGTCTGTTCCACGCAGATTTGTGATAATTTAAAAACTGAACAGCATTTTCATTCACTCTGGATATATAAGCTCTTTGAGAATATAGAAGTTACTATCTCAGTTGATCTTTAGGAGTGCAATTGCAAGTCATTTTTTTTAGAGCTAAATTTAAATTTTACACTTTTAAGACAATAGATGTATTTATGAATTACCTGTATAGTTTTTTGTGTGTTTTTTTTTTCAGAGAAAATGTAATTGAACAGTAAAGTGATCAAATATGGTCTTTATGAAGGTAAAATATATCTGAAGGCTGAAATCTTACTTGCCATAAAAAATATTCATGATGGAGCATCAATATTTCATCTTGAACTTGTTTTTGTTTATACGCCCCTTTTTAATGGCCGCATCTGCTCAAGTATCTTTGCAGAATTATACTGTTGAACTCAGTAAATCCCCTTTACATTCCATTTATTATGACCCAAAAGAAAGTGCGATCTATGTGGGCGGCAGGGATGTTCTTTTAAAATTAGACCCCGACCTGAAGCTACTGGAAGAAGTGGTCAAGGGACCATTGAAAGATGACCAATCCTGTGGGCCTGAGGATGACTGCTCCTCTGGAGTTTTGGTGCCAAATGACCTAAAAATAATGGAGTATAGTGACCGTAAGAATCAGCTGCTGGTGTGCGGTACGGCCAGGAAAGGTGCCTGCAGCCTGCACTCGCTGAAAAGCATAAAAGACTTTAGAAATTTAACAGCTTTTTCTACTGGACATTTAATAGGTGGCAATAAGTCGGCTCAAGTACTAATGACCTCATCGTCTGATGGATTCTACGAAGAAATCCTGTATGTATTTCATGAGTATGATGATCGCCTTGAAATCTTTTCACCCCCTGTGGTATCATTACGGAAGCTTGATTCTACTTCCTTTAGGCTGGACTACTTGATCAATGATACAAAGTTGCATCAAGGTTCATGGTTAGATATCTTACCTGATTACAAGAGAAACTATTATATGTCCTATGTTTACACTTTTCGATTTGGTAATCATTCCTATTTCTTGATGAACCAGCAGAAAAGCTTGGATTACCCAAATGATATTCGAATCAGGCTTGGTCGGGTTTGTATAAGTCCAAATGATGCAATATTTCGTTCCTACATGGAAATGGAACTTTTCTGCAAAATTGGAGATATCCAGTATAACAAAGCAACTGCTGCTGCATTTTTCAATAATGTTTTGTATGTGTCAGCTGTCAAATTACTGCCGTCTGATCGGGAAAACATAGAGCAGAAGAAAGGCTCAGCATTGTTCAGTTTCGACATTTCATCTTTAAACAATAATTTTCAAGAAGGACACATTTTATGCTTTGGCTCAGGCAAGGGAAAAAGGATAGAGTGGAACCGAGGGAGCCAGTCATGCAGAGTATATCAGGTACGATTTTATGCATTATAAAGACAAATTTGCATTATATTAATTGAATTCTTTAGTTCTAATGCACTTTCTATAAAGTCCCACAATTTCCCATTATTAGTACAGTATAGCTCTAGGCATTCAAATGTCATACATGCGTATTGTGAGTGTGATAAAAATCATGCATGAGAACTGTATTGTGTTCTCTTTTGTGACATGCAGCTTTTTTTCTGAGGTGGGGGGATGTGGGTGTCTTGCAGCAGAAGTATCAGTTACATTTATTTATTAGCAATAAATTTTAATTTGTTGTTATTGTGGGAATTAACAAGATATATTCAGTGGTTCTCAGGAATAAACTAGTAAGATTACTAGTCCACGGAAAGAAACATATTTGTATAACACAAATAATTTACATATTTCTAGCATGGATAATATTCACATTGATTAAACAGTTTACTTTGGATTCTATTTAAAGCTCTAGAGATTATCTGACAACCGGAATATCTGTATCTGTAAATACTCACTTCCAGCTTCACCCATACAATTGACAACGTCTTTTTTATTAACTAACCTCTATTGAAAAGAAAAATTATTATTTATATTTGACTAAATAACATATATGTAGGTGATTTTAATATCTATGCATGTAGTAATTGAAAAATTAAAAAAATTTCCTTTGTGACCTGATGTAAAGTTTCAAAACCCAGCAGATATTGCCGAGCACAGGTGATATCTTCAAAAATGAGGCTCATAAAATGTGGTGTATTTAACTCATTCACAGAATGCCATGACTGAAATATACTCACCATCATTCTGTGGGCGGGATGAAAATTCTGGGATACGAATTGAGTTTGATAGCAGTAAGCCAGCTGGAGCACCTCTATTGCAGATTGAAAATTCATTCATAACCACCATCCAACCCTATGGCAGCTCTGGGCTTATTGTTGGTGATGAAGACGGCAAGATTAGAAAAGTAAGTTGTGTTGTTATTTTCGTTTTAAGACTCAATGCCATGGCTTTTAAGCCCATTGCATTGCATTTTATGAAATATTTTTTTCCATGCACTGAATTTTATTGATTTTTTTTTTTCGCCGTGATTATTTTTTGGGGTTATATTAATTTTTTTCTTAGAGTTTCGTATCAGCATTTATTATTTTTCATTTGTTAGACTTCTCACACTGAAGTATTTGTATATGCAAAATATAAAAATGTACTGTAGTGCTACTGAAAATACAATAGTGATGTGGATATGTATTTTTTTTTTGCTTCCACAACAGATTAGACTGAACAGCACAAAAGTCGTTGAATATTTGTCTGTCAACCTTAGTTCGCGCCCAATTGGTGGCCGCATGGCTAGCGATGCAGCAGGAAATTATTTTATACTAGCAGGAAATCAGGTACTTAAACTTGAAATTCATTTTGTAAAAAATATAAATCCTATGCACTTGTAAATATAGGGAACCAAGGGACGCGCAGTGGAGAGCCCTCTACTGTTGACCTGAAGGTACAGAGTACAAGCGTTGGTGAGTGCTCTGGACTTTTATCAGATCTTGGCAAAGTTCCACCCAGCCAAGAACAAAAGTTACCAGACATAAGTTTTGGAAGTAAAGGCACTGTGCTAGCCACTCAATTCTTCAGTATGCAGTGGGTACAGAAACAGGTGAATTTCGTACTTCATCTGCTCAAACTTTACTTTTACTTGTAAAAAATGAGATTACATTCCTGATCCAATATCCTAAGATGTCTTATTACAGATGAGATGTTGATTGAGATCTTCACAAGCTGACGAGTTTCATTTCATTCAGATGTGGCTGATGGGGGGGGGGGGTTCAACACAATGGTTTCCCCATAGGAGGCAGATAACTCTGTTAAAATGTCTGGCGGGCTACAGTGGTCATGAGAATGCCACAACCACAGGGCTTGCTACTTCCAACTTCTGCTTGCCTTGAGCCTTTTTTAACCTTTCTGTATCTTTGTTTTTGTTAATTTTTTTTTTAACTGGCTGATTTACCAATGTTGGGTTATGATTGTATACTTTTTAATCTTTTTTGAACAATGTAAACGGAGGAAACACAGTTGCATGGCAGTAGCATCAGGTGACAGATGAACATCTAATTGTGGCTAAAAAATAATTATTGAGAATAAGTTTCAAACAAGTCTGTAGGAGAGTATAAAAAATGAGTGTAAAAATATTTTTTTTGAATTGAAATAAATTGCGTGAAAACAGACAGATCTCCAGAAAACTTAAAAAATAACCATATACAAGATAATAATACGACCAGCAGTAACATTTGGTAGTGAAACAGGTACCATCAGCAAACAAGCAGAAAATATGCTAAACACTTGGGAAAGGAAAATATTTAGGAAAATATATGGGCCAGTAAAGGACAATAACGAGTGGAGAAGTAGAACCAATTCAGAGCTGTACGAACTGTACGAAGAACCGAATATAACAGCTGAATAGATTGAGGTGGGTAAGGGCAGATAGAAAGAATGGAAAACAACAGAGGTCCAAAAGCAATATATAAGGCAACACCCAATGAGAAAAGGAAGACTAAGAAGCAGATGGTTGGAGGAAGTGGAGAAAGACCTTAAAGCCATAGGAGTGAGAGAGTGGAGGAAGAAGACCATGGGTCGGGAAAAGTGGAGAAGAGTAGTATGGCAGGCCAAGGCCCTAAATGGGCTGTAGAGCCAATGGGAAGAATAGGAAGAAATAATTTATGTATCAAACGCTATAAAATCGACAAGTTGTTTTTTTTTCCTCACTTTAGCTAAAGCCATAAAATTTTGACTGTCGTCATTTGCTGTGGTTTTTTTTTTTTCTAGATATTAAAGTTCCCGGCTGATTCATGCCAATTCTATGCTGACTGTGATGCTTGTGCGACCAGCAATGATCCGCTGAATTGCGGCTGGTGTCCAGAGACTGAAACTTGCACTAAAGCTGCTGAGTGTAAAGAAGATTGGAACAGGGCTGCTGGTGTCACATGTCCCCCGACAATTTACAGTGTGAGTTATTTTGTGGTCTCATGAAGTTTTTGGATACTTACCTTCATCTTGGTCATCTTAAATCATTTAAATAAATGTATAACTTTTGTAACATTTTCAATAACATAGTTTGTTTGCTCTTTGACCTGTGTTACTTGGCAGCAGAGAGTTTTTGAATGTGCTATTCAATTGTTCACACAAAAATACAAACCACTTGGAAATAAATGAATTAAGCTAGACCTATGTGATAATTTGTGCCAGTAAGGAGATGCGGTCAATCTATTTGATCTGAAGTGACCCGATAGTCTAAGTGTTCCCAGTTTAAGTAATCATATGTGCGGTCTAAAAGTGACATGAATTATTTTCTGTTTAATTCTTGATTGTCTCATCTAATTAGTTAACAATTACCATCATTATCAACATTATCATCTGGCACTTGGAAAGTTTTACTTTGAATATTTTCTGAACAGATAAATCCAGTGGCGGGCCCAACCAAAGGTGGCACAGTGGTCACAATAGAAGGAAAAAATTTTGGGTCAGATTTAAAAAACATGGGCATTTCGGTTGGTGAAGCTCAGTGCAGTGTGACCAAAAGCTCTTCGTAAGTATTTATTTATTTGTTTCATTCCTTGTTCTCGATAAGTCTCAGTTTTATATTGGGGGAGGGGGGGGCTGGTTGTGCGGTGTAGAGTGCTAAACTGTCGACCAGAGTGGTCCCAGGTTCAAAGCTCAGTGATTATCTACATCTCATTCATCCCGTAAGGCCCTCAGGGTCTTAAAGGAACTTGTTATTTTTTACTTGTGACTGGAGGCCCTCAGGGTCTTAAAGGAACTTGTTATTTTTTTACGTGTGACTGGCACCTTCAACCCCGGTCTGCTCAATTCATTTTTAAAATCCATTATAAAATATGTTGTGATCTATTTTTCAATGCAAATTGATAACTTTTTCATTGAAATTGTGTTAGTTGCTATCCTGATGTTTTACTCTTGTTGTTGTAATGGGAAATGTCCTTAAATACAAGTTGGGAATACAGCATCTAATGGCAGAGTCTCAAAATATTGTTGGGCGACTTTTTATGTAGCCAGTAAGCGTTTTGTTTGATATCTATTCTGTGGCTACCATTAAATGTTCTACATTAATGGAATCGAGGATATATTAAACGTAATTTTTTTTTTTGCTCATCAAGTAAAAATAGACATTAAAATGAAATACACTATAGTACTGTACAAACTATATCCGTAGTGATAAATGAATAAGTAATAAATAAAAATTACAAGATATCTCTTTTTTTTTTTCCCCAGCTAAATAAACGTCCACGTATATTTTATAAATAAAAAAACAAAAGTCATTTCTGAAATGAAGTCAGCTCTGCATGGAGGAAATATTTCTGAGAAAAATAGAAATAAATGAACAACAATGTTATGGGCTGATCCCCTACTTATGTATTGTGAATTAAATTTGGGGCAGTTATTTAATAGTTATTGTAAGTCCTACATCATATTAAGTAAGTAATGTTCCTTTTAGCCCTAAAGGGCTTGTCAGGGCAGATGATATGTAGAGCTCAGCCATTTCTACAGCCACGGTGTGTTAAAATGTTGTGGGGCCAGGATAACTCACAGCTGCCTTTAGTCTCACAACCAAGTCAAATACCCATTTCAAGCTGAGTGAACTTGGGGGACTTTCAGCCAACTTTCACCTGGACCTTGAAAATTTCCCTTTTTTTTTTTTTTACTGAAGATTGAACACTGTGGTCGACAGTTAAGTGCTGTATAACGCTCAACCATCCCTCTCCCCTTATTATTAGTTTAGTTGATTTGTAAAAGATAATGTGAACATGAAAACCTTTGTTCTGTTTTGATAGAAAATTTGTTCCAGTGAAGGCATTTTTTTGTTTGTCATCATTTCAGAAAACAAATCATTTGTACAATGCAGCCAACTGAATCTGAGTTTTCAAAGCCCTTAAAGGTGTCTGTCCAGGATTTTACCACTCCCAGTGATCGACCGTATAAAATTTATGGAGATGCCAAATCAGAAGTCGTGTTTTCATTCCTGGTAATGGATCTCTTTACACTTACCTATAGAAAAAATAAGCCAAAACCAATTTAGAACAAAAAAAAAGTATGGGAGACCATCGCCTATAAACCTTTAATGGTACAGTTTTTCCAGTGCCCTTCTTTCATCCCCACCATAGCCTGTAGTGCAATAGCCATGAAGGTACCACGGGAGACCTAGAGGAATGTTTCACCATGACCTGAAAAAAATCCCTTGATTCTCACCGGAGATTGGAACCCGGGACCCTCAGGTCAACAGTCAAGCTATTTACTCAGTTTGATCCCCCCCCCCTTCTGTAAAAGCATCGGAGGATTTAGATTGTACCTCTGGGATTGTTTGGTTACTATAATGCTCAACCTTCTTGACTTTCCCCAACGAATATCAAGTATTCCTTAGTGAGGACCTGAGAAAAGTTGCGGCACTCACAGGGCCTCGAACCAGGGACCATTCAATTTACATCTGTATGTTGTATGGCCTTAAATCCATTTTGTGTTATCAAAGTGACCCAGCACATGAGATATATTGAAGAAAAAAAAATAACATGCATGGGAATCTGTTGACCTGAAAAAGAAAAAAAAATCTTTCAAATTTTTAAGACTCAGTGTTATAGTTGAAGGACACACCCACCCACACCGGGAACTCAGTGTTATAGTTGAAGGACACACCCACCCACCCCGGGAACTCAGTGTTATAGTTGAAGGACACACCCACCCACCCTGGGAACTCAGTGTTATAGTTGAAGGACACACCACCCACCCCGGAACTCAGTGTTATAGTTGAAGGACACACCCACCCACCCCGGGAACTCAGTGTTATAGTTGAAGGACACACCCACCCACCCCGGGAACTCAGTGTTATAGTTGAAGGACACACCCACCCACCCTGGGAACTCAGTGTTATAGTTGAAGGACACACCACCCACCCCGGAACTCAGTGTTATAGTTGAAGGACACACCCACCCACCCTGGGAACTCAGTGTTATAGTTGAAGGACACACCACCCACCCTGGGAACCACTGATATACATAGGTCGGCTGTGGCCAAAAGCAGCGCAGTGAGCCACATTGTTGAATTATTGCTGCTCCCATTAAATCAGTCTTTACGTTTGTTTCATTCAGTTTTTTTTTTTTGGTACTAAATCTTATTGGACACGTGGTGGCTTTTTACTGGAATATTTTTATTATAGGGAAAATCAGTATTCCCCTTGGTGTTGAACTACATGTGTATGATATTTTTACATGTGTATGATATTTTTACATGTGCATGATATTTTTACATGTGTATGATATTTTTTACATGTGTATGATATTTTTTACATGTGTATGATATTTTTTACATGTGTATGATATTTTTTTACATATGTATGATATTTTTACATATGTATGATATTTTTTTACATATGTATGATATTTTTACATATTTATGATACTTTTTTCTAGTTTGATTGATCCACTTTGATTGGCAGAGAATTTAGTCTCTGTAGTTATCTGAGATTTCCATTATGATCAGGAGCAGTACTGTAGCCAGGATTTTGTATTGGAAGGGGGGGGGCTATTCCAAGTTTTTAAAGGCAAATTTTTGTCAATTTTTAATGAGTTACTATCAACAGCCCCCCCCCCCCCGGCTACGGCCTTGATCAGGAGATTAAATGAACATGTCTTGATGTATTTTCTTTGTCAGACTCCTAGCATCCAGGGGTTCTCACCAACAAGAGGGCCACAGTCAGGGGGAACAAATCTCACCATCACAGGCAAAAACTTGGGCATTGGTTCTACACGGCAAGTGTCTGTATCCGACCATAATACATGCCAAGTGGTCAGGTAAACCAAGAAGAGTTATGTTTTGATTAAGAAGACTTTTAAGTTTTTAATTAAAGAAGATCAAGTTTAAATTAAACAAAGTTTAAATTAAGACTTAAATAAAGAAGACTTAGTTTAAATAAAGAAGTCAACAGTTCACTTTTGCTTTATTTTCTGTGAACATTTCTCATTTTATTGTATTATTTTTTTTATATTTTATTGTATTATTACTTTTATATTTCATTGTATTATTATTTTTATATTTCATGACCCATCAGTTTATGCTTTTTTTTTTTAAGCTAAAAATATCTTTCTTTACCGATGTATATTTTTTAAAATTTTAACATATAAAATAATCTAATGCTGCTTTAATTTTGTTACCAGTAAGAACTCAACCACGCTGCATTGTTATACTGATCCCTGGTCTTCTAGTACTAGACAAAAACGCCAATCAGCGGCTGATAGAGCCCTGAATAAGTCTCCTGTGACAGTTAAAATAGACAATGAAACTTTAATATCTCAGCAGGCCTTTTTCTACATGCCAGATCCTGTTGTTAGAAGTATTTCTCCAAGAAAATCCATTTTAAGGTATATTGCAACCGCAGTTGTTTTTTTGTGTGTGTGTGTGATCTTTTTATTGTCATAAAGTTGTTATTAAGTAAAATCAACTCATAGGCCAGCCATGGCTGCCACGCAAGAGGTTGATGAAAGCCGTATCCCAATATTTTCTGCTAAAAAAAAAAAGCCCATAAAATGCAGCACCATGGTCCATTAAAAGATGGATTTATGAAAAATAAAAGGAAATAACCAATTCCATGGGAGCTGCAATAAACTCCACCCATTCAGCGACCAATGTCCAACGCAGTGTGTTATATTATTTGGCAGACAGGAATTCTATGCAGTGTGTGTGCGTGGTTCTGTACTGAGAAGTTGAAAATAAAGCAGAGTGGGCGTAGCTGGAAAGTACACATGACAGTGTAGGACTGACCTTGAGTCCAATGTTAGGCAGCTTACGGAGATGGGGAGGGAGGGGGGGTATCTTTGGCACACCGTATGTTGGGAGGTTCATTATGCCAAAGTGCTTACACGCAGTTATGGAGTGATAAAAAATGTTCTCTGAAAGGGGTGTAAGGTGTGTGTGGTTGGGGGGGGGGGGTTATGAAGAAAAAAAACGTTAAGTAATATGACAAATTTATGTGCCCTTACTAAATGAGCTGTGTGCTGTCTGGGGTGGGGGGGGGGGAGATCAAGCTTAAAAAAATTCCAGACAGCGTTACTAGCCAAGTAAGGTGCCATTCAAGAGGTGTTGTTGTGTTTGACGAAAAAGGTTACAGTTGCAGTTAAGTGTGATCGTGCCGGTATCGCTAGTGGTAGGGGACTCGATGGAAACTGACCAATTATGCTGCAAACCATAGTCCAGCGTTGTATTTCGAAAACATAAGTCCCCCCCCACCTAAAATTTAATGGCGTGAGACCTATTCATAATGAGTTTGCATGTTCTGTTCTATTTAATATATTCTGTGCATCCATAGCTCACTTGAGACCTTCGTCTGTTTTTGTTGTTTTCAACTCACAGATATGTTCCTTTGTTCTCAGTTATCATTAGTTCTTGTACAAATTTGTTAAAGACTTACTTTAATTTTTTTTTATTTTTATTCCAGTGGTGGCATTCTAATTACAATAAAGGGAGATAATCTGGATGCCTCAGAAGTTCCTCTACTGACCGGATCATATCACGATAAACAGCTGCTCACAACTGTAAATAATTTATCAAAATATCGTTTTTTTCTTCATCTCTTTCCGAATGTCTTGTCTTAACCTGTGCATGAGAATTTTTCTTTTTTTTTCCCCACTGATCAATTTTATCTCCGTCCAGCACATTCCCTCGTTTACAAATTTCCGTTTTACACAATGATAGCCAACAGCAAACATGTTACTTTTATCATTTTTTTAGTTCATTATTCTATAAGGGCTTAGCTCCCCTGTGTCAATGTTTTATTCGTTACACGATGGATTTTCAGATTTCTGACCGGTTTACATCTAATTTGACTCAGTTTTGTGGCAAGAGGATTAAAAGCAGATAATATTAGTACATGTACATATATTTTTTTAAATCTAAGCCTTTGTGTGCTCTGCCGTGAACCCACTGCTGAGTTTATCTCAGGGATGTAGGTGATCTTGTTAGGAGATTTTACAACCAGGAAATTTAGTAGATGCAAGTTGGTGTTGGAGGGGAGGGGAGAGATTTCACAGCTGCACTTTGCAATGTAGGGTGACTGTAGTATCTAGCTCTGCCAGTGCAGATATCTGTTGTATTGTTTTGAAGACAGCCTGAAGAATGTAGTGATCAGGGCTATAACCAGCTAATCTAGGGCCTTGGACAGTCTTTACTTACTGGGGCCCTTCTTGTCCCATCAGTCTCTACCTACTGGGGCCCTTCTTTCACATCAGTCTCTACCTACCTGGGGCCCTTCTTGTCCCATCAGTCTCTACCTACTGGGGGCCCTTCTTGTCCCATCAGTCTCTACCTACTGGGGCCCTTCTTGTCCCATCAGTCTACCTACTGGGGGTTCCCATCAGTCTCTACCTACTGGGGCCCTTCTTGTCCCCAGTCTCTACCTACTGGCCCTTCCCTTCTTGTCCCATCAGTCTCTACCTACTGGGTCCCTTCTTGTCCCATCAGTCTCTACCTACTGGGCCCTTCTTGTCCCATCAGTCTCTACCTACTGGGGCCCTCTACTGGATCTCACACACACAAATCACTGAGTATTTTTGTAGAATATTACTATATATGCTGTTCAGATATAGGGGCCCTGACAAATATTCAGGTAAAACCCCTACCCCCTCAGCTGGGGTCTCGTAGAGAAAGTTTTTTCAGCGATCGGTTTGTCACTGGATTTTTTTTTTTTTTTTTTTTACTTTTGAAGCACATCCCCGTTACATTGCAACTAAAATCATTATGTTACAGTAGTGCATTTAAGCAAGAATTTATTTTTTTTTCCTTACAGAAATGCGTAGTCAATGATACTGGGAATGAGATGGTTTGCCCATCAATGAAATTAGTGGACGTCAAAGAGACGGACGTTCAGGTGACCCTTGCCCTTGTGTATGACAATAGAAACATCAACATTCCATCAGGTCAGTCTGCCGGCTGCTGAAACTCTTGAATTGTGAAAGTTTGTGATTTATGTTTCTCCTCCAGTATTTAAAAAAACACTGGACCCCCCCCCCCCAGATCTTGTAGCAGGTCATGGGCAGTAACTCATGTGTGAATCCTTTTTATTTTTAAGCTTGTGTTATGAGTAAATGTAGGGACTTTATATTTGCATCATTATTTCTCATTCTTTCAGTAATGTGCCTAATATATTTACATATTATTTCTCATTCTTACAGTAATGTGCCTAATATATTTACATCATTATTTATCATTCTTACAGTAATGTGCCTAATATATTTACATCATTATTTCTCATTCTTACAGTAATGTCCCCAATAGTGTACAAGGCTGATCCAGTTTTCCCCAAATTTCCTGTTAATGAATTCATCGTCAGTGAGCAGTTTATATACTTCCAAGTGAGTATTTGATATTTTGACTGCAAAAATGTAAAACTATTGATAAGTACAGTATAGTGGGGTATTGATTTTATGATCATCCATCCACTCCCAGTGAGTATTTGATATTTTGACTACAAAAAATGTAAAACCATTGATAAGTATAGTGGTGGTATTGATTTCATGATCATCCATCCACTCCATTTATCTCCAGCTAGTCTGTTTGGCTCCTTGAATACCTTCCCCTCTATCTAAGTCAGCGAGGGGACGGATGGTGGAGCGGTTAAAATTGCACGCCTGGCAACCTGAGGGTGCAGGGTTCATTCTTCGCAGATTAGAACAATGAGATTACTTTATCAAGTCATTGTGAAAGTTTCCTCTTTTATCAGTGGGGAGTGTGGCTGTTTGATCTGGTCAGTGGTGGAGCTATGGCTGTTTGATCTGGTCAGTGGTGGGCTAACTACTGCCCCCTATGGCTGTTTGATCTGGTTTGTACTCCACTCTTAAGAACAAGTAATAGACTTAGGGCACTGTCATTTTATTATTCTCAGTTCATTTCTGTTTCCCAGTGTGGATGTTGTTGTGTCCTATGGAACTGTAGTTCTATTACATTTCATTTGACAAACTTCATATGCCATTCTGGTTACTTAATATATTATTTATTTTTTTTCCAACTTTCTGCTGACTGATATTCTGCAGGTGACATTCCTCTTTCTTTCCAACCTGCACATGCTGTTTGTATTTGACCAATCACTTTCCTTTTTCTTCTTTCTGTAACCTCCGCAGAAGTTTCCACACATGTCTCTCCTCATTATAGTTAGCTCTCCTTATACAAAAGTCTGAGACGTGTTACCACACATTTAGCTTGTTGAAAGCATTTCAGTTTAGAGGTTAATAAGACTTTTGCTGCTCCACCTATATTTCAGGGTTACCACATCCTGAACGCTAATAAACTGGACTACAAGGCGCTTCATCACATCGGGGCAAGAAAGATTGCTACCATTAAGGAGTTGGAGGAAACCAGGTTAAAATGTCAGCCTGATCTGCAGGGAATAAATGTTGGGGATGGTACGCGCTATGATGTGGAGGTAAGTATCAGGTTGATTTCATCTTTATTAAACAACTTCATTAACATGTGGTTATGTTTGTTTTTTTGTTTTTTTCCATTTACATTTTTTTTTTTTACCAAAGATAACAGTTGGCAACTTGGAGTATAAAGACCTAGGATATGTTGCATTTGTTGAGGCTGCTGCTGCTGGCCTGTCCATTGGTATCATAATTCTGATTATAATCTTTGGGTTGGTCATCATTTCTGTCATTGTCCTGCTTGTTCTAATGAAGCGCCAGCGCTGTGGATTTTTCAAGTAAGAACTTGCTGACCAACACATTCTCAAACCCTCATCATTTCAGTTATTTGCTCATTAAATTATGGTGAATATTATACATTGTTATAGAGGCTGAGTAGTGTATTTTGAAATCTGTTCTGGCTCTGAAATACTTTCAAAAAGAAAAGGAACACTTTAAACTATTTTAATGATGCCATCGCTGTTTGCAACTCAATGGTTTTGTCATGTATTATTATGAAAAGCCTCAATGGAGACCAAAAAAACGTAACAGAATTGTAAATTTGTAACTAAATTTTATTTTTTTTTTATTTTAACAGAGATTGCGCATTAAATTTTGTAGTCACCCGTTCATTTGTCTAAAGCTGTCAGGGGCAAACCACGGCCGCTAGCCCAGTCCGGCCTGCCACTCATAGCACCAGCCTTTTATGATAGGGGTTTAACTGTTAGGGGTTTAACTTCGATCAAAACAATCTGTTCTTGGTCCTGCCCGCCTGTCAAATTTACTGACCCAGTAAACCCTGCGACTCAGAAGTTAGCCCCTCCCCGGGCCTAAACCCTTGATTGCTGTTTTTTTTTTTTAAATAGAGATTGCACATCACTGGTTCATTAGAATAAACCCTGATCATCTATTAATAAATTTCCATGTATGAGATGGCCAAATTTCAGCTTTATGCACTGGCAGGCCCTCATGTTTCGTGCATAATTTTGCATCTTTGCTGTGGAGTTATCTATGGTGTGTGCCTTAATAATCTGCAATTTATTTCATTTTCTGCACATTACAGAGTGAAGACAGGGTCTAGTCACAGCATTCGGTATTCACAAGAAGAAGCTCAGAATTTCATCGGTCCACAAGCTCCTCACACCTACAACATCAATAATGGTAAAGAGTTTTGTGGTTATAATTTCACATGATAAATGCTCCGTAGTTTTACTCAATTAAGTTTTCATTTTTAGTCTGATATACTCGACTTTTTTTTATGGTATATTTAAATTTATATTTCAATTTGTGGAACTTTTTTTTAAAAAAAAACAACTGCATCAGTGACATACAAGTGTGTGACTGGTTTACTGGTACCAATAGCCTTTAGAATTGATTTTAGTCTGCTTGAAACTGTCTATATCATTCATGTCATGGTTAGTTTTTGTGTATTAGTAGATCAGTTGTATGTATAGTATATACATATATTTTTCGTGGTACTTCTGTTTCTTGGTAGGTGTTGAATATATTTCAGTCTCTTCGGATGGTTTATGATTCAACTAACTTGACTTGGTGTATATTATTATATTATTAAGTATTCACATGTATGAGACGAATGACATGTATAAATCACTGAATAGACTTCTATGTATCAAACATATATATATTTATTTATTCAATCTATGGAAGTACATACATGGTATAAAATAATGTGATATGAGGAATTAAGTCCGACTGCTTGTCTACCAAATCTATCGTCTAATAATTATCGTCTGTTTTTCCCACTTCCGCTAAACTAAGTGGCCAGATAATTAAAACCATCTCTGTGCCAACTGTAAATTCTCCGGCCTAAACTGATTATTACACTACTTATGGTCTTCTTTTCCCCTTCAAGCCTCGCACTTAAAATTTTTTTTTGATGCAACAGGATTTACCAGATAGCGATTGCTTTTTGTTTATTTATTCTTAAAAAGAATTTTTATTTATCTAAATTTTCTGACACAGATAAATGATTGATAAAGACACATAACTGTTTATGATTATTGATAAAGACAAATAACTGTTTATGATTATTGATATAGACAAATAACTGTTTATGATTATTGATAAAGACACATAACTGTTTATGATTATTGATAGACACATAACTGTTTATGATTATTGATAAAGGCACATAACTGTTTATGATTATTGTTGGCACTATCTGTTTAGATGTACAATTAGATAAATAACTGTTAATGATTATTGATAAAGACACATAACTGTTTATGATTATTGATAAAGACACATAACTGTTTATGATTATTGATATAGACAAATAACTGTTTATGATTATTGAACAGAGTATAGTGATGGAGGTCTCCACGCGTCATCCTCCCAGCCTCATGCACACATTGACGATGAAACTATGCAGTTGATTAAATCAGAGAATCTCCTGGTGGACAGAGAGTGTCTGGTGCTGGCGGATGAAATAGGCAAAGGTCAGTTGTTCCATACAGTGTCGAGTAGTAAAAGCTTGTTGTTTTTTTTAATGTCTTTTCAGTTTCTAAAAATTTTATTCTTTTTATAATCACACTTATTGTGAATTTTATTCTCGCTATAAACACACTTATTGTGATAAATGTTTTTTTAAAAAAGTGAACAGTAAATAATGGTTCTGCTTATTATTATGTGGTAATACTAAAGTTTCTTTAGCCCTAGAGGGATATTGGTGCAGATGAAGGATTGAGTGGCTAGCACAATTTGCCAGCCGGATTTACTTCCCCAACTTATGTCAGGTATCATTAGAAAGCTGGGTGGACTTAATAGACATTCAACCAGCTTCCGCCAGTTCCTAGAAAACTTTTCTTGGTTCTCACCGAGGATTGAACTCTGCAACACCCAGTAGACAGTCAAACGCTCTTCTACACTGCTGGACTGGCCGAGGCCCTCATTATATTTTTATATTCATTTTAATAAGTTTATATGCCCTAATAAAAAAATATTTAGTAGCTATTTTGAGTTACTGTTAAAAAGCAGAAACTTTTTTTAATGTGATCCAACGAATGTGGCTTTTTTCATCCATCTTTTTCTTAACTTAAAACAGTTAAAAAATTTCACTGAAGTAAGAAGTCTAGTTGATTTTAAATTTTTAAAATAATTTCAATTTATCTAATTGATACTACTCCTTACGCTGTCACCAGGAAATTTCGGCTGCGTCAAACGTGGGTTCCTGACTCTACCAGATCAAAGGAGACATCCTAGTGGCCGTGAAGACTTTGCACAGTGAGTTTTGTGAACGTTGTCACAAGTTTTTTTTGTTTTTTTATTAAAGCATGTCCTCCCTCATCCTGGCAGTCAACATTGTGTTTTACATTCTGAATGGCCGTTGAGTTTCCAGCAAAACAAAAACAAACAAAAAAAAAAACTCAATTTTGAAACCATTTATTTCATATTGCCAGTTTGAACAAAGGAAAGTTGTATTTTTTAAGTTTTATGTGACTGTCACTTCAGCCTTGACTTGTTCACAGGAATTTTTAAATTATGTGTCACTAAAAAATGTAATGTTGTCTAAAACTATTGGATATACAGTTATACTCCTGTCTTAATGCAGGAATTATGTTTCAATGAATCATAGCGCTTAGCGAAAATATAGCTTAAGGAGGGCAATAATTTCATGTAAAAAAATTGTAGCTGAGAGGAATTTTTTTTTTTTTAAGTATAGGCCAATATATACATGTGCCCATCTGGAGATGCATATTATTTATGTATTTATTACTACTTATGAACTAATGTAAAGACCTATAGAGTTGAGTATATTGTAATAGTGCCCATCGGGAGATGCATATTATTTATGTATTTATTACAACTTATGAACTAACTAGTTGCAAGTACCCGGCTTTGCCCGGGTTTAAAATAAGGTTTTCTGTTTACCTTTTGTTTTCTCCCTACCCCCTCTCTCCCTCCCTCCTCCCCCTCTCTCTCCCTCCCTTACCCCCTCTCTCACTTTCTCTTTTTCCCTCCCTCCCTTTCTCCCTCCCTCCCCTAACTCTCCAATCTCCCTCTCTCTCCCTATCTCCCTCCCTCCTTCTCTCCCTCCCTGCCCCCTCTCTGTCTTTATCTCTCACTCACTCCCATTTCTCCCAATCCCCTCTCCCTCTCTCCTTCCCCTACCCTTTCTCTCCCTCCCTACCCCCTCTCTCCCTCCCTCCCTCCCCCTCCCTCCCATTTCCTCTCTCTCCCTCCCTGCCCCCTCTCTCTTTATCTCTCTCCCTCCCTC
>JAGDYQ010000008.1:7644184-7655833 GCA_021962125.1 Bulinus truncatus
ACATAGATAAATAGACAGACACATTGTTGGAGCAGGAGTTATATAGATAGACAATTAGTATTGTATTAATGTAGATGTTAGAGGGAATTCCCTGTGTACGGTGGCGCTTCAACTGAATGGGTTATTAAGCGGGAAAAAGAAAGGGAGCCGCAGGAAGAGCGAGGAAAGAGAGAGAACATTGTTTTGGTTATTTTCGTTTTGTTTTAAGTTTGAAGAAGGTAGGGGAATTAGGAAGGAACGGAGGAGCTAGGAAGAAGTATTTATTGTATTAAAAGAACGGACAACTGGTATTTATCATAGAGACATGATTTAATGGTTAATGTTCATTATTGAATAACTAGTTCTTACGATTATTCAATAAAGTGATTTTGGTTAATAACTGGAGGTGTTATGAACTTGTATAAGTTGTGCAATTAAAGAAAGTAATTAAAAAATAAATATATAAAAGAGACCACCGCATCCATACCCTGACAATGTTCTTTATGGCTATGCTATACTGAACAACATATGGTGCATTATGTTATCTTCAGTTGTGTATTAACAGGTCGAAACTTTTTTTTTCTTCTACCAATCGATTTCTATAAAAAACTTAAAGAGGATAATTGCTTACAAGTTAGACCTATAAAAGGAAGAAAAATGGATGCATTTATGCCCTAATATAGACCTAACTATGACCTACACAATTAAAAATATTATGAAATAAACAATGAAAAGTAATTACCATTTTTTAACAGAAAAGGGATTGTGTACTAACTGTATTAGCCATATTGCCTTAAAAATTTAAATATGTTTCTATAAAAATGCATTAAATCCAAGTGTTACGATATTCTGCATTCCAGTCAATAGTTAATGTGGTTAAAACAAGGCTTGTTTTTCCCCATTTAAAATGATTAAATAAAAAGTGGTATTTATTTGTATAAAGTCACTGACATATATATATCTTTCAAGTCTACTTATTTAGTAAAATGTAAATCTAAGCTCTTGGGGCATCACACAATTGTGTGTCTTAGAAAGCCGGGTGAAACCTAAACTAAAGTTCTGATGAAAATCAATAGCTCAAAATGAACATTAGTGCACGCTCACATTTTGCTCATCCCTAATGTAGGTCAGCAGGTCGCCATGTTTCATGAAAGGTAACACAACCAGGGGCATGGTGTCCAAGTCCAGACACACCCCGATGAGGGCCAGGACGTTCGGGTGGTTGAAGTCTTTCATTCTGAGGGCTTCCTGCAGGAAACTTTGAAGCTCAATATCTCTAGGGTTGTCATCTGATGAAAAAAAAATTTTGGCCAGTTTTACAAACGAACTGAAGACCATTACATGTATTTATAAACTCAAAACCAGTAGACTGAAGGTCATACTAAGGAATCTTTTGTGTGATTTTTTAACTCATGGTGATATTCAATAACCAAACTGACGTTCATCATTTTTAAAATAATTATCCATTATAAAATGAAAAATATAAAAGGTTTTTGAAAAAAAGGTGGGACAGGAAACAATTGTTTACGGAGCTACATACTACTTGTTTGAATCCAGAAAGCCCTTTTGTCAAATGGGCCATATAACAGACATGGTATATCAAAATTGAGAAAAATTGAAATAAAATTTTATGTGTGCCACAACCTAATATTTTGATGTGGTAGCATTTGTAATATCTTTTGTTGGTATATAATTTTTTTTTGGCAGGCAAATTACGAACCAACTTACTGTTTAGTAATATTTATAATGATAAAAATGGGATTATCATGTTGATATAAATAGTATTGCGCAGGTCTAGAAGAGTACAAAATATTAACTCTTTTTTTTAATTGGTCTTATTATTAAGACTTGCCAAATTAATTTATATATTAAGTGTGCAAAAACAAAAGAAATTAAGTTATTTCAAAACTAAAAAGGATTGTATAAAAAAATATATAAAAAAAACCTTTTTGAAATAAGCTTTTAATAAAATGCATTAAAAAGCCAAAATATACTATAATTCAATATATCTTACAAATATTTATATAAATTATCCTTAGTAAAAATCAAAAGCAAAGGCGATTACAATATACTCTTTACGTTAGTTTATAAGTAGTAATAAATACATAAATAATATGCATCTCCCGATGGGCACAAGTATGTATTGGCCTATACTTGAAAAAAAATTGCCCTCAGCTCAATTTTTTACATGAAATTATTGCCCTCCTTAAGCTATGTTTCGCCAAGCGCTATGATTCATTGAAACATAATCCCTGCATTAGGCAAAGTATAACCGTATATCCAATTCTTTTAGACCACATAAAATTTTTTTAATGATACATAATTAAAAAATTCCCATGAACAAGTCAAGGCTGAAGTGACAGTCACATAAAACTTAAAATACAACTTTCCTTTGTTCAACTGGCAATATGAAATAAATGGTTTCAAAATTGAGTTTTTTTTTTGTTTGTTTTTGTTTTGCTGAAACTCAACGGCCATTCAGAATGTAAAACTCAACGGCCATTCAGAATGTAAAACTCAACGGCCATTCAGAATGTAAAACTCAACGGCCATTCAGAATGTAAAACTCAACGGCCATTCAGAATGTAAAACTCAACGGCCATTCAGAATGTAAAACTCAACGGCCATTCAGAATGTAAAACACAATGTTGACTGCCAGGATGAACATGCTTTAATAAAAAAACAAAAAAAAAATTTGGTGACAACGTTCACAAAACTCACTGTGCAAAGTCTTAACGGCCACTAGGATGTCTCCCTTTTGATCTGGTAGAGTCAGGAACCCACGTTTGACGCAGCCGAAATTTCCTGGTGACAGCGTAAGGAGTAGTATCAATTAGATAAATTGAAATTATTTTTAAAAATTTAAAATCAACTAGACTTCTTACTTCAGTGAAATTTTTTAACTGTTTTAAGTTAAGAAAAAGATGGATGAAAAAAGCCACATTCGTTGGATCACATTAAAAAAAGTTTCTGCTTTTTAACAGTAACTCAAAATAGCTACTAAATATTTTTTTTTATTAGGGCTTAAAAACATATTTTAATAAATTTAAAAATAAAATGTGGGTCTCGGCCAGTCTAGCAGTGTAGAGCATTCAACTGTCGACTGAGTGTTCCAGGTTCAATCCTCGGTGAGAACCAAGAAAAGTTTTCTAGGAACTGGCGGAAGCTGGTTGAATGTCTATTAAGTCCACCCAGCTTTCTAAAGATACCTGACATAAGTAGGGGAAGTAAAACCGGCTGGGAGTTGTGCTAGCCACTCAATCCCTCATCTGCACCAATATCCCTCTAGGGCTAATGAATCTTTAGTATTACCACATAATAATAAGCAGAACCATTATTTACTGTTCACTTTTTTAAAAAACATTTATCACAATAAGTGTGAGTATCGCGAGAATAAAATTCACAACAAGTGTGATTATAAAAAGAATAAAATTCACAATAAGTGTGATTATAAAAAGAATAACATTTTTAGAAACTGAAAAGAAATAAAAAAAAAAAAAAAAAGCTTTTACTACTCGACACTGTATGGAACAACTGACCTTTGCCAATTTCATCAGCCAGCACCAGACACTCTCTGTCCACCAGGAGGTTCTCTGATTTAATCAACTGCATAGTTTCATCGTCAATGTGTGCATGAGGCTGGGAGGATGACGCGTGGAGACCTCCATCACTATACTCTGTTAAATAATCATAAACAGTTATGTGCCTTTATCAATAGTCATAAGCAGTTATGTGTCTTTATCAATAATCATAAACAGTTATGTCTATATCAATAATCATAAGCAGTTATTTGTCTTTATCAATAATCATAAACAGTTATGTGTCTTTATCAATCATTTATCGGTGTCAGAAAATTTAGATAAATAAAAGTTCTTTTTAAGAATAAATAAACAAAAAGCAATTGCTATCTGGTAAATCCTGTTGCATCAAAAACAAATTTTAAGTGTAAGGCTTGGAGGGAAAAGAAGACCATAAGAAGGTGTACTATTTTGCATAGACAGTTTAAAGCAGACTAAGAATAATTTTAAAGGCTATTGGTACCAGTAAACCAGTCACACAATTAAATGTAACTGATGCAATTGTTTTTTTAAAAAAAAGCTCCACAAATTGAAATATAAATTTAAATATACCATAAAAAAAAAAGTCGAGTATATCAGACTAAAAATGAAAACTGAATTGAGTAAAACTACTGAGCAATCATGCGAAAATATAACCACAAAACACTTCACCATTATTGATGTTATAGGTGTGAGGAGCTTGTGGACCAATGAAATTCTGAGCTTCTTCTTGTGAATACCGAATGCTGTGACTAGACCCTGTCTTCACTCTGTAATGTGCAGAAAATGAAATAAATTGCAGATTATTAAGGCAAACACCATAGATAACTCCACAGCAAAGATGCAAAATTATGCACGAAACCTGAGGGCTGCCAGTGCATAAAGTTGAAATTTGGCCATCTCATACATGGAAATGTATTAATAGATAATGATCAGGGTTTATTCTAATGAACCAGTGATGTGCAATCTCTATTTAAAAAAAACAAGCAATCAAGGGTTTAGGCTAACTTTCTGAGTCGCAAGGTTTACTGGGTCAGTAAATTTGACAGGCGGGCAGGACCAAGAACAGATTGTTTTGATTGAAGTTAAACCCCTAACAGTTAAACCCTTAACAAAAAAGGCTGGTGCTATGAGTGGCGGGCCGGACCGGGCTAGCGGCCGTAGTTTACCCGTGGCTGCTTTAGATTAATGAACGGGTGACTACAAAATTTAATGTGCAATCTCTATTAAAATAAAAAAATAAAATTTAGTTACAAATTTACAATTCTGTTATGTTTTTTGTCTCCATTGAGGCTTTTCATAATAATACATGACAAAACCATTGAGTTGCACACAGTGATGGCTCATTAAATAGTTTAAAGTGTTCATTTTCTTTTGAAAGTATTTAAGAGCCAGAACAGATTTTAAAATACACTAGAACATCAACGCCTCTATAACTGGTATACAATGACAATGGTATAATATTCACCATAATTTAATGAGCAAATAACTGAAATAAGGAGGGTTTGAGAATGTGTTGGTCAGTGAGTTCTTACTTGAAAAATCCACAGCGTTGGCGCTTCATTAGAACAAGCAGGACAATGACAGAAATGATGACCAACCCAAAGATTATTATCAGGATTATGATACCAATGGACAGGCCAGCAGCAGCAGCAGCCTCAACAAATTCAACATATCCCAAGTCTTTATACTCCAAGTTGCCAACTGTTATCTTTGGTTAAAAAAAAAATGTAAATGGAAAAAAAAAATGAAACAAACATAACTACACGTTAATGAAGTTGTTTAATAAAGATGAAAACAACCTGACACTCACCTCCACATCATAGCGCGTACCATCCCCAACATTTATTCCCTGCAGATCAGGCTGACATTTTAACCTGGTTTCCTCCAACTCCATAATGGCGCAATCTTTCTTGCCGATGGTGACCTTATAGTCCAGTTTATTAGCGTTCAGGATGTGGTAACCCTGAAATACAGGTAGCGCAGCAAAAGTCTTATTAACCTCTAAACTGAAATGCTTTCAACAAGCTGAATGTGTGGTGACACGTCTCAGACTTTTGTATAAGAAGAGCTAACTATAATGAGGAGAGACACGTGTGGAAACTTCTGCGGAGGTTACAGAAAGAAGAAAAAGGAAAGTGATTGGTCAAATACTAACAGCATGTGCAGGCTGGAAAGAAAGAGGAATGTCACCTGCAGAATATCAGTCAGCAGAAAGTTGGAAAAAAAAAAACAATATATTAAGTAACCAGAATGGCATATGAAGTTTGTCAAATGAAATGTAATAGAACTACAGTTCCATAGGACACAACAACATCCACACGGGGAAACAGAAATGAACTGAGAATAAAAAAAATGACAGTGTCTAAGTATATTACTTGTTCTTATGAGTGGAGTACAAACCAGATCAAACAGCCATAGGGGGCAGTAGTTAGCCCACCACTGACCAGATCAAACAGCCACACTCCCCCACTGATAAAGAGGAAACTTTCACAATGACTTGATAAATAATCTCATTGTTCTAATCTGCGAAGAATGAACCCTGCACCCTCAGGTTGCCAGGCATGCAATTTTAACCGCTCCACTATCCGTCCCCTCGCTGACTTAGATAGAGGGGAAGGTATTCAAGGAGCCAAACAGACTAGCTGGAGATAAATGGAGTGGATGGACGACGATGAAAATAATACCACCACTATACTGTTTCTGGTTGAGTGGATGGATGATCATGAAATCAATATACCACTATACTGTACTTATCAATGGTTTTACATTTTTGTACTCAAAATATCAAATACTCACTTGGAAGTATATAAACTGCTCACTGACGATGAATTCATTAACAGGAAATTTGGGGAAAACTGGATCAGCCTTGTACACTATTGGGGACATTACTGTAAGAATGAGAAATAATGATGCAAATATAAAGTCCACATTTACTCATAACACAAGCTTAAAAATAAAAAGGATTCACACATGAGTTACTGCCCATGACCTGCTACAAGATCTGGGGGAAAACATAAATCACACACTTTCACAATTCAAGAGTTTCAGCAGCCGGCAGACTGACCTGATGGAATGTTGATGTTTCTATTGTCATACACAAGGGCAAGGGTCACCTGAACGTCCGTTTCTTTGACGTCCACTAATTTCATTGATGGGCAAACCATCTCATTCCCAGTATCATTGACTACGCATTTCTGTAAAAAAAAAAAAAATTCTTGCTTAAATGCACTACTGTAACATAATGATTTTAGTTGCAATGTAACGGGATTGGCTTCAAAAGTAAAAAAAAATCCAGTGACAAACCGATCGCTGAAAAAAGTTTCTCAACAAGACCCCAGCAAGAGGGGGTAGGGGGTACTACCTGAATATTTGTCAGGGCCCCTGTCCTCTGACAGCATCGTCTGATATAGTAATATTCTACAAAAATACTCAGTGATTTGTGTGTGTGAGATCGGAGGGCCCCAGTAGGTAGAGACTGATGGGACAAGAAGGGCCCCAGTAAGTAGAGACTGATGGGACAAGAAGGGCCCCAGTAGGTAGAGACTGATGGGACAAGAAGGGAACCAGTAGGTAGAGACTGATGGGACAAGAAGGGCCCCAGTAGGTAGAGACTGATGGGAACCAGTAGGTAGAGACTGATGGGACAAGAAGGGCCCCAGTAGGTAGAGACTGATGGGACAAGAAGGGCCCCAGTAGGTAGAGACTGATGGGACAAGAAGGGCCCCAGTAGGTAGAGACTGATGTGAAAAGAAGGGCCCCAGTGGGTAGAGACTGATGGGACAAGAAGGGCCCCAGTAAGTAAAGACTGTCCAAGGCCCTAGATTAGCTGGTTATAGCCCTGATCACTACATTCTTCAGGCTGTCTTCAAAACAATACAACAGATATCTGCACTGGCTGAGCTAGATACTACAGTCACCCTACATTGCAAAGTGCAGCTGTGAAATTTCTCCCCTCCCCTCTAACACCAACTTGCATCTACTAAATTTCCTGGTTGTAAAAAATCCTAACAAGATCACCTACATCCCTGAGATAAACTGAGCAGTGGGTTCACGGCAGAGCACACTGTGCACACCTGAAAGTCATGGGTTCAAACCATTGCAAGGGCTTAGATTTAAAAAAAAAATATATGTACATGTACTAATATTAACTGCTTTTAATCCTCATGCAAAACTTGAGTCAAACTAGATGTGAACCGGATCAGAAATCTGAAAAATCCATCGTATAATGAATAAAACATTGACACAGGGGAGGTAAGCCCTTATAGAACAATGAACTAAAAAAAAATGATAAAAGTAACATGTTTGCTGTTGGCTATCGTTGTGTGAAACGGAAATTTGTAAACGAGGGAATGTGCTGGACGGAGATAAAATTGATCAATGGGAAAAATAAAAATAAAAATTCTCATGCACAGGTCAAGACGAGACATTCGGAATAGAGGAAGAAAAAAAGGGATATTTTGATAAATTATTTACAGTTGGGAGCAGCTGTTTATCGTGAAATGATCCGGTCAGTAGAGGAACATCTGAGGCATCCAGATTATCTCCCTTTATTGTAATTAGAATGCCACCACTGGAATAAAAATTAAAAAAATTTAAAGCAAGTCTTTAACAAATTTGTACAAGAACTAATGATAACTGAGAACAAAGGAACATATCTGTGAGTTGAAAACAACAAAAACAGACGAAGGTCTCAAGTGAGCTATGGATGCACAGAATATATCAAATGGAACAGAACATGCAAACTCATTATGAATAGGTCTCACGCCATTAAATTTTAGGTGGGGGGGGGGGACTTATGTTTTCGATACACAAGGCTGGACTATGATTTGCAGCATAATTGGTCAGTTTCCTTCTAGTCCCCTACCACTAGCGATACCGGCACGATCACACTTAACTGCAACTGTAACCTTTTTCGTCAAACACAACAACACCTCTTGAATGGCACCTTACTTGGCTAGTAAAGCTGTCTGGAATTTTTAAAGCTTGATCTCCTCCCCCCCCCCACCCCAGACAGCACACAGCTCATTTAGTAAGGGCACATAAATTTGTCATATTACTTAACGTTTTTTTTCTTCATAACCCCCCCCCACACACACAAACACCTTACACCCCTTTCAGAGAACATTTTTTATCATTCCATAACTGTGTGTAAGCACTTTGGCATAATGAACCTCCCAATATACGGTGCCAAAGATACCCCCCCATCTCCGTAAGCTGCCTAACATTGGACTCAAGGTCAGTCCTACACTGTCATGTATACTTTCCAGCTACGCCCACTCTGCTTTATTTTCAACTTCTCAGTACAGAACCACACACACACACTGCATAGAATTCCTGTCTGCCAAATAATATAACACACTGCGTTGGACATTGGTCGCTGAATGGGTGGAGTTTATTGCAGCTCCCATGGAATTGGTTATTTCCTTTTATTTTTCATAAATATATCTTTTTAATGGACCATGGTGCTGCATTTTAAGGCCTTTTTTTTTTAGCAGAAAATATTTGGATATGGCTTTCATCAACCTCTTGCGTGGCGGCCATGGCTGGCATACAGGTTGATTTTACTTAATAACAACTTTATGACAATAAAAAGATCACATACACACAAAAAAAAAACAACTGTGGTTGCAATATACCTTAAAATGGATTTTCTCGGAGAAATACTTTTAACAACAGGATCTGGCATGTAGAAAAAGGACTTCTGAGTTATTAAGGTTTCATCATCTATTTTAACTGTCACAGGAGACTTATTCAGGGCTCTATCAGCCACTGATTGGCGTTTTTGTCTAATACTAGAAGACCAGGGACCAGTTAAACAGTGCAGCGTGGTTGAGTTCACACTGGTAACAAGATTAAAGCACCATTAGATTATTTTATGTGTTACAAATAAAAAAAAAAAAAACATCGGTAAAGAAAAATATTTTTAGCTTAAAAAAAAACCAGCATAAACTGATGGGTCGTGAATTATAAAAGTAATAATTAGGGCTGTACCGGAATCCGATTAAGCCGGATTCCAGCAGTTTTAATAAATCCGGTTCCGATTAAAATGTGCCGGATTTAAGCCGGATTTCTTTGTTGTTTGAAATTTTGGTGTTAGAAATATTTAGATAAATAACTTGAAGATGCATTTTTAATTGAACATTAAAGTGATATTGATTTAGATTTGAAATGCATTTTAATTTGCATTTTTATAGTCAGATAATGATTTAAAGGAAAGTATGAATGAAATAACATGGTTCGGTGACGTCACTATGGAAAACTAAAGAAAAATAAGCTATCGGGTGGTGCCACAGTACAGATATATATATTTTTTTTGGAATTCATTTATTAATAAACATGTTTGTTATACTTTCTAATATATGTTACCCATTTCTTTGTTAGATTGTAATAGAAATCAAGTTAAATTAGGTACAGCTTTATTAAAATATTTTTTCAAAATGAAGAACCTGTTATTTTGACAGAGTTATCTTTCTTAACTGAAGATTGGGGAAGGGGTTTTAGTCACAGTATTCAAGATCTAAATGGTTCATGCTGTTTGTTGCTATCTAGAAATTAAAAAACAAATTTTTATTATATTTGTCCTTCTTTTTTATGTTAGGCGAGAAATTACTACTTTGTTCGGAAGAGTTACTATTTAATTTGGTAAAATCCGGTTCCTGTTCCGATTCCGGCAGGATTCAAATATTAAATCCGATTCCGGCTCAGATTCCTGCAGGATCTAAAAATTACAATCCGGTACAGCCCTAGTAATAATACAATGAAATATAAAAGTAACAATACAATGAAATATAAAAGTAATAATACAATGAAATATAAAAGTAATAATACAATGAAATATAAAAGTAATAATACAATGAAATATAAAAGTAATAATACAATGAAATATAAAAGTAATAATACAATGAAATATAAAAGTAATTATACAACAAAATGAGAAATGTTCACAGAAAATAATGCAAAAGTGAACTGTTGACTTCTTTATTTGAACAAAGTCTTCTTTATTTAAGTCTTAATTTAAACTTTGTTTAATTTAAACTTGATCTTCTTTAATTAAAAACTTAAAAGTCTTCTTAATCAAAACATAACTCTTCTTGGTTTACCTGACCACTTGGCATGTATTATGGTCGGATACAGACACTTGCCGTGTAGAACCAATGCCCAAGTTTTTGCCTGTGATGGTGAGATTTGTTCCCCCTGACTGTGGCCCTCTTGTTGGTGAGAACCCCTGGATGCTAGGAGTCTGACAAAGAAAATACATCAAGACATGTTCATTTAATCTCCTGATCAAGGCCGTAGCCGGGGGGGGGGGGGCTGTTGATAGTAACTCATTAAAAATTGACAAAAATTTGCCTTTAAAAACTTGGAATAGCCCCCCCCCTTCCAATACAAAATCCTGGCTACAGTACTGCTCCTGATCATAATGGAAATCTCAGATAACTACAGAGACTAAATTCTCTGCCAATCAAAGTGGATCAATCAAACTAGAAAAAAGTATCATAAATATGTAAAAATATCATACATATGTAAAAAAATATCATACATATGTAAAAATATCATACATATGTAAAAAAATATCATACACATGTAAAAAATATCATACACATGTAAAAAATATCATACACATGTAAAAAATATCATACACATGTAAAAATATCATGCACATGTAAAAATATCATACACATGTAAAAATATCATACACATGTAGTTCAACACCAAGGGGAATACTGATTTTTCCTATAATAAAAATATTCCAGTAAAAAGCCACCACGTGTCCAATAAGATTTAGTACCAAAAAAAAAAACTGAATGAAACAAACGTAAAGACTGATTTAATGGGAGCAGCAATAATTCAACAATGTGGCTCACTCGCTGCTTTTGGCCACAGCCGACCTATGTATATCAGTGGTTCCCAGGGTGGGTGGTGTGTCCTTCAACTATAACACTGAGTTCCCAGGGTGGGTGGGTGTGTCCTTCAACTATAACACTGAGTTCAGGGGGTGGGTGGTGTGTCCTTCAACTATAACACTGAGTTCCCAGGGTGGGTGGGTGTGTCCTTCAACTATAACACTGAGTTCCGGGGTGGGTGGTGTGTCCTTCAACTATAACACTGT
>JAGDYQ010000008.1:7656333-7669964 GCA_021962125.1 Bulinus truncatus
AGTGATGATCCAAGACATTTGTGGTACTGTAAAGTGGGTGATGATCCAAGACATTTGTCGTATTGTAGAAGTACTGTAGACATGCGGTACTGTAGAAGGGTTATGATCCAAGACATTTGTGGTACTGTAGAAGTGTTGATATCCAAGACATTTGTCCTTTGGGTGAAAAGGGTGATGATCCAAGACATTTGTGGTACTGTAGTAGGTGATGATCCAAGACATTTGTGGTACTGTAGAAGGGTGATGATCCAAGACATTTGTGGTACTGTAGAAGGGTGATGATCCAAGACATTTGTGGTACTGTAGAAGGGTGATGATCCAAGACATTTGTGGTACTGTAGAAGGGGTGATGATCCAAGACATTTGTGGTACTGTAGAAGGGTGATGATCCAAGACATTTGTGGTACTGTAAAGGGTGATGATCCAAGACATTTGTCGTATTGTAGAAGTGAGATGATCTTAGACATTTGGTGGTACTGTAGAAGAGTGATGATCCAAGACATTTGTGGTACTGTAAAAGGGTGATGATCCAAGACATTTGTCGTATTGTAGAAGTGAGATGATCCAAGACATTTGTGGTACTGTAGAAGAGTGATGATCCAAGACATGTGTGGTACTGTAGAAGTGAGATGATCCACAGATCATCTGTGGTACTGTAGAAGGGGTGATGATCCAAGACATCTGTGGTACTGTAGAAGGGTGATGATCCAAGACATTTGTGGTACTGTAGAAGTGTTGATATCCAAGACATTTGTCGTATTGTAGAAGGGTCATAATCCAAGACATCTGTTGTACTGTAGAAGTGTGATGATCCAAGACATGTGTGGTACTGTAGAAGTGAGATGATTTAAGACATTTGTGGTACTGTAGAAGGGTGGATGATCCAAGACATTTGTGGTACTGTAGAGAGTGTTGATATCCAAGACATTTGTCTATTGTGAAAGGGTGATGATCCAAGACATTTGTGGTACTGTAGAAGGTGATGATCCAAGACATTTGTGGTACTGTAGAAGTGAGATGATCTAAGACATGTGTGGTACTGTAGAAGTGAGATGATCCAAGACATTTGTGGTACTGTAGAAGGGTGATGATCCAAGACAACTGTGGTACTGTAAAAGGGTGATGATCCAAGACATTTGTCGTATTGTAGAAGTGAGATGATCCAAGACATTTGTGGTACTGTAGAAGGGTGATGATCCAAGACATTTGTGGTACTGTAAAAGGGTGATGATCCAAGACATTTGTCGTATTGTAGAAGTGAGATGATCCAAGACATGTGGTACTGTAAAAAGGGTGATGATCCAAGATATTTGTGGTACTGTAGTAGTGTTGATATTCAAGACATGTGTGGTACTGTAGGGGAGTGAGATGATCCAAGACATCTGTGGTACTGTAGAAGGGTGATGATCCAAAACATCTGCGGTACTGTAAAAGGGTGATGATCCAAGACATTTGTCGTTTTGTAGAAGTGAGATGATCCAAGACATTTGAATGGTACTGTAGAACAGTGATGATCCAAGACATTTGTCGTATTGTAGAAGTGTGATGATCCAAGACATGTGTGGTACTGTAGAAGGGTGATGATCCAAGACATTTGTGGTACTGTAGTAGTGTTGATATTCAAGACATTTGTGGTACTGTAGAAGTGAGATGATCCAAGACATGTGTGGTACTGTAGAAGTGAGATGATCCAAGACATCTGTGGTACTGTAGAAGGGTGATGATCCAAGACATGTGTGGTACTGTAGAAGTGAGATGATCCAAGACATTTGTGGTACTGTAGAAGGGGTGATGATCCAAGACAACTGTGGTACTGTAAAAGGGTGATGATCCAAGACATTTGTCGTATTGTAGAAGTGAGATGATCCAAGACATTTGTGGTACTGTAGAAGGGTGATGATCCAAGACATTTGTGGTACTGTAAAAGGGTGATGATCCAAGACATTTGTCGTATTGTAGAAGTGAGATGATCCAAGACATGTGGTACTGTAGAAGGGGTGATGATCCAAGACATTTGTGGTACTGTAGTAGTGTTGATATTCAAGACATTTGTGGTACTGTAGAAGTGAGATGATCCAAGACATGTGTGGTACTGTAGAAGTGAGATGATCCAAGACATCTGTGGTACTGTAAAAGGGTGATGATCCAAGACATCTGTGGTACTGTAGAAGGGTGATGATCCAAGACATTTGTGGTACTGTAGAAGTGTTGATGATCCAAGACATTTGTCGTATTGTAGAAGTGAGATGATCCAAGACATTTGTGGTACTGTAGAAGGGTGATGATCCAAGACATTTGTGGTACTGTAGAAGTGTTGATATCCAAGACATTTGTCTATTGTGAAAGGGTGATGATCCAAGACATTTGTGGTACTGTAGAAGGGTGATGATCCAAGACATTTGTGGTACTGTAGAAGGGTGATGATCCAAGACATTTGTGGTACTGTAGAAGGGTGATGATCCAAGACATTTGTGGTACTGTAAAAGGGTGATGATCCAAGACATTTGTCGTATTGTAGAAGTGAGATGATCCAAGACATTTGTGGTACTGTAGAAGGGTGATGATCCAAGACATTTGTGGTACTGTAAAAGGGTGATGATCCAAGACATTTGTCGTATTGTAGAAGTGAGATGATCCAAGACATTTGTGGTACTGTAGAAGAGTGATGATCCAAGACATTTGTGGTACTGTAGAAGTGAGATGATCCAAGACATTTGTGGTACTGTAGAAGTGAGATGATCCAAGACATCTGTGGTACTGTAGAAGGGTGATGATCCAAGACATTTGTGGTACTGTAGAAGTGTTGATATCCAAGACATTTGTCGTATTGTAGAAGGGTCATAATCCAAGACATCTGTGGTACTGTAGAAGGGTGATGATCCAAGACATTTGTCGTATTGTAGAAGTGAGATGATCCAAGACATGTGTGGTACTGTAGAAGGGTGATGATCCAAGACATTTGTGGTACTGTAGAAGTGTTGATATCCAAGACATTTGTCGTATTGTAGAAGGGTGATGATCCAAGACATTTGTGGTACTGTAGAAGGGTGATGATCCAAGACATTTGTGGTACTGTAGAAGGGTGATGATCCAAGACATTTGTGGTACTGTAGAAGGGTGATGATCCAAGACATTTGTGGTACTGTAAAAGGGTGATGATCCAAGACATTTGTCGTATTGTAGAAGTGAGATGATCCAAGACATTTGTGGTACTGTAGAAGGGTGATGATCCAAGACATTTGTGGTACTGTAGAAGGGTGATGATCCAAGACATTTGTGGTACTGTAGAAGTGAGATGATCCAAGACATTTGTGGTACTGTAGAAGGGTGATGATCCAAGACATTTGTGGTACTGTAGAAGTGAGATGATCCAAGACATCTGTGGTACTGTAGAAGGGTGATGATCCAAGACATCTGTGGTACTGTAAAAGGGTGATGATCCAAGACATTTGTGGTACTGTAGAAGTGTTGATGATCCAAGACATTTGTCGTATTGTAGAAGGGTGATGATCCAAGACATTTGTGGTACTGTAGAAGTGTGATGATCCAAGACATTTGTGGTACTGTAGAAGTGAGATGATCCAAGACATTTGTGGTACTGTAGAAGTGGTGATGATCCAAGACATTTGTGGTACTGTAGAAGTGTTGATATCCAAGACATTTGTGGTACTGTAGAAGGGTGATGATCCAAGACATTTGTGGTACTGTAGAAGGGTGATGATCCAAGACATTTGTGGTACTGTAGAAGGGTGATGATCCAAGACATTTGTGGTACTGTAGAAGGGTGATGATCCAAGACATTTGTGGTACTGTAAAAGGGTGATGATCCAAGACATTTGTCGTATTGTAGAAGTGAGATGATCCAAGACATTTGTGGTACTGTAGAAGGGTGATGATCCAAGACATTTGTGGTACTGTAGTAGTGTTGATATTCAAGACATTTGTGGTACTGTAGAAGTGAGATGATCCAAGACATGTGTGGTACTGTAGAAGTGAGATGATCCAAGACATTTGTGGTACTGTAAAAGGGTGATGATCCAAGACATTTGTCGTATTGTAGAAGTGAGATGATCCAAGACATTTGTGGTACTGTAAAAGGGTGATGATCCAAGACATTTGTCGTATTGTAGAAGTGAGATGATCCAAGACATTTGTGGTACTGTAGAAGGGTGATGAGCCAAGACATTTGTGGTTTTGTAGAATGGTGATGATCCAAGACATTTGTGGTACTGTAGTAGTGTTGATATTCAAGACATTTGTGGTACTGTAGAAGTGAGATGATCCAAGACATGTGTGGTACTGTAGAAGTGAGATGATCCAAGACATTTGTGGTACTGTAGAAGGGTGATGATCCAAGACAACTGTGGTACTGTAAAAGGGTGATGATCCAAGACATTTGTCGTATTGTAGAAGTGAGATGATCCAAGACATTTGTGGTACTGTAGAAGGGTGATGATCCAAGACATTTGTGGTACTGTAAAAGGGTGATGATCCAAGACATTTGTCGTATTGTAGAAGTGAGATGATCCAAGACATGTGTGGTACTGTAGAAGGGTGATGATCCAAGACATTTGTGGTACTGTAGTAGTGTTGATATTCAAGACATTTGTGGTAATGTAGAAGTGAGATGATCCAAGACATGTGTGGTACTGTAGAAGTGAGATGATCCAAGACATCTGTGGTACTGTAGAAGGGTGATGATCCAAGACATTTGTGGTACTGTAGAAGTGAGATGATCCAAGACATTTGTGGTACTGTAGAAGGGTGATGATCCAAGACATTTGTGGTACTGTAGAAGGGTGATGATCCAAGACATTTGTGGTACTGTAGAAGGGTGATGATCCAAGACATTTGTGGTACTGTAGAAGGGTGATGATCCAAGACATTTGTGGTACTGTAGAAGGGTGATGATCCAAGACATTTGTGGTACTGTAAAAGGGTGATGATCCAAGACATTTGTCGTATTGTAGAAGTGAGATGATCCAAGACATTTGTGGTACTGTAGAAGGGTGATGATCCAAGACATTTGTGGTACTGTAGAAGTGTGATGATCCAAGACATTTGTGGTACTGTAGAAGGGTGATGATCCAAGACATTTGTGGTACTGTAGAAGTGAGATGATCCAAGACATTTGTGGTACTGTAGAAGTGAGATGATCCAAGACATTTGTGGTACTGTAGAAGAGTGATGATCCAAGACATTTGTGGTACTGTAAAAGGGTGATGATCCAAGACATTTGTCGTATTGTAGAAGTGAGATGATCCAAGACATTTGTGGTACTGTAGAAGGGTGATGATCCAAGACATTTGTGGTACTGTAAAAGGGTGATGATCCAAGACATTTGTCGTATTGTAGAAGTGAGATGATCCAAGACATGTGTGGTACTGTAGAAGGGTGATGATCCAAGACATTTGTGGTACTGTAGTAGTGTTGATATTCAAGACATTTGTGGTACTGTAGAAGTGAGATGATCCAAGACATGTGTGGTACTGTAGAAGTGAGATGATCCAAGACATTTGTGGTACTGTAGAAGGGTGATGATCCAAGACATTTGTCGTTTTGTAGAAGTGAGATGATCCAAGACATTTGTGGTACTGTAGAAGGGTGATGATCCAAGACATTTGTCGTATTGTAGAAGTGAGATGATCCAAGACATTTGTGGTACTGTAGAAGGGTGATGATCCAAGACATTTGTGGTACTGTAGTAGTGTTCATATTCAAGACATTTGTGGTACTGTAGAAGTGAGATGATCCAAGACATTTGTGGTACTGTAGAAGTGTGATGATCCAAGACATCTGTGGTACTGTAGAAGTGATATGATCCAAGACATGTGTGGTACTGTAGAAGTGAGATGATCCAAGACATTTGTGGTACTGTAGAAGGGTGATGATCCAAGACAACTGTGGTACTGTAAAAGGGTGATGATCCAAGACATTTGTCGTATTGTAGAAGTGAGATGATCCAAGACATTTGTGGTACTGTAGAAGGGTGATGATCCAAGACATTTGTGGTACTGTAAAAGGGTGATGATCCAAGACATTTGTCGTATTGTAGAAGTGAGATGATCCAAGACATGTGTGGTACTGTAGAAGGGAGATGATCCAAGACATTTGTGGTACTGTAGAAGGGTGATGATCCAAGACATTTGTGGTACTGTAGAAGTGAGATGATCCAAGACATGTGTGGTACTGTAGAAGTGAGATGATCCAAGACATCTGTGGTACTGTAGAAGGGTGATGATCCAAGACATGTGTGGTACTGTAGAAGTGAGATGATCCAAGACATTTGTGGTACTGTAGAAGGGTGATGATCCAAGACATTTGTGGTACTGTAGAAGTGTTGATATCCAAGACATTTGTCTATTGTAGAAGGGTGATGATCCAAGACATTTGTGGTACTGTAGAAGGGTGATGATCCAAGACATTTGTGGTACTGTAGAAGGGTGATGATCCAAGACATTTGTGGTACTGTAGAAGGGTGATGATCCAAGACATTTGTGGTACTGTAAAAGGGTGATGATCCAAGACATTTGTCGTATTGTAGAAGTGAGATGATCCAAGACATTTGTGGTACTGTAGAAGAGTGATGATCCAAGACATTTGTGGTACTGTAAAAGGGTGATGATCCAAGACATTTGTCGTATTGTAGAAGTGAGATGATCCAAGACATTTGTGGTACTGTAGAAGGGTGATGATCCAAGACATTTGTGGTACTGTAGAAGTGTGATGATCCAAGACATCTGTGGTACTGTAGAAGGGTGATGATCCAAGACATTTGTGGTACTGTAGAAGGGTGATGATCCAAGACATTTGTGGTACTGTAGAAGTGTTGATGATCCAAGACATTTGTCTATTGTAGAAGGGTGATGATCCAAGACATTTGTGGTACTGTAGAAGGGTGATGATCCAAGACATTTGTGGTACTGTAGAAGGGTGATGATCCAAGACATTTGTGGTACTGTAGAAGGGTGATGATCCAAGACATTTGTGGTACTGTAAAAGGGTGATGATCCAAGACATTTGTCGTATTGTAGAAGTGAGATGATCCAAGACATTTGTGGTACTGTAGAAGAGTGATGATCCAAGACATTTGTGGTACTGTAAAAGGGTGATGATCCAAGACATTTGTCGTATTGTAGAAGTGAGATGATCCAAGACATTTGTGGTACTGTAGAAGAGTGATGATCCAAGACATGTGTGGTACTGTAGAAGTGAGATGATCCAAGACATCTGTGGTACTGTAGAAGGGTGATGATCCAAGACATCTGTGGTACTGTAGAAGGGTGATGATCCAAGACATTTGTGGTACTGTAGAAGTGTTGATATCCAAGACATTTGTCGTATTGTAGAAGGGTCATAATCCAAGACATCTGTTGTACTGTAGAAGTGTGATGATCCAAGACATGTGTGGTACTGTAGAAGTGAGATGATTTAAGACATTTGTGGTACTGTAGAAGGGTGATGATCCAAGACATTTGTGGTACTGTAGAAGTGTTGATATCCAAGACATTTGTCTATTGTGAAAGGGTGATGATCCAAGACATTTGTGGTACTGTAGAAGGGTGATGATCCAAGACATTTGTGGTACTGTAGAAGTGAGATGATCTAAGACATGTGTGGTACTGTAGAAGTGAGATGATCCAAGACATTTGTGGTACTGTAGAAGGGTGATGATCCAAGACAACTGTGGTACTGTAAAAGGGTGATGATCCAAGACATTTGTCGTATTGTAGAAGTGAGATGATCCAAGACATTTGTGGTACTGTAGAAGGGTGATGATCCAAGACATTTGTGGTACTGTAAAAGGGTGATGATCCAAGACATTTGTCGTATTGTAGAAGTGAGATGATCCAAGACATGTGTGGTACTGTAGAAGGGTGATGATCCAAGATATTTGTGGTACTGTAGTAGTGTTGATATTCAAGACATGTGTGGTACTGTAGAAGTGAGATGATCCAAGACATCTGTGGTACTGTAGAAGGGTGATGATCCAAAACATCTGCGGTACTGTAAAAGGGTGATGATCCAAGACATTTGTCGTTTTGTAGAAGTGAGATGATCCAAGACATTTGTGGTACTGTAGAACAGTGATGATCCAAGACATTTGTCGTATTGTAGAAGTGTGATGATCCAAGACATGTGTGGTACTGTAGAAGGGTGATGATCCAAGACATTTGTGGTACTGTAGTAGTGTTGATATTCAAGACATTTGTGGTACTGTAGAAGTGAGATGATCCAAGACATGTGTGGTACTGTAGAAGTGAGATGATCCAAGACATCTGTGGTACTGTAGAAGTGATATGATCCAAGACATGTGTGGTACTGTAGAAGTGAGATGATCCAAGACATTTGTGGTACTGTAGAAGGGTGATGATCCAAGACAACTGTGGTACTGTAAAAGGGTGATGATCCAAGACATTTGTCGTATTGTAGAAGTGAGATGATCCAAGACATTTGTGGTACTGTAGAAGGGTGATGATCCAAGACATTTGTGGTACTGTAAAAGGGTGATGATCCAAGACATTTGTCGTATTGTAGAAGTGAGATGATCCAAGACATGTGTGGTACTGTAGAAGGGTGATGATCCAAGACATTTGTGGTACTGTAGTAGTGTTGATATTCAAGACATTTGTGGTAATGTAGAAGTGAGATGATCCAAGACATGTGTGGTACTGTAGAAGTGAGATGATCCAAGACATCTGTGGTACTGTAGAAGGGTGATGATCCAAGACATCTGTGGTACTGTAGAAGGGTGATGATCCAAGACATTTGTGGTACTGTAGAAGTGTTGATATCCAAGACATTTGTCGTATTGTAGAAGGGTCATAATCCAAGACATCTGTGGTACTGTAGAAGTGTGATTATCCGAGACATGTGTGGTACTGTAGAAGTGAGATGATCCAAGACATCTGTGGTACTGTAGAAGGGTGATGATCCAAGACATTTGTGGTACTGTAGAAGTGTTGATATCCAAGACATTTGTCTATTGTGAAAGGGTGATGATCCAAGACATTTGTGGTACTGTAGAAGGGTGATGATCCAAGACATTTGTGGTACTGTAGAAGGGTGATGATCCAAGACATTTGTGGTACTGTAGAAGGGTGATGATCCAAGACATTTGTGGTACTGTAAAAGGGTGATGATCCAAGACATTTGTCGTATTGTAGAAGTGAGATGATCCAAGACATTTGTGGTACTGTAGAAGGGTGATGATCCAAGACATTTGTGGTACTGTAGAAGTGAGATGATCCAAGACATTTGTGGTACTGTAGAAGAGTGATGATCCAAGACATTTGTGGTACTGTAGAAGTGAGATGATCCAAGACATCTGTGATACTGTAGAAGGGTGATGATCCAAGACATCTGTGGTACTGTAGAAGGGTGATGATCCAAGACATTTGTGGTACTGTAGAAGTGTTGATATCCAAGACATTTGTCGTATTGTAGAAGGGTGATGATCCAAGACATTTGTGGTACTGTAAAAGGGTGATGATCCAAGACATTTGTCGTATTGTAGAAGTGAGATGATCCAAGACATGTGTGGTACTGTAGAAGGGTGATGATCCAAGACATTTGTGGTACTGTAGAAGTGTTGATATCCAAGACATTTGTCTATTGTGAAAGGGTGATGATCCAAGACATTTGTGGTACTGTAGAAGGGTGATGATCCAAGACATTTGTGGTACTGTAGAAGGGTGATGATCCAAGACATTTGTGGTACTGTAGAAGGGTGATGATCCAAGACATTTGTGGTACTGTAAAAGGGTGATGATCCAAGACATTTGTCGTATTGTAGAAGTGAGATGATCCAAGACATTTGTGGTACTGTAGAAGAGTGATGATCCAAGACATTTGTGGTACTGTAAAAGGGTGATGATCCAAGACATTTGTCGTATTGTAGAAGTGAGATGATCCAAGACATTTGTGGTACTGTAGAAGAGTGATGATCCAAGACATGTGTGGTACTGTAGAAGTGAGATGATCCAAGACATTTGTGGTACTGTAGAAGTGGTGGATGATCCAAGACATTTGTGGTATTGTAGAAGGGTGATGATCCAAGACATTTGTGGTACTGTAGAAGTGTGATGATCCAAGACATTTGTGGTACTGTAGAAGTGAGATGATCCAAGACATTTGTGGTACTGTAGAAGGGTGATGATCCAAGACATTTGTGGTACTGTAGAAGTGTTGATATCCAAGACATTTGTCGTATTGTAGAAGTGAGATGATCCAAGACATTTGTGGTACTGTAGAAGGGTGATGATCCAAGACATTTGTGGTACTGTAGAAGGGTGATGATCCAAGACATTTGTGGTACTGTAGAAGGGTGATGATCCAAGACATTTGTGGTACTGTAGAAGGGTGATGATCCAAGACATTTGTGGTACTGTAGAAGGGTGATGATCCAAGACATTTGTGGTATTGTAGAAGTGAGATGATCCAAGACATTTGTGGTACTGTAGAAGGGTGATGATCCAAGACATTTGTGGTACTGTAGAAGAGTGATGATCCAAGACATTTGTGGTACTGTAAAAGGGTGATGATCCAAGACATTTGTCGTATTGTAGAAGTGAGATGATCCAAGACATTTGTGGTACTGTAAAAGGGTGATGATCCAAGACATTTGTCGTATTGTAGAAGTGAGATGATCCAAGACATTTGTGGTACTGTAGAAGGGTGATGATCCAAGACATTTGTGGTACTGTAGAAGGGTGATGATCCAAGACATTTGTGGTACTGTAAAAGGGTGATGATCCAAGACATTTGTCGTATTGTAGAAGTGAGATGATCCAAGACATGTGTGGTACTGTAGAAGGGTGATGATCCAAGACATTTGTGGTACTGTAGTAGTGTTGATATTCAAGACATTTGTGGTACTGTAGAAGTGAGATGATCCAAGACATGTGTGGTACTGTAGAAGTGAGATGATCCAAGACATCTGTGGTACTGTAGAAGGGTGATGATCCAAGACATCTGTGGTACTGTAAAAGGGTGATGATCCAAGACATTTGTCGTATTGTAGAAGTGAGATGATCCAAGACATTTGTGGTACTGTAGAAGGGTGATGATCCAAGACATTTGTGGTACTGTAAAAGGGTGATGATCCAAGACATTTGTCGTATTGTAGAAGTGAGATGATCCAAGACATTTGTGGTACTGTAGAATTGTTGATATCCAAGACATTTGTCGTATTGTAGAAGGGTCAAAATCCAAGACATCTGTGGTACTGTAGAAGTGTGATGATCCAAGACATGTGTGGTACTGTAGAAGTGAGATGATCCAAGACATTTGTGGTACTGTAGAAGGGTGATGATCCAAGACATTTGTGGTACTGTAGAAGTGTTGATATCCAAGACATTTGTCTATTGTAGAAGGGTGATGATCCAAGACATTTGTGGTACTGTAGAAGGGTGATGATCCAAGACATTTGTGGTACTGTAGAAGGGTGATGATCCAAGACATTTGTGGTACTGTAAAAGGGTGATGATCCAAGACATTTGTCGTATTGTAGAAGTGAGATGATCCAAGACATTTGTGGTACTGTAGAATAGTGATGATCCAAGACATTTGTGTTACTGTAAAAGGGTGATGATCCAAGACATTTGTCGAATTGTAGAAGGGTGATGATCCAAGACATTTGTGGTACTGTAGAAGAGTGATGATCCAAGACATTTGTGGTACTGTAAAAGGGTGATGATCCAAGACATTTGTCGTATTGTAGAAGTGAGATGATCCAAGACATTTGTGGTACTGTAGAAGGGTGATGATCCAAGACATTTGTGGTACTGTAGTAGTGTTGATATTCAAGACATTTGTGGTACTGTAGAAGTGAGATGATCCAAGACATGTGTGGTACTGTAGAAGTGAGATGATCCAAGACATTTGTGGTACTGTAGAAGGGTGATGATCCAAGACAACTGTGGTACTGTAAAAGGGTGATGATCCAAGACATTTGTCGTATTGTAGAAGTGAGATGATCCAAGACATTTGTGGTACTGTAGAAGGGTGATGATCCAAGACATTTGTGGTACTGTAAAAGGGTGATGATCCAAGACATTTGTCGTATTGTAGAAGTGAGATTATCCAAGACATGTGTGGTACTGTAGAAGGGTGATGATCCAAGACATTTGTGGTACTGTAGTAGTGTTGATATTCAAGACATTTGTGGTACTGTAGAAGTGAGATGATCCAAGACATGTGTGGTACTGTAGAAGTGAGATGATCCAAGACATCTGTGGTACTGTAGAAGGGTGATGATCCAAGACATCTGTGGTACTGTAAAATGGTGATGATCCAAGACATTTGTCGTATTGAAGAAGTGAGATGATCCAAGACATTTATGGTACTGTAAAAAAGTGATGATCCAAGACATTTGTCGTATTGTAGAAGTGAGATGATCCAAGACATCTGTGGTACTGTAGAAGGGAGATGATCCAAGATATTTGTGGTACTGTAGAAGAGTGATGATCCAAGACATTTGGTACTGTAGAAGTGAGATGATCCAAGACATGTGTGGTACTGTAGAAGTGAGATGATCCAAGACATTTGTGGTACTGTAGAAGGGTGATGATCCAAGACAACTGTGGTACTGTAAAAGGGTGATGATCCAAGACATTTGTCGTATTGTAGAAGTGAGATGATCCAAGACATTTGTGGTACTGTAGAAGGGTGATGATCCAAGACATTTGTGGTACTGTAAAAGGGTGATGATCCAAGACATTTGTCATATTGTAGAAGTGAGATGATCCAAGACATTTCTGGTACTGTAGAAGGGTGATGATCCAAGACATTTGTGGTACTGTAAAAGGGTGATGATCCAAGCCATTTGTCGTATTGTAGAAGTGAGATGATCCAAGATATTTGTGGTACTGTAGAAGGGTGATGATCCAAGACATTTGTGGTACTGTAGTAGTGTTGATATTCAAGACATTTGTGGTACTGTAGAAGGGTGATGATCCAAGACATTTGTGGTACTGTAAAAGGGTGATGATCCAAGACATTTGTGGTACTGTAGAAGTTAGATGATCCAAGACATGTGTGGTACTGTAGAAGTGAGATGATCCAAGACATTTGTGGTACTGTAGAAGGGTGATGATCCAAGACATTTGTGGTACTGTAGAAGAGTGATGATCCAAGACATTTGTGGTACTGTAAAAGGGTGATGATCCAAGACATTTGTCGTATTGTAGAAGTGAGATGATCCAAGACATTTGTGGTACTGTAAAAGGGGTTTTGGGGGGGGGGGGGGGGGGTGATGATCCAAGATATTTGTCGTATTGTAGAAGTGAGATGATCCAAGACATTTGTGGTACTGTAGAAGGGTGATGATCCAATGACATTTGTGGTACTTGTAGAAGATTTGTGATGATCCAAGACATTTGTGGTACTGTAAAAGGGTGATGATCCAAGACATTTGTCGTATTGTAGAAGTGAGATGATCCAAGACATTTATGGTGGTACTGTAGAATGTGGTTGATGATCCAAGACATTTGTGGGTACTGTAGTAGTGTTCATATTCAAGACATTTGTCGTACTGTAGAAGTGAGATGATCCAAGACATGTGTGGTACTGTAGAAGTGGAGATGATCCAAGACATTTGTGGTACTGTAGAAGTGAAATGATCCAAGACA
>JAGDYQ010000008.1:7670464-7739703 GCA_021962125.1 Bulinus truncatus
TTTACCATTAGGAAAAGTGTGTGCCTCCCCATTTTTTTTTTTTGCAGCTTCCCACCATAAAAGATTTAATAATGTTTGGCATTGACATAGCCAAAGGCATGGATTACCTGTCCAGTCTGAAGTTTGTCCACAGAGATCTTGCTGCTAGAAACTGCATGTAAGTTTGATTTCAACCAGACAGAAAAAGGATGGTAACCATGACAACAACAAACATTAATACATAATGTATAACATAACAAAAAAAAAAGTACTCCTCGCATGATTAATCCATTTATTTTTTTAAACATTCCGTTTTGATCTGCTTGCTAAAAATGTATTAAAGATCCATATAATTTGAAGATCATTGCGAAAAGAGTGGCTTGAATTTATAAGCAATATATTAACTAGCATGCTCTTATTGCTAAAAAGTCCTAACTGTTTAATAAAATAATAGCGATTTGGGTTCTGTGTTAGATCGAAAGTTAAGAATTAATACAACAGTATTCCAGTTTAAAATAAAACCATGAAAAAAATCGGATCTGCCCAAAACCAAAAATAACCTAGCCTACTGATCACGACTAAGGGGATATAACTTTATGCTAGTATATATATATGTTATGCCTATCTTTTATTCTCACCTCTTTCAAATTTTTGTGTTTTTCTCTACGGGAGAGTAAAATTTGATCTTGTAGTTTTTCTTTAAAAAAAAATATAACATAAAGACAAATTGAATGGATTGAAGGTAGAATGGCTCCTAGCCTATCTGCCACTTCAGTGCAAAAAAAGTTTTGCCGCCACTTCCCCCCATTTTTAAAAAAATAATTCTGTTTCCTGTGTAGCCTTTAAAGTATGCTTATTGGATATTGTTATTATGAGAATACTAGATTTTATAGAATGCTTAAGCATAATTTATTCATTTTTAATTTAAAAACTCACAAATTTAAAATCTTGGTTCAAGATGTTAGTCTGTTCAATTTTTGTGAGCCAAAGCCGAAGTATTGAAAATATTGTAGATGTAAAATGAGAAGTTGATTGTGAACAGTAAGTTCTGTTGTGTTGGTTTGGCTAATAATCTAAAACATTGGTCATGACCTGGCGATGTTAACCAAGGTTTTCACTTTGGGGGTCTCTCTTGCCCAAAGTTATGTACATAAACAATGCTCACTTTACTTTGTGCCAGGTTGGATGAGGAGTACCATGTTCGAGTGGCCGACTTTGGCCTTGCTCGTGACATCTACGAGAAAGAGTATTACAGCTCTGCTAACAAAAAGGCCAAGCTTCCTGTCAAATGGATGGCCATCGAGAGCCTGGAGAAAGGGACCTACAGTGTGAAGTCAGACGTGGTAGGCGGACACTGGCCATGTTCCCTTTTTGTTTCTTTTTTAAGCCTTTTGTCCAGTAAAAGGATTGCTTAAACGTGTATTGGATTTGTTAATTGCATTCGATATAATTGTTCTGCACAGTGGTCATTACAAACTTTACATACGATATATTTGTTCTTCCCAGTGGTCATTTGGTGTGGTGCTGTGGGAGCTGATGACCCGAGGTTTGATGCCTTACCCAGAAGTGGACAACTGGGACATCATAAGATACTTGAAAGCTGGACGTCGAATGCCCCATCCTATCTATTGCCCGGATCAGTTGTGAGTTGAGCGAAAAGTGAAATGGCCCTTAAAATGCCAAAATAAACATTTTAACTTTGAAGATTAAAAAAATTATTTAAAGTTGGTCAGAAAAAAATAAACTCTTTCCCTTTAACAACATTTGAGTTTTCAAAAGTCGTCAGCTTAGAGAAAGTTTTTTTTTTGTTTGATTTTGTGGTCCAGTTGTATGAACTGATTTTGCGGTCCAATTGTATGTACTGATTTTGTGGTCCAATTGTATGTACTGATTTTGTGGTCCAACTGTATGTACTGATTTTGTGGTCCAATTGTATGTACTGATTTTGTGGTCCAATTGTATGTACTGATTTTGTGGTCCAATTGTATGTACTGATTTTGTGGTCCAATTGTATGTACTGATTTTGTGGTCCAATTGTATGTACTGATTTTGTGGTCCAATTGTATGTACTGATTTTGTGGTCCAATTGTATGTACTGATTTTGTGGTCCAATTGTATGTACTGATTTTGTGGTCCAATTGTATGTACTGATTTTGTGGTTCAATTGTATGTACTGATTTTGTGGTCCAATTGTATGTACTGATTTTGTGGTCCAATTGTATGTACTGATTTTGTGAAATTTTTTGTTCTTGCCTAAAAAATGTACATGATGCCTTCATTGTGTTCTTCCTTAAAGATATGAAATCATGCTGCACTGCTGGGATGGTGACCCAGTCGTCAGGCCGACATTCGCTCAGCTGGTGGATGACATCACCAACATGGTGGCCCAGATTGAGCACAAGACCGGGATGATGAAGCGAAACATCGAGTCCACTTACGTCAATGTAGAGGAGTGCAACCACTACCATTATAAAGATGAGGTGGAGGGTATGGGCGTGGCCGGCAGCTCAAAGAGGGCCGTCACAAACGGCAGGATCAAAAAGGAGGAGGACGATGAGGTCTTTGAAGATGAGGGCAAAGCCGATGAGGCGACGGCTCTCACAGTCTAACATTATTATCATATTTATCAGTCTGTGGTATTCAAGAATATTTCTTGCCCTTGCATTCATCACTGTTTAGTTTCCTTGATGTAAAATTGTTATTTGTTGACTGTACCCGAGGGGTAACGGGATACAGAATGGAGAAGAAGATTGTAAGCAATAAACAGTTACTGTAAGCAATAATTTTTTTTGTATAAAAATTGTATATAGCCATACGGATGTTCTTTCGATATTTTAATGTATTTTCTATACCATAAGAGTCCTTTAATTCAAAACTTTTACATCTCTTATTATTTACAATTATAATAACAAATATGTTTATATATTTTTATGTTGTTTTTTTTAAGAAATGTTTAAAAGTGAAAATTTTATTGGCAGATTCTTTGTTTCATGCATAAAATTGTGTTCCTTTATTTTGACAAAATTTGTACATGAACTCAAAAAAAAAACTGATTTTATAATTTTTTCTCTTTTGCTGTGTATAGCATTTATATAAACAAATTTTTAAAATGTGCCTTTCACTGAAGTTAAATGAAAAAAAAAACATGTGTTTGTTGACACACTGAATCTATATCAGGAAAGTCTATATTGCAGGATCGGCCAAACTGGCAGCTTGTGACCATTTTTAAAATGATAAAATATATATTTTAAAAATGAATACTTTTACATTGACATGTTAGTGACAGTTGTTATTTGAAACTGTGCCAAATAATCCTCTTTTTTTTTTTTTGTTTAACATTGATACAGTCTTCTGGTTAATTGAACATCTATACCAGTGGTTCCCAAACCTTTATACTGTAATGACCCCCATTTTATTCTAGCAGAGTGACACATGACATTTCACACACCCACACCCAAGTTTATTGTGAACATTTGAGTGGATATAATGTATCCTCAATATCTCAAGTGTATAGTGATTTCACGGAAAAATCCCCACATTTGGTGAATCAGTCTGGGGGCCATGACCGACGGGGAACCACTGATCTAGAGTTGTTGTTTTTTTTATATATTTTTAACACATTTGGTCCAGTCCTCCTGTTTGATTCTCTGTGCCGCGTCAAAGTCCCGCTTCCGAAAAAAAATCTTCACCATGTTCATGTTGTTTTTATTTTTTTTTCCTTTATTCAACGATGGTCTTCAGTCTTTCACTATTTACTTCAAATGGCCAGGTGATGAGTTTTTTTTTTTTTTTTTTTTTTAAATCATTTCAAAGATGAAGTTTATTTTAAATTTGTTTCAGTTCAATTTGTATCAGGTTTAATTCTGTATCAGTTGAGTCCCTTGTTTACACAATTTGACAGTCCCAGACACCATTGGCGTGTCATAGCTGATGGTGGATACTAAAACGTATGATTTTTTTTTTCTACTCCAAGTTTGTCGTTTGTCCCTAATAGTTAGAATCCACTGTATCTTATGATGGATTCTGAGAATGGTTTTGATATGTGTTTTGTTTGACTCTTTTTTTTTCATCTTCAATTTTGAACTTTATTTATATATATATCAGTGACATTTCCAGGTTACTCAAAATATTCTTTAAAACTCTTCACTTTCAATTGGTTTTCCCTGAAGATGTCTTGTAATTATTTGACTCTCTAATTTGCATGCGTTGTATATGAATTTCAATTTTTATGTAAATTTTCTTTCTATTTAACCCTCAGAATTGTCTGATGTTCTTTTCATCAAACAGAAATATATTTCTATACACATATATAACAATTCATCAAAATATTATTTACCTAACAGGGCTTCATAAAGAAAAATATCTGTACACTCGTTATGTTGATCACAGCAGTTAGTTTGCTGTTGTTCTTATCAAGCTAAATGTGATATAAATGATTTAAGATTTCATAAAACATTTACCCAAGTATGCTTGCTGTATATTTTTTCTTTAAAACAGACTTAATTATGGGATTGCTACTTTGTGCTTTTATATTTTTATATCTATCTATGATTTATTTTAGATTGTTAGTTGATATCTGTTTTTGAAAAAAAAAAAATCAATATTACCTGTCAGTAATAATACATGAAGCGTTGTAAGCCGGTCTGTTGGGTCATGGTAGTATGGCGTTGGGCGCTTTTTTTTGCATAAATAAATATATTAGCATATATGAAGGATTTGGGCATTACGCTAGCCATACTACCCGTCATGGCTACAGAAACATTTTATATTCCCTGATTGCAGGCCCTAAGGCGTTTGCCTTAAAATGCTTCATATGTACCAAATTTATGACGATGTATTTGTAACCAGAATTGAAAGTTTTTTTTTTGTCTTTCTTGAAGTGCCAACGAATCTTGAATCATCTCATTTTGTGATAAGTTATTCTTCTTGTGTTTCTTTAAACAGTGTTTATCTATAAAGCTATCATTGTCACCATTGTGTGTGTTCAAATGATCCGGTTCTCTAAATCACTCATCATTTTTATATCAACCTTTTTTTATAATTGTGTTTTCTTTTTGTGTGTGTCACCTAGCAATCTGCCAGTTAATTTTTATATCTAAATACATGTATACGGCCATAATTTGTGTTACTTTTATTGGCTTTCAAAATCACCATGACAACATATATCTTTTACTGTAACTTGTGTAAAAAAAAAATATTTTTTGTTGACTTTTAGACTCAATTTTTTTTTTCTATCTTGTAATACAGTTCTTTCCCTACTGCTAGTTCACTTCATTTTCATGGCTGTGTCTGCAGTTGTTTACCCAGTATTTGTTTCAAATTTTTAGACTCCAGTATTTTTTTTTTTTTTAAATTGTTGAGAAAGAGTTCATGTCTGTCATATAAAAAGTTTCCAGTATCACTTTTTGTCTCCAGAATAACATTAGATAACATTAGATAATTCTTTTACAATCACTTGTATACTAAATATTGTAATATTAATACAACCATAAAGCATCTTTGTAAAATGACTCATTGAATGTTTTAGTCATTGCTTTATCTCCTTGAGTTTCGATCTTTGCTCATTTGCACTTTTCTTATCAAATATTTTCTGCCTTTCCTGTAGATTTTTAAAAAAAATTTCTTTAAAATAAGAAATTAATTTAACACGGTAAAGATTCAATGACTTTATAATTTCTTTTTAAAAAACCAAGATTTTTATTTCATTTAATATTTTTTAACTGGCCTGGTCTTACTACTTAACCTTTTGTAATTCCCTTTCTTGACTTCTGGCTGTATGCAACTGAAGCGCATCCAGGTATCAGTTTGATGAACCGTTTTGATCCGGTAGACTTTTTTTTACTTATAACAATAGCCATTTGATTTATTTTTTTTACTGTGTTGTAAAATCATCTCTCTTCAGTCCTGGTTGCCAGTAATATGATCTAAAAAAAGAAATACTTGTGGCACGTTTTGATTTTTTTAGAATAATTTTTTTTTTTATCTTATTGGTGTTGATTGGATTTATTTGGGAAATGAAATTGGATCAATTTTCAGTTTGATGGCATGGACATACAGTCTAAAAATAAAATAATTATTTTTTGTATAGGTCATTATACACGTATTAATCATTCAAAATGTTGACTGGTTTTATTTATTTTCTCTTGATATTTAAAAAAAATATTTTTTATCTTCCAGCATTTTACATTTTTATCTCTGGGCTTCTTTGTAATTTTTGTTTATGTACACATACAGATTTTTGTTTATGTACACATACAGATTTTTTTTTTTCAATAGATGCCTACTTTTTCAAATATTTTGTGCCTTTACTAAATTGTGTAATATATTTTTTGTATATTCTAGCGTGTAAGTATTTCATTTATGACAATTATATGAAAAAGCCAGAAATCCATTTGTAGTGATAGAACTATTGTGCAAAATCTCAATTCTTGTTTTTCCACCCTACTCGCCTGTGCCCTGTAGATTTTCTAACCAATTCAAACACCTATCTGGCAACTCAACTCTTCTCTGTGGCTTAAACTGGACAGTATCCATTTCACCACAGTTGTTGGCATCTTACAGGCAGCAGCTTGCAATGCAGGCATTGAATTTTAAAAAAAATTGATGTTTTCATCCAGGGGCAGTTAAGCTGCGCATGGTTCCTAAATCCTAGTACCCCTTGTTGTAAGATTTGAACACTAGGGCCAGGCATCCAGACGTTTCTCTCATTTGTCTCACCTAACTTAAATTACCCTTAAATGTGACTTACATGGTGAAGCATGAGACTGAAAGTTTAAAATAATTTATCACATAATACTGTCCTTATTTCATATGTCACCGAACATCATATAATTTTGTATTTGAATTTTATTACTGCATGCTGTAAATGTTCCCAAATATACTGTATGTATATTTATATTGGTCATATTATCGCTCATATTTTTTCAAATGAGTTTTTCTTGAGAATCATAAAAAAAATTAATCGTTTTTTTTTTAAATATCTTTTTCTGTAATAATGAAAGAAAATAATTTTCAACTTTAAAAATACTTCATACGCAAGTTGAATAATTAGAGCTGACCAGTCAAATCTTGCATCAAATATTCTGAACTTGACAAAACTGTGACTGAATTAGTTCTATTACGTAAAGAAAATAAAAATTATTCCAAAATTTAAATCAAACATGAAATATACATTTTTAATTTAAAATTTATAGAAATTTTCATACTTTTTCAAAATGTATTTGTTTATTTTTTTTTTTGAATGCCAAAATGTATCACTTCATTAACTCGCAGTTTGTGTATGTTTATCTGTAAAATGTGTATAACAGTTGCTGATGGGAATTAATTCTTGTGATTACTTCCTTTTTGCAAGTGAGACTGCATGCATTGGTGTTTTTTTTATTATTTTACAATGCCCAAGTCAGTATTGGATGTCTATTAATTAAAAATAATATACGTAAATCTAAAAACACGACTATGCCTTTAAAAAAAAATTGGAACTCTAGGCGTACTCTGCTTTGCACTGGGAATGCATAATCCGAGAAATATCAGCACTAAACTGTGTAGCCTTAAGCGGGGAAGGCATGTATTTTCAGACGGGAATGTTCGTTGACGAGTTCTGTACAAAACTTTAGTTTCGTTATAAAAAGTTTTTTTTAGAAACTTGTTCACCGTAAGTGAAAGTAATAACACACGGAAAAATAAAACTTGTACTTCAGTAATTTTTGTATATCATTTTATGTATATAATCTATATTCACAATTTTATGATTGTTTAGCGCCAGCTGTAAACATTTTCATATTAGCTTTGTTCGATTCATGCTTATGTCAATACACATCTTTATATTTACCTATTTTTTGATTCATTAAAAAATTATTATGAAATTCACAAACATAAAAAAACAGTTTGATTCTAATTACCTCCCATTAATTTGTCTTCAAATATCTAAAAGAAAAATTTATAATGAATTAAAAAAAAATAGATTTTAAAGTCAAATCATTTCTTTCATGTACATAATGCCGCTTGACTTAACATTTTTTTTAATTTCAATGATGTAATTGTTGGGTTGTATATTTGATCCAGATCTATTTCTATAATTTATTAAACTAACCAGTAAATGACCTTGAATTTATCATTCATATCAAAATGTAATGTATGACTAACACTGATCATCAAACTGTAATCGCTCATTGGACAAAAGCGGAAACTGAACTTTTTTTTCATTATGACAACAGAACTGCAATATTCCAGATCTCCGTTCGTGCCTTTTTAGAACTCGATAACATTAAATGGTTTGCTTTATTTAAAATTGACTGTTTTAACATAAAGTGAATAACTATTGATATGATACGTGTGTGTTAACATACTTATTCTTTTTTTTTTTTTTTGAAAAAGAGTCCAATGTTGAAATATTGTGGTATAATACAGCCTTGCTTATTTACTTTATCATTTATTCTTTATGGGCTTCAAATTATATAAAATCATGCCTTACATCGCATTGAATCAAACCAATTAGGATGAACTTAGAAGTGTAAAGCTGCACTGTTTAATATTTTGTAAGATCAGTGCTTAACCTATTTCCAGTATCCCAGTTTTATATTGTTTGTCTGAAACAATTTTACAAACCTTTTTTTTTTGCATCATATATTTTATACTATCAGCTGCAGTGCAGTGTTTATGTAATTTTTTTCCAGACTATTTTCAAACGGTTTGCATCAGAATAATCTTGAAGCGTTGTAAGCCAGACTAGCCTAACAATTCTAGTATTATAAATACATACAAACGTATGAAGCGTTTTGGCCGTGGGCTAGCCACACTACCCCTAGTTATGCGGTGGCTACAGAAACATTTCATCTTGCCAGACATAGGGCTGGGGGAATTTTACTTACGTTACTATATAAAGCTGGTCTGGCTTTAAAGCTCCAATTGAAGTTTTATTAATCTACTTGAGAGGTGTTCAGAGTACATTAAATTTAAAATATGCATTTTCTTTTTGCTGTAGTTTTATAATTCATTTTTTCTCTTCAAACATTATATCAAGTATTTCATTCCTGGATAGTTAAAAATCTTATTTTTTGTATTCTTATAATAAAGATTATTGACTCTCTTTTGTATCTTTTCTTTTGAAATATTATCAAAATGACAAAGTTCCCTTAAGCCCCAAAGGGCACATTGGGGCAGATGAAGTGTAGAATTCATCTGTTTCAGTAACCTCTGCCCTGCTGCCTTTACTCCCCCATCTTGAAGTCAGGACCCCATTTAAAGACGGGTGGACTTGGGGGCTTTCACCAGGACCTGAAAAAAATCCCAAGGTTCTCACTGAGATTCAAACCCAGGACTCTTAGGTTGACATTCAAGCGCTATACACCACACAACCACCCGCTCCACTATCAAAAAAGACATAGCAGCGATTAAACCAAGCCTTTCTCAATTAGTCATGTTTATCTTGACACCATTCCAACTTTCAGTCATAATGAAGTACATTTTTTTAATAGTTTTATTTTCTAAATCTGTTGTTCGAGTGCAGCACCCTTTTGGCTTTAATGGCGTTAAATAGAAATGATATTGTAAACTTCTCTTATGCACTTATTCTCTTGACAAGTTTTTTCTTTGTAAAGCACCAAGTGCGTGGAGAATTTTAAAATCAAAATACTACTCAGTCAATATTATGTCAGCATCTTCAAAATTTTAATGATCATCAATAATTCTGCCAAACAGAAACATTTATAAATGCATGAACAGTCAATAGATACACATATAAATGCAAAAATTTGTTTAGAATTGCGCCAGTATCTAACTTCATTCCCAACTCTACAACAAACAAATGTAACAAATGTAAATACATGTAACAGTTAATGTTTGTAGAAAAGTAAAAAATCATAATACATGTACATATATTTCATTTACAATTTAAAATGGCACATGGAAAACTTTAATCGCAAATCTGTTGGTCTATGGATTGTAACAAACAAATATCAAAGCCTCAAATATTAAAAGTTGCAATATATGTCAGAGGGAAAAAAAATCTATTTATAAATTCAAAGAATAAACTCCAGATGATAAATAAAAAAAAAATTTTAGACATCAAGAAATAAATAAAACTGCTGAAAAACATTGAGTACAGACAAACAAAATTTTCAATTATGATGAACATTAAATTCTGACGGTTAAAAAAAATTTCTATAAAAAGCATTTAAAACCTTGAGGATGCTGCATGTTTTTTATTTTTCAGCACCTGTCAAATGAAGACGGGCAAAGTAATATCAATCTTCACCAAACATCGCTCTTAGAAGATTTTCATCTGTTTATAGTGTTTTGCAATAATAAATAATACGTTTCAAGGCATTGCATGTGAATATAGCTGATGTCATCCAAAATTTTCTTCAATTCCAAATTCACTGCAGTATTTGATCTGAGATCAAATATGAGCTTATTCATAACTTCTCTGCAACAAAATACTGTTATTACGTCTTGGATGTTATTTCCTTGATTTCCTTACGTATGACTCCGTTCTTTAAATGGGGGTAGCTCTGGATGGTCAGTTTAAGCCCTTCATCGAGAGTGTACACCGGCTTGTACCCCATGTCGTGCTTTGCACGCTCGCAGCTGTAGAAATGGTCTGTGCCGGCCAGGGCTACCTTTGTAGGAGTAAGGGATGGTGTAATGGTAACAACAGGTTTCAGAATCCAGGCTGCAAGCTGCATTATGAGGGCAACGATGTACACCAGAGTGTAAGGCAGGTGAATTCTAGGTGCTGGATAGCCTAGACCAGTCAGCAGTCTGGTCATGAACGTCCAGAAAAATATTGGCTCTGCATTAGTAATGTGATATGCCTGCAGAGACACAAGAAATACAGGAATTACATCAAGCTTCCATTAATTATCATGAATAATTTTTAAATATTGCATCATGAGGAATTTATCAAAAAAAAATTTTGAAAACTGAAAAGACAAAGCAGCTTGAATTGCATGTAATTCTGTCAGTCAGACTATTAGATCATAAAAATGACTTCATAAGGTCTGCTTTAGTTAATAAAGAATAGAATATTCCTTTACCTGATGCACAAGACAAAAATAAAAACTGTAGTAGTTTATCTGAATGCTCAGGTAATCTAGTGAGTGACTATTAGACAGCCCAAATTATTACACTATTATTAATTCAAGATACATGTACAGTGTATCTACTTTTCCTGCAGCCAAATCATAAACGGAAATTCTGATTCTTAGTAATATGGACAGTGATTATTTTTTTTTATACCCTTAACCTTTGAGGTCATTGGGAGAACGGATGTACACATCAACAGATGAACTTTCACACGTCCTTTCTGTGGGCTTATAGACTAGGTGGCGTCCATCTCCTCTCCAAGACAGAAGTGACATTTTTTTGGCTTAACCAGGGATTGAACCCTGTACCCTTCGCATGTTAGTCAAGTTCCCAACAGCCTTTGCTATCCAGCCAGTGATTTACATGCCTACTGAAAAGCTTATACACAATATACAGATAATTTTTTTCTAACTAAATGTCACCCGCTCCATGAGCTTTATCACCAGGAGCAAGTACTAAAACTGAGAATCTATTGCTCCAGTAGTTTCCACAATGAGGAAAACTCTCATTTTCTAATTACTTTCTTTTGGAGGGAGATGACTGTTGGAGTCTAAAAATAGATTACAGTTTTCCCAAAGTTTTTTGATTTGGGCATTTGAAATGACCAATCAACAAACCCTGAGTGATTCATGTTACTAGCGGCATAATAATATAAATAAAAAAACCTGTCAAGATTTTCATCTAAGTAATACGTAGTGCATGAAATATAATATTTTGTACTTATAACATTTTATTCATATTTTTGAATATAAAATTTCCAAGAATCTGTAAGATTAGGACTTACAATACCTCATGGTAGACATGAACAAGCTGTTTTTTTTTCTTTGCCAAAAATCATATGGCAAAGATTTTCTGTGCAAGTTTCTCTGTCAAAATCCAAGACTTTCGTATTGTTTTTTAATTTTAATATAACTATTTGAACAAATTTTTCTTTTTGAAGCACCATTTTAAACGGCCAATTTGGTATGTTTACTTTTGTGGAATATTAAGTCCTGTGGAAAAAACTCTGCCCAGCAAAAAAGGAAAATTTTTGCGGCTTCAAATGGGACATCCTGACTGGTGAGTCACCGCAGCGAAACAGAGACTGAATCTGTGAGGTCCTTAGATCCCGGAAATTTGGACTGGTGTAGGCGCACCTTAATTTAAGTTGAAATCGTTTGTTTTTATCATTACATTATCTGATAAACAAAAAGCACTCCTAGAATGGGAAGATCATCTCCTTTACTAACACCCTTAAACAAAAAACTATTGATTCATTCATTTGCAGTAATGCCACCTCAGTCTTGGTTATAGTATCATGTAAAATCTTTGTGTGTGTGGGGGCAAAAAACCCACATATAAACTCTGCCCAGAGTTCCTTTATTAAGACAAGTCAAGTAATAAAATTAAATGCTGAATTTACCTTTCCACAAATCAGCGAGCCTGGGTTAAGATTTTCTGCAGCCAAAATATGTCCATGCACAACGTTTCCAACATAGGTGAAATCCACAACATTTTTTCCATCACTGGAGGGGAAAAAGGGAAATTGTTATAAACATGGATACAAGTCTAACATTTAATTACCAAGAACAAACAACAGATGGTCATGCCATAAATAAATATCACACTAACCCAATAATATATTTCATTTTTCCTTTTTTGGCCATGTCAACTGCTATTGGTACAAGCTGGAGATCTTTGGGTCCAAATATGCCATGAGGACGAATGGCAACAGTGTGGAAATCCTCAGAGTTGGCTGACAACACTGCCTATATAAGAAATCTATTTTTGTTTAAATCTAATAAGAAAGCAACCAACAAAATGGTAATATTAAAAACAAAACAATTTTATCAGCCGTACATTGAAATATATTTATTACAATAATTTAAGTTCCATTAAGCCTGTCTTAAGGGATCATCAGGGCAGATGAAGTGATGAATTCATCCGTTTCAGTAGCCACAGCATGTTAACAGAACTTTAATTAATTGTGTGGCTTAGAACAATGCCCTGCCACCTTTACTTCTCCGGCATAATGTCGTAGACCCTTTTAATGCTGGGTGGACTTGGGAACTTCCACCAGCATGACTACCCCATATTATTACAGCAGTTGTCAAATACACAAACAGCTTTGTGTGCTGGTATGCAATGTGATGAGAAAGACATTAAAGTTAGCTTTTAGAGGGGTCAGTGTGATACTGTTTCTCAGCTAATAAGCAAAGTAATGTATTTATAATCAAGACTATTTGAATATGCAAGCTATTTTTGATATATGTACACAATTATAATATAAGAATTGAAAAAAAGAGTCTTGTGAGATAATTTCAATCAATGCTGAGTAGCATCCCCCTCTGCTTCCCAATTTCAACAATATAAAGAATAAATTCTCAACATCGCCATGATTTTGTTTGAACTCAAGTTTTACTGTATTTTAAACACATTACCTTTTCCTGAAGTATTTTAGTTTCCGTGTAATAATCTAGTGGCTTTGAAGCATAAGACAACTCCTCTTCTTTTCCATTTCTTATACCCTTTCCTTCATAGACAACACTTGCTGAGCTTGTTAAAACCAACCTCTAGAAAAGAAAAAAAATCCATCAGTCCAATTCTCCTCAATACATGGAAGTTTAATTTGTATCTATTCAACTTTTGTTTCCACCTAGCTAAAAATGTTACCATAAAAACACAGCAATTGTTCATTGCTATGGTTTCGTCAAATTTACCTTCACTCCCACTTTTTTGCATGTTGCTATGATATTAAGGGTCCCTTCATAGTTCACTCTGTAAAACAGTGCTTTGTTATTACTGAGAGGAGCTGGTGACGCACAATGGAATACACAGTACACACCCTCTAATGCCGGCTTCAAGTCCTGATGAAACCAATTGAAGTTGGATAAATTAAAGACGTTAATTAGAAACAGTACATAAATGAATTAGACTCTTTACAATCCAGCCTGAGATGGTAGGATAAACTGGTTACTGTAAAACATTGATAGCTTTCTAACAAATCATTTCCTGCCCTATCTACACCTCCCTTACTAAAGTGTGTTATTACATTATTGACCCAGTTCTTTTTAATTAACTATGCAGCTACATCAGCAAAAAACAGGGTCAGTTAAGACACATGCCATATAACCCATCTAAGCTCTATCTATCATATTGAATCTGAACTCTATCTATCATAGTGAATCTAAACTCTATCATAGTGAATCTAAACTCTATCATAGTGAATCTAAATAATAATAATATTCAAACTTACCTCTTTTTTACATAAATCTCCTATAAAAAATTTAATTCTGGAATCTTCAAAAGTCTCCCTAATATCAAATACTTGAACTGTCCATCCCTTTTCCAGCAAGCTTTCACAAAGATGTTGTCCTAAAAACCCACAGCCTCCAATAACAAGACACTTCTTGTTTTTCTGAAATTCAAATACATCTAAAAACATAATATTACTGTATGGGGAACATAACTGTTATCCTAAAAAATTTTCATTTTTAATGAATATATTATTAAAAAATATACCACTTCTTTTTAGAATAAACAAGTTTATTTCCTCTTCTTTCTTTTTCAGGTTCTTGTAAGGATAAGATGTTTATCTCACAGATCCTATAAACTATTAAAAGCAATGGCTAAGTAGACACAGTTAAAGAACAAAACACAATCTCTTTGCTTCCCCCAACTAATGTCAGGTAAGCCATTTCAAGCTGGGTGGGCGGGAACTTTCACCAGGATCTGAAACAATGCTGGGTCGCTGAGTAGTTGACTTAGATGACTAAGTCATTTGTGAGAAATCAAATCTTTGGTCACAGTGCCTGAAATGGTTGCAACCTAAATGTATATAATATTCAGTATAATACTGGAGAGATTTAATTTCCCATTTTAATTTGACAATGTTTTTGTTTTCAAATGATGACCAATGAGTTAGAAATTGGACAATGATTCAATCGAATTCTAACATCTACCTTAGCTTAGTAAGAATAAGTATAAGATAAGAGTGGCCGATACTGAAGACAGCTCAAATTTGTTCTTATTTTAATACATAGCAATCAATACTATGATTTTGGAATGTTTATAGAACCAATATAGGTAAAGTATCAGTAATATTTATCAAAATAATAATAGCTACTGTTTTATGCTTTTGTTTTTTATTTAAAATGTATGAAAAATTAAGTTAAAAAATTAATAATCAAGTTTTTACCATAGAGGATGCCATTTTGTCTCAGATGTTACAAATAGCCAATGAATGTAATGAAAAAAAGTAATTCTTCAATGAAAGAAATGTATTAAGCTCCTTAGTGCTGAAATGCTTGATCACGTGACTTCCCAAGAGTGAGAGGGGGGGGGGGGAGAGAATGGATCAATTCTAGTAGGATAAAAACTACTATCTGCCTATCAGATAGTAGTAAATATTTATTTTTTACATGAATGTATGATTATTGAGATTTTCGCATCTAAAAAATAAGCAAGTAAAATTATGATATTTTATTTATTCTTTTCGCTCATTTGAATGTACGCTTATAATTTTTTTTTATGTTCAAGACTGAATTGAACCGCACAACCGTCAACCACACGTCCAAGAACTAAAAGTTATTCCTGGGTGGTTCCAGTGACAATTTATTTTAATTTGATTGATTGTTTATTCCATATGCAACTAAGTAATTTAAACTAAATACATACTTATTCAAACATAGAAATAGACCGACAATATTTTTTAACTAGCTTCCATATTTTCAAATTAGTCAACTCAATAGTTCTATTATTGAATACTTTTTAAGTCCTAATTGCTAATATAAGTTAATAAGTGGACATAATGTGGAAATACAATTGTTCATTAATTTATTTTAATAATTATTATGAGCTTGCTTAGAGGATGCTTGGTGTCTGTTTACATTCCATAGTAGTAATAGTTTTAAATGGTATAAAATGGTAAAAGAGAGATACATTTATTATTTTATATGTTGAAATACATTTATAATGAAAAGTTCCTGATATAAATTACATAATCATATTACTTATTACTATCAAATTTGGTATTTTCTTTAGCAATGCAAATCATGGTCATTACTAAAAAAAAAAAAGAAAATTCATAGAATTTAATTGAACACACAATGTGATTTTTTCCACCTTTTGAATGAGATAGATTTAGAATAGATTATAAAGTATAATAAAGAAAGTGATTTGGTTTTAAAAATGTGATGAGAGAGTTCTACAACTAGTTCAACTAGTATTACAAGTCTCAAAATACATAACAATGCACACCTCATGCTTTCCACCTGATTACTCCACATGAACTGTGTTTAATTTCATTTGCTTGAGTTAAAAACTGCTTTCTTCTAAGATTCATTGTTGTTAATTTAAATACTGAATTGCAGGATTGTTTAAAGGTGGTGTACAATATTGGCACATTGTGTTGGCTAGTAAAGCTGTCCTTCACCTGTGCTACAAACTTTAGGTCTCTTGAAGAGTTATTTACTTCATTCTGTTTTCTAAAACCAGGACATTATTTTGATTTGTAATCATTTTCATTTTAACAGTTTTTATGCCATGGTGAGGCAAGTGGCTCTAGTTCCTGCTGGTTGTCAACCGTGGAACCATGATGTTGTTTCATCCCAAGGAAATAGATTTGCCTACAGTGCAACTCTTGCCATTTATATATATGAGGTATTTATACAATCATTCCATTATGTTATTGTTAAAAATATTATTTTTAAAAATGTTATTTATTGAAAAAAGGTTTTTGACTTAAGGGTTACTTTATTATAATCATACAAACAGTTTGACCAGTGGGGCTGGTGTAATCAATGTTTGGATTGTCATTAGTTCAGAACATATTTCGTATATATACAGTGAAATTGTTTCCATTTGAAATGTGCACATGAGCTAGACCTTAGTGTGTGAGCTTTAGTTTTGTTTTAAATATCCTTTGGGATATTTTCAATACAGATAATTTATGTATGTCTTACTTTTTTTTTTATTTCAGCTACATCCAAAATATAATGAATATTATCTCCTGTCCATCATGTCTGAACATAAAAAGACAATTACTTCAATTTGCTGGTGTCCGTTCAACCAGCATTATCTAGCCAGTTCTAGTGTTGATGGTGTGGTCATTGTGTGGGATGTTTTGAAACAAGTGGCTGTTGCAAAGTAAGAAAAAACAAATGAGATCATTCTTCCTTTTATTCTGAGCGGCTAGATATTATAATTTTTTTAGTTTATAAAAAATCCAAAGTTAACTGAATTTGTAAACCTTATTACATGTATGATGTTTATCCCATTTTTAAAAAATAGTTACCTTTAAAATTTTTAGTATTTTTATTAACTGTTTGACAACAATCTCAGTAGTTGTTACATGTTCAAATATTTAATGTAATCTCAAATTTGTAACTTTAAATGATATAAGTCATTGGGCATTTGATCTCTATTTCAAACAATTATTTCATGTGATAACATTTTAACAATCTGTAAATCAGTGGTGCATAAAAAATAACTGTGCTATTACAAAGATTATGCTAGAATGTTAATTGGTATAAAAAGTTGTCAATAACTATATTTCCAATCCTGTGCCTAGTTGCCAAACAGCTGAGTGTCACAACTAGTAAAAGTGTTTTTAGCCTTTATTTATCATTTGATGAAGCTATTTGATTGATGCTTTAGAATTAGATATTTCTTTTTACTAACAATCTGAATCATTCTTGCTCTCGTTAAATGTATATTGCATGCTATTTTCTTTCCTCAGGCATACTTTTAAGGAGCCAGTGTTTTCTATAGGCTGGTCTTATGATGGGAGAAATTGTCTAGGAATTATGAATAAGAAAGGTCCTCTGTGGATGTGGTACACTGAAGATGGTAAAAATCTGGCCATGGCTAAAGAAACTCAGAATTATTCATCACCTGTTACAGTGTTTCGTTGGCATCATGAAAAACATACCTCTTTGGCTTTTGGCCATGAAGATGGTTCCATTTCTGTGTTAGAAATAGGTATATAAAGAACTTTTTATCTCAAGGCCATGTAAAAAAATGTCTTAAGTATTTTATCGCATGAGCGTCTTTTTTTTTTTCAATAATTATTTTGTCCCACTTTCACTAATGTTTTTTTTTTCAAAGGCTCAAAAGGTCAGAAACATTTATTCAAGCCTGAGTATGATAATGACGATGATCAAATCTCTGATCCAGTTGTAACTCTAGAATGGGATCCTCTATCAAATGACTACCTTCTTATCTGCAACAAGTTGCGAGGCGTCCGACTTGTTGATGTCCCCAATCAGCGGTTAATTATGCTGTTTCAGCTCCCCAGCGCTGCATCACAGGTCCAGACCATGGCCTGGATAAAAAATGCTCCTGGCATGTTCATTACAGGAGGTAGCCAACAAAAAATTATTTACAATTTTAAAAATGTAAAAAAAATGGATGAAAAAAAAATGTTTTTTTTCGCAAAATGTAATGGCAAATATGTGTGTTGGATAAGTAATTGAATGTAGCATATCATTTTATGACTCTGTGATGTATTAAAATTACCAAAATGTGTACGTCTGTACTAAATTTTTCCAATACAGATTTTAAAGGAGGCATTCTAAGAGTGTGGAGTGTTTCTAATCACCTGCCCATTGAAAATATCAAAATTAAAGCCATTGGATTTCACCGTCTAGAAGTGTTGAATCATGGGAAGAAAAAAGGCACCAAAGATCCAACTGAGCTAAACCAGAATAGCTGTTCACATGTTGGTTACTTTTTAATAATTGTACTTAATTTTTTTTTTCTCAACTTTTAACCGTATCTTTTTCTAAAGTAACATATCAGCAAAAAATGTACTCAAGTATTTATAACATTCAAACCGGGATCAAATCTTGTCTATAATTAAATTAGGGATGAAATCAATGCATGACAAGAGAAAAAAATCATGGCTATTAGGAGTTTTTTTTTTGAGTAATTATGTGTTGAAGATTTACAGATATAATATCCCAGTGAATATTGCAATTTTCTTCTCAGATTCAATGATTTAACTGATTATTCATGGTACCTTACTTCTGCCAGAGAATAAAGCTGGTTGGCCTTTGTGAAAGTCTCACTCACAATTTTAAAATATGTCATGGCTGTAAAAATTCAGTGAACTCTACTTTACTTATGAGCAATTCACACAAAAAAGTGTACCAGTTTCTCCTCTAAAAAAATTTTGTCCATTTTTTTCGGACATTTTTTTCTCTATTTTTTTTTTTTAATTTATTTTTTCACTTAAATCTCAGAAGTTTGTATCATAATTTTTCCTTTTGCACCCTCTTGGAACAAAGTGTATTCATTTTACAGAGGTCATCTGTCTTAGCTTTCAGAGGTTTCATCTGTCTTAGCCTTCAGAGGTTTCATCTGTCTTAGCCTTCAGAGGTTTCATCTGTCTTAGCCTTCAGAGGTTTCATCTGTCTTAGCCTTCAGAGGTTTCATCTGTCTTAGCCTTCAGAGGTTTCATCTGTCTTAGCCTTCAGAGGTTTCATCTGTCTTAGCCTTCAGAGGTTTCATCTGTGCCATTCTTCTTTGACTCTAGCCCCTTTTTTCATCTCCCCTTAAGGTGATCCATACACTGATGCAAGGTTTCTGCACCTTTTTTTTTATTGGGACTTCCCTGTTCTATTTATAGATGCCTGGGTTACCGTAATCTCCTTGGTTGCTCACCCTTCTTATTGATGATTCCTTTTTGTCTGGGGGGAGGGGGGATTTCCAGTGTCTATCACAGGGGTGAGGAAAACTTTTTGAACAATGGGTTCTTAAATTGGAGCAGAGGGGAAGCGCAGCGCAGGCCAGGTTAAACAGCCAGATGAACTTTGCTTGGCATGCAGGCTATAATTCATCTATCCCTGATTTATATCGACCCATTATTTCACCACATTGTCCAGATGTACCAGTTAATTACTGAATGAGTTCACAAGATAAACTTTGACTAAAAGAATAAATGAAGAATTGAAATTGAAAGAAGTTTGACGAAAATAGTTTAAACCTGTGTACTTATGTGCTGCGCTGTTTATTCTTAGATTTCATCAACTAGTCAAGCTAAATCATCTACCATTACAACTTTATCCAATTTCACCTTACCTCATGCAGAGATTGTGTGCACTTTTAAAGACGGAGGTGTCGGTCTTTATGATCTTGGCCATAAGAAGTGGATATTTCTACGAGACCAGGTTAGATTTGACATGATGTGAAAAACTACTTTTTTTATGCAATCTAAAGATTTTTATCAAAGTTATTGTGGATTTTCAATCTTTCCAAAATAATGTACGTGTTACCAAAGTTATGTGCTTTTATAAATTTTAACCTTAAATTTTTTACATATTCCAGGGTCATATAGAAACTATATTTGACTGTAAATTTAAACCTGACAATCCAGACCATTTGGCCACAGCAAGTTTTGATGGAACAATCAAAATTTGGGATGTCACTACAATGACATGTGTAAGCATAAAATGTTTCAAAAGTGAATTTCCAGTTTTGTCTTTGGCAGCATTATACACAAGCTTGAAATTTAAAAGCAAAGCTAAGTCCCTACAAAATAGTTCATTTAATTAGCTAATTGTTATCATTCCTTTGATTTTGCTTCAACAGCCGAAATGTCAACCTCAGGTGTGCCCTCTACTAAGATCCTGTAAGAAGAGCTGTAGCTATCTATCATAGCACTCTTTGCGATTAAAATTTTTTTTTACACCTCTACCAGACAAAAGCATTTTCAGTGCACTTTCCTTGCTCCATGACCTCTGTAATAACACTGATTTTTTCACTATACTCCCTAAAGGAATAAGTACTTGCATCTTGATCTTGTAACTTCTGTTGAGACAGATTTTTTAGTGTCTTTTTCTCAAAACTCTTTATAAACCATCAATTTTATTTATATTTGCTTCGTTTATTTTCAGTGAATTACCAATAGATTATCCATAAATGAAGAATATTTTGTATGTTACTAGCTATCTTCCTCTCCTGGGAATGAAGGCATCATCTATCACATCTCATGGGCACCAAGTGATCTGGAGTTCATCGCTGCATGTACTGCCAAACAAGGTGTTTTCGTCTGGGATGTAAAAAAGGGGAAAATCATTAAGAGATTGTCTAATGTAATTTTTTTTTTTCCTTTTTGAATCACAATGAGCTAAATTCTACACTTAGTAAAAGGTCATAAATAAATTAGTTATTTTAATAGAGAAAGATATTTCTTAGTATATTTTGTTCTAAATATTTTAAAGTTTTCTTAATAATTATTTATTGAGGATTCTTCTTTTTTATTTATGTCCAGCATGTCCCAAAAAGTACTGTGTACTGCGTGTCATGGAATCAGATTGATTCAAAACTTGTCATGACATGTGGAGCTGACAATTATTGGTAGGCGATGTTTCTCAATAGGTCATGATTTTATTTCAAATCAATTTTTACTATTATTTGAATTGATAGATTAATAAAAAAAATGCTTGGGCCCAGTTGGAAATGTTGTATTTAATAACGCTTGTAATTTTTTTTTAGAAATATGTGATCGGCATTAAATTTTTGTCAAAAAAAAAAAAAGGAAACCAAGTGAAATACCAATGTTTCTATTACATGTTCTGTTTTACACCATTTTATGTATCACATAAAAGTGTGGGCGATTACAATATACCGAACAAAATTTGCCTTCACAATAGTTGTAATAGTAGTAGTCAATAAATAAACAATCTGTATACTCTATAACCCACGCTTATATTTGTTAGTAATGATAATAATTTATATAATATTTGTACGATATAATGAATTTTTTTTTTCAGAGTATCTTTATAAAAGTTTATATTTTAATAAGTTTTTTTTATATATTTGATTTATTTAAATATCAATTATTGTTTGGTTTTCCTCTTTGATTATACAGCATTATTCAACAAATTGATGGCTGGGTTGTTCAAAAATATAAGCACCCTGGTGCTGTATTTGGATGTGACTGGAGCCCCTTTAGCAAGTAAGATCAATTCACCTTCATCTTAAGCATCCAGGCTTGACGATATTTTAATTATTTTAATTTTTAACTAGCGTTATCCCACAAATATTATTATAGTTTATGCCGTCTAGGGATATGCTGGCCACTGGGTGTGAAGACAAAGCTCTCAGGGTCTACTACATGTCATCAAGCTCAACTCAACCCATACGAATATTTACTGGTCAGTTTAAAATTAATATGTTTCATGTACAGCACTTAGGTCATATGTTTGCCTTAACTCTTTGCTTTTTAATTGCCCCATCTGAATGGTAGATAAGCTATTTGATTTAAAAGAAGTAAAAAATATTCAAAAGTTTTATGACATGTTTTGTTAGATTAAAAAAAAATATTTCTTCCATTTTTCTCTTGTGGCTTTAAAACAATTGTAACCCATATTTAAATGAGTTATAGCAAAATACCCTTAGTTTTCTTTTGAATATATGATCCATTAAATATTTCTATGCAGGTCATGAAGGAAAAGTTTTCCATATTCGTTGGAATCCTCTCAAAGAGGGAATTTTATGTAGTGGATCAGATGATGGGTGAGGATTTATTTCAGAACTTATATCATTCTCTATGAAACTCTCAAAATCATTATATTTTTTTATATTTTTTATGATATGATTAACGGAAGCTTAAAAAAACCTTTTAAAAAGATGGTGTTATCTGTAAAAACACATCTTTAGAACAAATTTAAGTTTTACTTTGTATGACTTTTATTATAAAAACAATCACTTCAAGTAAATAGAGTGATGTTAATTTTAAATTTTTGCAGTAAACGATCTAGTTAAATAAAAATCAATGCATACCATAATTTTTATTTTTAGTTCACTTATTTATAATTATTTCATATGCATGTAGATTGTATTTAAAAAAAAAAACAAAGAAGGCAACCTAGTGTTTCATGAGATAAACTTTTTAGTTTAACTCAACACATTTACCAACAGAAATATACGGGTCTGGGACTACACCAGAGACCAGTGTACTTGTATCCTAACTGGCCACAAGGCTCCCGTCCGAGGTCTCACTTGGAATTCAGAAGTGTGGAACCTTTTAGCTTCTGGAAGCTGGGACCACTCAATAAGAATCTGGGATACAAGGGATGGTGCTTGTCTTCACTGTATTCTGGACCATGGAGCAGACGTCTATGGTAAAGTCAAGCTGTGGCTAGATTCATTTGTTTTTATAAACTCACCATTCTTCGTTATCATGAGTTAATATATCTTTTAAATAATTATAAGCTATTAATAAAATTGATTTCCAAATTATGTTAATTATTTTTGCTTTTTGATATCTGTTATTTTTTACATAAAGCAGTTATTATACCGTTGTTAAATTCTCTTCATGGTAAGATCACTCATATCTTTGTGAATTTTTTATTCAATTAACTCTCTGCATGGAAATCATAAAATTGATAGAACTTCAATCACCAAGCAATGTTAATCTATATCTTTAGCTAAATTTTTCCTTTGTGATTTTACATTTCTGACTGTCTCAAAAATTAAATTTAACTTACTCCTTTTGGACAGGGTTGACATTACATCCATCACGTCCATTTGTGTTGGCTTCATCTTCACGAGACTCCACAGTCAGGCTGTGGTCCATCACATCACTGATACAACCAATAGAACTGCAAATACTAGCAGGAAAGCCATGGCCAGAGCTAAACTCTGGTGGTTAGTATACATGTTGTTGTTTTTTTACTGCAGAGCCAAGTCTCTTTTTCTGTAAGTTTAATGTATTGACCCTAGTATATATAATTATATATATATATATATATATATATAATTATATATATAATTATATATATATATATATATATATATATATATATATATATATATATATATATATATATACATGTATATGGTGACAAGATGATTTCAGATTCAGTTAGTTTTTTTTTCCCAAAGTTGCTATATATTTGACTAGGGACATTCATTTATGAAAATCTCAATTGTTGAGCTCAATCCAGCAGAAGCTTTTTCCCTTATGCTGTTTACCACCTTTTTGACTAATGATAGAATAACATGATGAGGGTTAATCACTAATTGGCTTTGGGGCACTTTTATATAACTTTTTTTTTTTTGGTCAAGTGTTGTATTCTATAATTCTACACTGCAATCTTTTTGCCAGTCATGCTTTTTTGAAGTTTAAAAATATCCACCCTGTTACATCTGCTTGAAATTGAAACAAAATAATACTTAATCTTTATATTTGTTCCTTAAAGAGAATTGTTTTTTTTTTTAAGAACTTTGCTCCTCAAATAGTTTTCTGTATCTAAATCAAGTTCCAGAAAATCATTTTGTTGTTTGCTTTTTAATAAAATTCTATTATTAGATTCTGGATTACTGCCTGGTGAACTATCTAGTCAGACGTTAGCTGGCCAAGCGTCTAAAAACTTGTACAGTTCATTGTGTCAGAGAGAAAATGCTCGTGCCTCTGTCTTAGAAGGTTTTTCAAAATTCTTTTCTGTAAGTTTTTCCTTCTTTTTTTTTTTTGTTTTAGTTTAAAAGCTCAGAAATGTTTTGTTTTAGGTTTTTTTTTAACTTTTGTCTGCTATGGTGAATTAGGAAGTAAAGGAAAATGAAGTCAATAAATTAAATAAAACTGAGATAACTCTTAACTTTTTTTTTTTTCTGCTTTATGACGGTGTGTGCTAGAGAATAATAATTCAGATATGTTTATAAAGGCATAAATCAAGAACAGGTTTTAAGCTTAATATGATTAGACTTAAATAACAACCTGTTCAAATGATGTTGCACTTGGTGAAACAAAAAGTTTGTAATTAAGCTGTAACTTCAGATAAAGAATGAAACTAACAAAGACCTAAGAAATAAGAAATTTTCAAAAAGAGAAAAAATTTTAACGTGAAGATATTCTAACACCTGCTAGTCCTGATGAGGGGACGGATGGTCGTGCGGTGTAGAGCGCTTGGCTGTCGACCGGAGGGTCCCGGGTTCGAATCTCAGTGAGAACCTTGGGATTTTTTCAGGTCTTGGTGATAGTCCCCAAGTCCACCCAGCTTTAAATGGGTACCTGACTTTAAGTTGGGGGAGTAAAGGCGGCTGGGCGTTGTGCTCACCACACAACCCCTTCATATGCCGAGGTTATAGAAACAGATGAATTTTACACTTCATCTGCCCCGATGACCCGTTAGGGTTAAGGGAACTTTACTACTACTACTTTACTGCTAGTCCTGATGAGCTTAGAATGTCTATTACAAATGAATATTTAAAATCTAATATACTAAGAAAGAAGTTCATATTTCACTTCTGTATTATTAATTTGAAATGACATGAGCTACTGGAAACTTATTGTCAGTTGTACATTGAGATGTTAATATTTTTTTTTTAGATACATATAAATAATTCTTAATTTTCTTTTTAAGCATCCATGCGGAGTTCAAAATTTATGGGACTTGGTCTCTGTGATAGCAGGTCAAAACACTATGGTGCTTTCAACAACCTATTCCAAAGGCGTTGTACATAGAACTCAGCTGACACAGTTTAAAGCAGTAAGTCTCTTTATTTCCCAGTTTCATATTTTGAAAATTGACTGTTTATTTTTAGGAATACTAAATATATGATCTAAAATGAGCTGCTAGAACAAAATACTAATTGCCTTTTAAAAAGGTGAATTTCTAAAAAAAATAAGTACTTATCTTTAAGAAAAATTTTTTACAAATTCTAAATTTTAATAGTTTTGAACTAAATTATTTCATTATCATAAATTTTTTCTGTTTTTTTTTATTTGTTCTTTTTAATTTTCCGGGATCTGCTCAGTCTGAAGCCCAACAACTTGAAATGATTAAAATGTCCAAGTTTGGGGCAGGCATCAATGCTCCAACTAGAGAAGAAAGATTGACTGATGCAGCAAATATTCAAATCAAACTGGGCAACATAGAGCGCTATTGTGAAATTATGGTGGAGCTTGGAAAGGTAGCTATAAAAATTCTAAGGATTCAATATTTAAATAAAATAAAATTTAATTTTCCGTTTAATTGCTAGTACAATTATACAAAAAAAAGAATCAGTTTAAAAAAAAAACTGCTATGTCTCATTCAAAAGTACAGATTTATTATTAAAGGAAATGTTTAATGGTACACTAAAAAACTAGTGTATTTTTCCTTTCTTAATACATGTCCATGTATATCTGAAGTATTTGGTGAATGAAATATTTGTACACCTTGTAGTAACCCTGAAATAAAATAGCCTTAACAATATTCAACATTAATATGAATAAATTATGATTAAAGATTTCCGAAAAAAAATATATTCAAATGAATGCTATAAATATGTCACATAATTTTTTATATTTTTTTAAAATTTTCAGTGGGAAAGAGCCTTAGCCATAGCTCCATCAGTTTCAATGGATTATTGGCAAAAACTTAATCAAAGGCGAGTTAAAATTTACAGAAATGAGAACTACTACCTTTGTACACATTTTTTTACTTGAAAATTTATAGCATGGAATATAGCTAGTTAAGAATTTTATGCTAGATTTATTAGCATATTGAAATTTTTAAATTGTGAATAAAATTAAACCAACTGACTGATGCAGATACTGCAAAGCTCTGATAGAAGATGATAGCGAGGACTGTGTGCCTTTCAACGTTGCTGCTGGAAATGTTCAACAGCTTACCTCATACTTCTCCTCAAGAAGTCAGTTGGCCGACGCAGTGCTGGTGGCTCAGAGTGCCAGTGAAGGTTCCATCAGAATACCCAAACTCAACGAGACATTTCCTCCTCATGACCAGCCATCTCCTGCTTTTGAAGAGTAACTTTTTTAAATAATTTATCTCAAATGAATGATCATGCTTTGTAAAGATGGTTTTTAACCAGACCAAAAATCTTTTTTGTATAAAATTGGCAGCAAAAAAAACCTGATATTTTTATTCTACATCCAACATAGTTCTTATTTTTATAAAAATTGAATTAAAAAAAAAAAGCAAAAGCAGAAGCAATATATTCAGAGCTGGATTAACCATCAGGCTAATAAGGCTATAACCCGATGCCCTTAGCAAAAAATTGGCCCTTAGTTATGAGTTTCTCACATTTAGTGAAATCTTTAGTCAATTGATTGCCATATTAGGCCCTGTTTGGCAACCTTAATCCAACTCTGGATATACATATGTTAATGTTCAAACTGCAACATTTTGTTAATTATATCAAATTGTGTAGTGCTAATTGTGATGATGAATAGATTATCAGTAAAGTTTGAAATAAATTTCATTAAAAACAGTAAATTCATACATTTAAACTTTCTAAAAAAATATCAGGCTAACAGTGCAACTGATGGAAGAACTGTCAGAATCCTATTTTTACAAAGGTTCCCCAGTCTTAGCAGCTTGTTGCCATCTTGCCGTAGATGATCAAACGGTAAACAATTAGTAACACTGTTTTGGTTTGATTGAACCTTAAACCAATTTACTTTTCATTTGTGTCTTGTAAATGATATGGCCATTTCATGATATGTAATTTTATTTCATTTTTTTTATTATTAGATACTCTATTCTTTAATACATGTGTCTGTTATGTACTCACTGCCATAATAAAATTTTTTTTTTTTTCAAGAAAGCTGTTTCAAAGCTGATAAGAGGCAATGAGCTAGAGTTGGCATTATGTATTGGCCTTGTGCTGAACGGTGCTCCAAGTCAGACAGATATAGTTTTAGAATTGTTATCTAGGAGATGTGAGGCACTGGGAAAATGGTTAGTTTATTATGGTATTAGCTTTGTTGATTGTCTTGACTAAGTTTTTTTTTTTATATCTTTTGTCTGAAAATTTTTTATCCACTTGGATTTTCACATGACAGTCATTATTCCATTTTTAAACTAAGTATCCTATTTATGGTTTTTTATATAATGCTTGTTTTCATGCAGGGATCTTGGCCTTGACCTTCTGAAGTTGCAGAAATCACCTTCTTGTCAGCAAGCCATGCTTTGTGCCAGATGCTCTTCAAGCCTTGCAGAGATCAATCTGTTGCACCAAAAGGTTAGTCCATAAGTTGATGTGGTATCCAGAAATGATTTATTCCTTACAGCAATGGTGTATTTATCAAATATTTTACCACACATTAAAACTTTTTGTATCAAAGCTCATTACAACTACAAAAGAAATAATTTTTCTTTAGCAGTATAATGTGGCTTATTGCTAATATCAGTTTAGTAAAACATGACTTTGAAATGTTCATTTTTCTGTTCTTTAATCAAACCACTACTTAAACACTTTGAAAATTGCCCTTTCAACAAACTCACCTATACAGACAGATATGTTGGTGTCTTGTATCACAGGGATCGAACACATATCCTGCACCATGCTGATCTGGCTTACTTCCAAAGTGCAACTGAGTTAAAATCATCAGTGCATTATTGTTACTCATCTGACCAAAAAAATACCTTTCTTTTATAACCAATAAGCAGTGTGGTTGAAATGTCAATTTATTTGACATAACACTCCATGTATTTATACTTTTCTACTCAGGCCGGACTCCCAACTGCTGACAATTGTCTTGTTAACGCCACATCGTTGAAATCTTCCCCCAGCGACACATTGGAGTGTGTTAAATTTTATCTGTTGTCATCATCTGCTGAGGAAGGTTTGATTCTTGGTCTCCAGTACATTCACGGTGAGTATTGACTGTGGGCAGTTTGTTGTATGATTCTGTTCTCACCTCTCAGTTGCTGTGTATCAGGGCCATCTGATGGAGGGATGACAATGTTGGACTTTGTAGTTTGAAAAATCTGAGAAAAGAAAATAACAAAAAATTAACAGAAAAAAAAATCCTGAAACAAATTTTAGCCAGCTTATGTATCTTTTTTGTAAAGCCAGACAATGTGGTCCTAGAGTGCCAGTTTGAAAAGCCTGACTTGCATGGCTCTATCTGTAATGGTATAAATAAATTGTGCATCTTTCAATCCCCCTAGATAAAATGAAGTCACCAAGCTGGGCATTAGATGACATATTTCCAATGATTCGGCTTCTAGGGTGTATTAAAACAGAAAAACTTCAACACTCCAAGTATACAGAGTAAGCTGTTTACATAAAGGACAAATTAACTTGTTTGGTCATGTATTTTTTATTTAAAAATGTGAAAAAACTGAATGAATTTTTCAATCAATAACTTTTTCCATTTAAACTATTTTTAAAGAAAGATGCATGAACTTTTGGCTTTGTCCGCTTATACTGGAGCACTTATTTCTATCAAAAGAGAATATTATCCCATAATTCAACCATTATTTCAGCATGCCAGGTAAATATCCAAATATGTTGATAGCCTTTAGTTTTTAACTTTTACCCAAATAAAAAGGTTTCAGACATTGAGCCCTGTTCATTTTTCTCTCGCCAGGACTTTGATTATAAAAGGAAACCTAAACATGACTTTAACTGAGAAACAAGTCGAGGAGAGTCTGAATATTTATTTGGCAGTTATTGAAGGGAGGTAATTTTTTTTTATCATTTCTGTTGATATTTTCAAATGTAATACATGTACTACCTATATAAATGATTTTTTTTTATTGATATTAAAATTATGGTCATAAATGAATTTAAGCTACCTTAATTATATCAGTTATTACTCTCTAACCCAGTGGTTCTTGAGCCAATGAGAAAATTGTTCAGTTTTCACACCTCCCTGTGAAGAAAGAAAAAAAAAGCATGAAAGAAATGCTAGAATTAATTTTCTAAATTCTCAATTTAGTAATTATTTAAATATTTAGTTACCAATTTCAAATGAGCTTGGGAACCAAGGTGTAGGATTGTTTTTTTTTTTTAATACTATAGAGAATGGTGTTTTTTTTTTTTTCTATCTACATTTCATTTTTATTAAACAAAATATTAGGAGAAGAATGAACAAAAAGGGAAAGGGGGGGGGGGGGTGGGGGGAAAATTAGAAATTTACATTGGGCAATGTTCAGTCAGGTATAATAAAGTTTTTGTAAATATTGGTTGAAATAATTACATTTTAATTGGTTACTTTTATAAACATTTGATAAACATGACATACATTTTTTTTTTAAATTCATGCATGATGGAGAGCTAAAAAATATGCATTGTCTTCTCATACGTGTATTTTGTAAACATTAGTAAACCGGTTTTCGACAATTAATTTTGAGAAATTAACCTTTTTTATTTGTACACATGTAATACCTAGTCATGACCCCCACCCTTTGAGATTCATTGCAGTAGCCTATCATTGCTAATTATTTTTTTTTTACTTGTACACATGTAATACCTAGTCATGACACACCCTTTGAGATTCATTGCAGTAGCCTATCATTGCTAATTTTTTTTTTTACTTGTACACATGTAATACCTAGTCATGACCCCCACCCTTTGAGAATCAGTAGCCTATCATTGCTAATTTTTTTTTTTACTTGTACACATGTAATACCTAGTCATGACCCCCACCCTTTGAGAATCAGTAGCCTATCATTGCTAATTTTTTTTTTTACTTGTACACATGTAATACCTAGTCATGACCCCCACCCTTTGAGAATCAGTAGCCTATCATTGCTAATTATTTTTTTTTACTTGTACACATGTAATACCTAGTCATGACCCCCACCCTTAGAGAGAATCATTACAGTAGCCTATCATTGCTAATTATTTTTTTTTACTTGTACACATGTAATACCTAGTCATGACCCCCCACCCTTTGAGTCATTGCAGTAGCCTATCATTGCTATTTTTTTTTTATTGAATTATTTTATTTTCTTATTAAGCATTTTTTTGTACAATTAGAGAAATCATACCAAATGATGGGCCTTAGTTTACTGTGTGCTAATTTTGCAGGTTGACAGATTCAACAGAGCAGGCTTATGAACAATTGTTACATCATTGTGGCAGGGATCCTTATTGTGAGTTAGAACCTGGACCAGACTATGTAGCCAGCTCTCATCTTCCATCCCACTCGGACATTCATGTTTCTTTACTGTCAGGGGAGAGGATAAGGGTATGTATGTTTTTTTTAGAACAAAAGTTGCCTCCACTGAGCTCTAATAAACAAAATTACTATTAATTGGTAGATCTTAATAGTGCTATAACATATTGGTGTCTTGTTTACCTGCTTATCAAAATGTTTACAATGCCTAGATTTCTTATTCAAATCAATTAATATAGTGAAATATTTCAACAGAAATAAATAAGCTAATTGCAGACAAAAAATTTCTTTCACTAACAGCTTTTATCCACTGTTTAATGCAATTCAAGTTTTTAATCTTCATCAGACCAAAATTTAGATATCTAGGGACCTTATGAACTCCCTTTGTTTTGTTTCATTGATGTTTCTTAGTAGCCATTATGTTTGCTTGCTACTGTAAAAATTGCACTTAAGAGAAATAACAAGCAGCGGAAAAGCAAATGTTCACTGCTCCACCGCAGAAATGCAAACTTGTCTGAATATTTGGATTAGTATTTCTTTGCACCAAAACTTAAATGGAATTGGCCTAGATCAAAGTGTAGATAACGAAATGTCTGACCAGTGAAAGCTTACCTTTTATGTTTTAAAAACACCTTCAATATGGTGGCAGATGAATATCTTTAGGTATTTTAGCCCGATGAGCACTCCAGTTATATTGTAACACAGTATTTGTCCCCCAGTTAACCTATTTTTTTGTTTTGACCATGGGAGGTTATTGTTTGGTTTTAAGCATTACTGATATAAGAAATGAAATTTAAAATATTTCACTGTCATTTAGGACTTGAAAAGGTAGCTATATAATCTTGTTCAGGACATTCTGGCAGTTGACTACTCAACAGAGTGATTTCTTTGTCGAAACAATCATTAAATTGCCTCATACTCATAATTTTTTTATTGAAGTCTTTTGTTTTGTTAAATTAATTCACTATCATAATTGAGTGAAGTTAGTAGTTTTTCACAAACCACCATTGAGGATTCAATTGTGTTTGCATGGATAGATGCATTTAATAATTTTTCTCTGTGATTTTTGTATATTACTATATAATTTTGAGAGAGGGCAGCTGACTTAATCTAACAGGATATTAACAGAGACCCCAATGAATGACTAACTACAGAACAGGTTAAATACTAATGAAAAAATAATGAAATGTTTTACATTTAAAAAGCATGATAAATAATACAGTTATTTGAAGCTACTTACTTTTAAGGTGTTTTGACTTGTCATAAGTTAAAAGGTTTATTTCCTGGGCCTATATTTTAAAACACTTTGGTAAATATGAAAACAGCCATAAAATTAATTTTTTTATATTATTGATTTCTTTTTCCAAGGGCCAACCATTTTTCTTAGAAGATGGAAGATCAGTAATTTCCCTGAATGAGGCGCTCATGTGGGCTACAGTGAATGCTTTTTCACCTTTAGGATCTGGTGTGCGAATCAACCCATTCTAGCCGTGATTTTTTTACCTCACTGTTTTGTTTGTCATCAGTCCAGCACTAAAATATTTTTCATGAATTTTGCTCCAGATTTTTGTTTACCATTGTTTACGCTCCATGTATCAAATTGAACTGTAAATGTAAACGTAGTGTTAGGATATATAACAACATATTTGAACGCTGTTGTGAAGTGAAAAGAATAGTGGAGGAGAACTCATTAACTTATTTCAGATCTTTGAGGAATCTCAACAGTAATTTATTTAATTTGTTCACTGAAGTTTGACACAAGTTTCTTACCTGACCTCTGTGATATTATTTTTCTTCAATGTCTTGAATGTTGTGTGTGGAAATATAGTCATGTGAATGTAACTTTTTTTTTTCAACATTTTCTTGATTACATCTTTTTTTTTGTGTGTGTGTGTGTGCGCGCGCATCACAGCCAATCAAATTTCTCTTTTAACCAATTTGATTTTGAGTCATTTAGAAGAGGAGTGATGACTCTTAAGACAATGGACTGATAATTTACTACATACCCTCTACACACCCCCCACTGTGGTGGCTTAAAGCAGAAAAGATGGGAGTGGGGGTATAAGTTCTATACAACCAGTTGGTCTAAATTTTAATTTGTATTACGACTCCATCCGCTGGATGCCAATTTACATGACTGGTACATGTATATGTTTATAGTGTCAGAGAAAAATAATTTGGTGCATGCTTGAATTTTCATCACTCTTGTCGGATATTTTTTTTTATTGTGAAAATTTACTTGAAATTTAACTGTTCTAGATATTAGTTTTTATTTCTTCATAAAATTTTTCACTGAAAGTCTGTGATTTTCATAATTATTATGTCTTGAATATTTAATCTGTGATTTTCATTTTTAATATTTTCTCACTGGTGTTGAATTTAAAGTAGGACTGTTGCTGCTGCTGTACAGTGAGTTTTAGTATGGTTACTGGAAACTGTGAATTTATTCAAAAGTAATGCTACTTACTCTCTACTTTTTTTTTTTATTACTGAAGATCTTGACTCAGAGTCATCATAAACTGTATCACATGTTGTCATTATGTCAAACTAAACAAAAATTAACCAGATAAAAATCAATACGTTGTGATTCATTTATTGATTTCAAAATGAATTATAAAAAGCTCTATATCCTGAATCAAATTCAAAACACTGTATAAACTTCAATAACAACGGTGATTGAAAATTATGTAATTAATTTTTTATATAGGCCTAGAGCTAAAAATTCTTTTTTACCTTACAAAAATAAATATTATAAAAGTTCTTAAAATATTTTTAAAAATCTGACTGAATAAAAATTCATATTAGAAATAAATAACAAGTGGCTCAAATCAAATCACGCCAAATAATTTTAACAACGTTGGGCTGAAGGATTCTGGGCAAAAAAAAAACTTGCTTGCTGTGTTTCGGTTGGTCATTAAACGCAGATGTTAACATTTAATAACTTTGTACAGGGAGTTGATAAAATGTTGACTTGTCCATTTGCTTGACATCAATCTCTTTGAACTGTACACTTGGCTCCCTTGTCATGGCTCCCTCATTAGCTGACTCTATTTCTTCTACATAGAATTGGGTTGGAAATAAAAATAACTTTTACCACAAGGCGACAATAGGTATTGTCTAACAAAACAACAACAAAAATGACACATTAGGCAAATTATTCAACAATATCCTTAAAACATAGGGCAACAACAATCGTTTGGTATTGTCTAACATCGACTAAATGACACTTTAGACAATGCATTCAACAATATCCTTTAAACAAGTTTTTAAGCACCTTAAGAAAAAGCAGCAAGATCTTCTTAGCTTTTAAGTTGATGTTTACATTAATTTTGAAAGTTATGCCTTAAAATATATACATGTATTTATATGTATATAATTGTTTACTGTATTCGTTAACCAAGTAACTCAAACATTAAAAACAAAAACTTTGAACAAAAAATTAAAATAAATTTAAAAGAAATCAAGAGATGATTTAAGCACAATACAGAATTAGAAGCAAAATGTTGCTAAATCTGAACTCAACCCCAGCTGAGCTTACCATGTTTACTTAAATTATAGACTTTTTTCTTAAGTGAAATTGAGGTGGAAAAAAAAAACATTTAGACAGCCAGTAAATGTGTAAAGGGCATTAATTCTGGGGCTTTCCCAATTTCCTTGGATATTTCAACCAAATTTCTTTCCACTCTGAAGAATAAGAGATATGCCAATATTTATGCCCTTGACTGAAAACATCATACATGTATGAAGTTATAAACTCCCTATTAAACATGATGCAAAGAAAAAAGAAGAGAAAGAAAAGAAACTGAAGGGTGGGTGGGATGTGTCAGAGAAGGCGGTATCAATAATGGAAGGGAGTATTAGGAGTCAAAAATGGATGAACTCAGGGCAGGATACACAATTTTAGGGGCCCTAGGCCAACAAAAATTTGAGGCCCCATTTTGAAAAAAGAAAATTGCTAATTTTTTTTTTATTTTTTGTATACTAAACATTTTGGGGCCCCTTATTTTGCGGGGGCCCTAGGCCAACAAAAATTAGAGGCCCCATTTTGAAAAATATAAAATTGCTAATTTTTTTTAAATTTTTTGTATACTACTCAACATTTTGGGGCCCCTTATTTTGGGGGGCCTCTAGGATACGGCCTATCTGTAAATCCGGTCATGGATGTACCAGCTCATGCCAGAAACAATGCATTACCTATTTCAGACTGCATGTCTGTTGTGACAGTCAGGTGACTCGGCTCAGAATACAGTTTCTGCATCATGTCTGCTCTGCGAATGCAGCGATCACCTAGTGAGGGCTTGATCCCAAACCTTTTAGGGTTCTCTGTCCTCTCCTGGCGGCGATGATCAATGTGATCATTCATAATTTTCTGTGCCTGTGATAGGAAAAAAATCAATAAAAACATCTCCATATTTACATACCAATTCCTTATCGTCCAAAATGGTAACTCTAAACTCTAAATCAACCATATTATTCATTCAGATAAATATCTTAAAATCAACTTTTTTTTTTTTAAATAAATTTTCAGTCTGAAACTTTAAGATGTAATTCATTATATGTGGTTCCCAACCTTTTTTTTTTAGAGTGATGACCCCATGCTATAAAAACAAATTAATTTAAGCATCCAGATTCATTAACAAAGAAAAAAAAAAGATTTAAATGAATTTAGTTGACATTAAAGAATTATTTAAATGACATCTTACGAAATTCATGTGGTCAAATCTGTTGGTTGGTAGCCAATGTTCTGCTCTAAGATTCTTTTTTTTATCTTTCTTTTAATATTTCATACAGTTTAACGTTAAAGTAAAAAAAAAAAAAAATTTAGCCGGTTAAAAAAAAACAAAACGGAAGTAATACATGTATACATGTGCGCCAAGCATTGTGATTCCTTTTCTAGCATTTTAGTACAGTGGCTAATGAGACATGCAGAAAGTGTTGTTAGTAGCAGATACAAAGAAAATAAAGGAAGTACATGCATATATATATATAGATATAGATATTCCTTTATATCTGTAGTCTATCTGTAACCACCTATTCTACATGCACAATGGGTGAAGTTTAAACATTTGGTTTCCAGGCAATCTAGTGGTAGCATCCAACTGATTCTCACTGGTTCTCATATCTATAAAGTCAAATGACCTACACTGGTGGAATCAGTTTTTAGATGCCATCACTGCTTGCAGCTAATAGATGATTTTTGCTCTTTGAGCCACTGCCCCATTTCCCAGGTTTCATAAACTAAATATATACATAGAGAGACCACAGAGCCATCTATACCTTATAAATTTATCATTATTATAAATAATTTATTTTTTTTTCTTGGAGGAAAGGGGTCCCAGTGACCCAGCAGTCAGAGTTTGTCAGGAACCCAGATTTTTCAGGTGGCAATCTGTAGGCCTAACATAGTGCATATTCTTTCTTGCGTTTTTCATGCATCAATAGTAAAAGAAAGAAGAATCATTTGAGTTTCTGGCTTAAGTGAAAAGAATATAAGGAATACATGTAAAAGTAAACTCAGTAATTAAATTTATAGCTTAACAGTCAATTCATTCAGGAGTTTAAAATAAAAATTGTTTCATATGGGTTCAGATTTCAATTTATTTGATAAACACACACACACTCAAAAAGATTAGTTCAAAGTTCATATTTTGCCATCAAGGCGACTACTTGAAATGATACTATAAATAAGCTCATGATTGACTTTTTTTTACCTCAAGTATAACATCACAGTGAAAAACTAAAAGTCACTTTGTTGAGTTCCTTTAAGAGCCATGTGGGCAGATGAAGAGTGAAATGCATCTTTTTCTAAGCCATGGCATATGTAGCGATAGTGTGGCTAGCAAAAAAAAACCCAGCCGCCTTTACTTCTCCAACTCAAGTCAGGTGCTCATTTAAAGCTTGGTGGACTTGGGACGTGAAAAAATTCCAGTGGATCTCACAGAGGATGGAACAAGGGATCACCTGGTCCACAGTCGACCATCCAACAGAATTTTTAAAAAAAATAAAAATAATCAAACGATAAGTCATCTTTGGTTTATTTTTCAATGTATCGTCTCCATGACCACACTTGAACACAATGATTTAGCCTAAAAAAACTAAATCACTATAACACAGTAGCTACATATAGTTAACATTGGATCGTGTATGGCTCATCTATGGGATTTCATCCTATAATGCCATGGAGCTACACAGAAGATTTATGTAGCTAGATTGATTCAAACCTGTCATTTCCGTCATAACAGAGTTTGCAACTGCCAAGGAAGACTTATGTGGCTAGAGAGATTCAAACCTGTTATCTCCATCAAGCTGATCATGTTCACAGTCTTCTGTCAACTGAGTCATCCAAGATGAAAGAACACTTTAAGCTCAGATTGATCTAAAATGTTTATGTCAATGTTGTGAAAGGAAGTGGGAAACTTTGGATTTAGCTTTACACCAGACAAGGAAACTGTGACCCGCAGGCCAAATACACTGGCCAGGAGTCTCGGAGAGGCTGGTGCTCTCTTCCTATCCACTTGTTTGTATCAATGATGTTTACATTTATTTCATTTAAACGCTCCATCCATCTGCTTCATAGTATGACCCTTCTGTCAAATTTAAGAACCCAGAGTAGCCCATGTTTCAAAAGTTGTGCCTACAACCAGTGCCGTAACAAGCTTAACTCGCGCCCGGGGTACAATACCTTTTTAATACATTTTTAGCGCCCCCCCCCCATTTGAAAATCATATAATATTACATGTAAAATATAAACTTGGCGCCCCATTGTGAGTAGCGCCCGGGGACATATGACCCCCCGCCCTCCCCCAGCTACGCCTCTGCCAACAACAAGGTCAAATGTAGCCCATGTTTCAAAAGTTGTACCCACAAGGTCAAATTAAGCCCATGTTGCAGAGAAATGTAAATCATGTCAGTCGCACACATTTTCTTTCCACTGCTATTTAAATCCTTAATAAAATAAAACAATGAGATAAATGATTCTAGGACATGAATAGCTCCAAACTACAGTGAACTTTTTAATTAATAAGTGCTGTGCTTAAAATAAATAAAAATGGGGGAAAAAAGAACTAAGAAATAGTCAATTGTGATCTGCTCAAAAGCAGAAGTGAAACGTCAATAAACAATATCTTAAAAAAAATTCATGACAAATTTCAATTGGGGCTCCATCTTACCTTCAAAACCGTGCGTTGAGTAAACCAGTCAGGCTAAGGAAGGGTTAATGTTAGAAAAATCAAAACTTATCTAATTATAAATTACAGAAATAAAAAAAAAAAAAAGGTTAACATAATGTTTAATAATTTTTTTTTCAAACTGATAATTGGATAATAGCTGTAGCAAAAATTACACAGCAGATCAACAAAATACTAGCCGTATTAAAATAAATGTAAATGTTAGTTTCAAAAACCTTGACGAGGTTAATAAAAAACAAGACTACAGATGGCATGTTTCAAGTGAAACTTATTATATTTAATAATGATAAAAAAAGAACAATTTCGTGAGTGTCCTATTATACACCATCAATCAAGTTCTTAGGTTTTATTTATTTACTGTTTTTAACCCAAGTTTTGTCCTCTTACATTCATCGTTGTAGTTCTTATATAGAATTACATGTAATTTTTTATTAGTCTGTGTCTGTAAGTTAACTGTGATATAAATGGCATAAGAAATGGTTATGATGAACATTTACAAATTTAAATTGCCAAACATTATTTTAATAACATTAACATACGTATGTATTCATATCTTTTTAAGTATTTATTTCACACAAAATAGCACACGGGATATCACAAGAAAGGCAAGATGTTCAATGCCAGTTTTTAGCAACACATGACTCACATTTAATCATGGCAATTTGTTAATATTCTTCCTTTATGGAATGTTCTTAAAGTTGTTAGCACACTATCTAAATGTGACCCCAACAAAAATATCAAAAGTTGTGAGATCTGGGAAGCTAGCAGCTGTTTTGGGGACATCTTTCTACTTTGTGAAATATATTTTTTAAAACTCAATGATTTTTTTCAAATAGCCCTTTCACTTTGCATTTAATTGCATGGAAAGGGAGAAAAAAAACTTAGATATTTGCCAATGATGAGTGGTAGTTTAATATTTATTAGCAAGTTGCAATTCACTTCTTTATTGCACAAATTAAAACGAGAAATTATGTATGCAGCCAGACATACAGGCAGTAGTTACCTTCTGTGAAGAAGAGATTACATTTTGGTCTGCCAGTATTTCTGTTAGCCGGAGATTATTTTTAATAGCTTTGGAGGCTGTGGACCTGGCATGCATGGGCAGATTCTGCTGATAAGCATAGTCAGTGTAGTCGATTTCTACATCAGGCAATAATTTTCTCACCCTGCGAATGTACAAAAATTTTGTATTTGATATGTTTTAGCAAGAACAAATATCCATACTATGGTATGATTTTTAAAATGACTTAAAATTTCAAGATCCAACATAAAAGATTTCCTGTATGTACAAACCTTTTGTTGGTCAGAATTTCATACATACTTTCCACCAACAGGACTGCAGCACCTTCCTTACAATGAATCGTTCCATCAATATCATTCATCTTGATGTCAAAAGAATTTCTCAGAATGAACTGTGGCAAGAAGACATTTTTTCTTATAGTACAATAATAATATGTGAATGAGTAGTTATAAATTTTATATCTTTTGACATGTGTTTTAATTGATTATTAGATTTTAATAATTCGAATTTGTAGTGAAATTATTTTTTTTAAAGGTTGCATATGAAAATCAGCAACAATAACTCATTTTCTATGGCCTGCTTATTGCAACAAGAAAAATTTCCCTTATAAATTTGCAAAAATCAGATGTTAATGTCTTAGATCCTATAAACCACTAATAGAACAGTTTTGTCGTGCCCTTCTTTCATTTCCACCATAGCCAAATATGCAATGAGTGGGGTGGGTGGCTGAGGGTGGTGGGTTCTCTACTCTCGACCTCTGGGTCTGGTGTTTGGTCCTAGGTGTGGGCCCTGGGGGGTTTGTTGTGGGTTGTGTTTTTTTTTCGTTCTTCCCCCCCGTCCACCTTTTTTTCGGTGGTTTCTTTTTTTGAGGGGGGGGGGGTGGGGGTTGGGGGGTGTTCTACCCCCCCCACCCCCTCCTTTTACGAAGGTAGTGAAACAAAAAGATTTTTTTTTTCCCCTTGCCCGCGGCTAAGAGAATAAAAAAAAACCATTGGGCACCATGGAAAACATAAATAGTGACTGGGCACAATGCCTGGATGTCTCTACATGCCCAACTATGTAAGGTTCCTGTTATAAGCTGGGTGGACTTGGTAGTTTTTACCAGGAACTGAATTAATCCCAGATCAAACCCGGGACTTTCTAGTAGACAACAGCACGCTTTAAGCAGCACAGCCATTCACTCCACCCCAATGATGGTTATAGAAATATTCACATGACTAGTATTACAGTCTGAGGACACCAGGTTGATTTCAAGCTAATGTGCCATCTAGATGAGGAATAACAATCTGTTAGCTAATCATTCAGTTTTTTGCTGAGTTTAAAAAAAAAACAACTTTTCTCCCATCCACACTTGAACCATTCCAATCCTCATATAGGTCAATATCCATAGGTCGTATAAGATTCCTAACTGACAGTAATATATGTGCAATTTTGAGTATGCACTTAAGGTAAAACTACTTACATTTTTCAGCAGGTACCAATTTTGTTTCTTCTGAGCCAAAGATTCGCCATTGTAAAAAGAATGCATCTGGATCTCTTGAGGGTAATACCAAGAAAATATTTCTGCTACGAGATATCCATTGGAAAAGTCCCTATGTAGAGATGAAATAAATTATGTTGATTGAAAATAAGATTGTATTTTTTTATTTTACATTAATAACTACATATATTTTACATTAACGTATAGTATCATAATCATAATGATGTTTGAAAAAATTATAGATTATTAATGTACAAAAGTTAAAAGCTCATTTTTTTTTATTTTTAGTGAACCAAAAGCCTAAATTTTAAGTCTGTGCCTTTAAGATTTTGACTAATGACAGTTACCAAATGCTGAACTTAACTCTTGGATTTCGTTTAATTTGAAAAAAAGAATCATATTATTATTTGTCACACTTTGTGTAGTTTTTTAAAACTTTAACAATATACGCATACGTTATATACAGTATATTGAGACAATTGTTTTAGTTTTACCATTTAGGATTTCGTATTTTCGCACTGAGATCTAGGCTCTGCAACCATTTTAAAACGTCTCTGGTAAATCCAGACATTATAATTTTCTGTTCTAATAATACTAATTGCAAGCGGTTTGATTCTAAGCGTACTGGTCTATTGTTTACATCCGTGTGTATCTCGGCCTTGCCGGATGTGTCTAATCGTTGCTATGGCTCATTGGCTATACAGATTAGTGCGAAAATGTAGCTCTTGTAGAAAGAAAATTGTTTTACTTGCTTTGTTACGTTTTTTAATTTTACAGTGCAAACATACAGGCTGTATGGAAATTACTGCATGCCATTAGAAACGTTACGTTAAACCCAACATTTAACTACTGTTAAATCACCTGTTTGATTTGTGTGGTAACTATATATTCAGTTTATATTCAATATTGGATTGACAGTCGTACCTAATTTAACTTTTTAGCTAGCACCGATTCCACAATGAATAATCATCGAATAAAATCAACACATTTCTACCCATAAAAATTTATTTACTGTAGTCTATGCTATACTTAATAGTTCTAATTGGTGTTATTATCAAAATATTAATGTGGTTATATTCTAAGAAATTGGATAGGCTCTATAGCCATAGATCATAGAATAATGTGTCTAGGAACAGTTAAAGGGGTGAAATCGCAACATAATGATTTTCAAAGAATAGTAACATACCAATAATGGCATTAATGGCAATATTAACAATGTTCACTAAATTGACATTATCAGTAATTGTTTATGGTCCATCCAGGAGATAAATGGTTCTTCCATATCTTAATATGCAAAGCACTTAGTATGTATCAAACAAAATGGACAGTAATATTGCTCATTAATAATTTTAAGATACTTAAAACATATTTTCTTTACCTATTTTTCATTGTATTTTAAGTTAGGCATCTGTGGTTAGCAGAACACATGATGTCACTGGCTTAATAAAAATGGTGGTTAGCAGAACACATGATGTCACTGGATTAATAAAAATGGTGGCATTTACTTTTAAATAGAATGAAACATAGGTAAAGAAAATATTTGTTTCAAGTAACTCAGTAACATGTATCTCTCAGTGTTGGGAGAGATATAAATAGAATAGGCTACATAATATTGGACCTTTGTGGTGTATGTGTGGACAAAATACTACAAATAAAACTAAATTATGAAAAAGTAAATTAATATCATTAACTACATGTCATTTGTATTGTAGATTATTTCAAATTTGTACTACAGGTTTTTTTCTAATATGTTTTTTTTTTTTTGCTCAGTAGCTGATACAGCTTGGACATGTGTGAACTAGATGACTGGGATAATGATGATTTATTGTTAGCTGCCATGGAAGTAGATGGAGTAACTGATTCAAGTGACCCTCCTGGTAATTTTGATGCAGGTGTGTTATAGAAGTGTGATGTACAATAGGTCTTATCTTAAAAACTTTTTCTCTATTACTGGCCCCATTTCGTGGCTCAAGCCAACCTCAGTGTTGGACTGCAAGCCACATTTAGTCACTCAGACATACACCTCTCACGTTTAACATTAAATATCCAACTCTAAGATTTAATTCTATAATGCCAATTTCCAGTTTTTTATATTTACGATATCCAGTTGAATATTTCTAGTCCTAAAAAATGGCATTTTGGTGTGATATGTAAGAATTTATCAAGTGTTAATGTGTCCATTTTTAAAATAAGTTTATCCTATATGAAAAAGGCCATTGGGCAGACACTGACATTACCACTATTAGCTTTTTTTTGTTTTTTTCATCATAAGTTAAACGTTACTAATTCTATTTGTGTGAAATTTCAAATAGAATGAGATTCTGGATAACATAATATATGCATTTTTAAATTTCCATCATACATTTTTTTAAAAATATTTTGACAGAATCGTGGTTATTCATTACTTTCTGTTTTGAAAAACGGTTTTTACTGTTATACCTAAAGCAATCTGGTGATATTAATTTTTTTCAACATTGGTTACAAAAAAAAAACTGTTCACTTTTCCTTGACTCCACAGCTAAGACTGTTGAAATACCTGATGCCTTCCCTTTTCCTTTCACACCCTATGATATACAGAAGGATTTTATGAAAAACATGTACAAGTGTTTGGAATTGGGTCAGATTGGAATATTTGAAAGTCCTACTGGAACAGTATGTACTTTAGCACAGTTAAGAACTTAAATAAAATATTTGTAGAAATGTAGATAAGATGGACTTCTTTTCAGAATTGAAGATAAGTAATACCTACTTGGAATTATAGCAGATCTTAGAACTGGGTTGGGCAAAATTATTTTTCGCCAGCCACTAACGGTTGTTTTATTTTAACAGAAGGTCTGAGTCTAGAGAGTTTGTAAAAAAATTAATGTAGATGCTATTGGTGTGATTGAGAGTAGACCTTGGGCCACATTGAACAGCCTAATCGGCCAAACGTGGTCCATGGGCGATAGTTTGCCCATGTCTGCCTTTGAGTAACAGCTGCTATATTGAACTCTTTCAGGGGAAGTCATTGAGCATAATCTGTGGTGCTCTGAGGTGGTTGAAAGACTTTCAAGAGCAGCAGAGGAGATGCCTAGAGAGTATGAAACTACTTGACAGGTATCACAGATAAAACTTTATTGCCTAAATTCTAATTTCTAAGTAAAATTTCATTCTATTGGATACAAGAGTTTTCTAAATCTTATGCAACTAAATTCAACAAAATGTAATTTTAAAATTTCATTCTTTTTTTTAATTCTCAGTGATCAGAAAGACAAACTGGACAAAGCAAGTTCCAACAAAAAAGGTTGACAATTAAATGCATTCTTTATTGTGTACTCGTTTTGTATTGCCAGAAAGCCTTTTTTTTTAAATATTAAATCAGATAAGATTTCTTTATTTATCACAAGTTATAATCAGGGAATCATTTCAAAACTTTTATCATTTAAAGGATATTTTGGTTATTTCATGTATTATAATAAGGGCTCGGATTTTCATGTAAAATTATATTTTTCTATGTTGTATATTTAATTTTTAAGCTATTTAAGCCATAGTGTACTTAATATATGCGCTATATGACAATATTTATTTATCAGAAAAAGTATATTTCAGTGATTCTATTGATATCACCTTTAAAAATAACTAGCTGGTTAATATATTCAGAACAATTCAGTTTATTTCATGTGTGTGTTTAGTTCATTTAGTTTATTTCATGTGTGTATTTAGTTCATTTAGTTTATTTCATGTGTGTGTTTAGTTCATTTAGTTTATTTCATGTGTGTGTTTAGTTCATTTAGTTTATTTCATGTGTGTGTTTAGTTCATTTAGTTTATTTCATGTGTGTGTTTAGTTCATTTAGTTTATTTCATGTGTGTGTTTAGTTCATTTAGTTTATTTCATGTGTGTGTTTAGTTCATTTAGTTTATTTCATGTGTGTGTTTAGTTCATTTAGTTTATTTCATGTGTGTGTTTAGTTCATTTAGTTTATTTCAAATAGTGAATTTTTTTTTAGGGCACATTTTTGGTCTATTTAGTGCATAAATGCAAGCTTACTTCATCCTTTTATTTTAGATCGTTGATCTCTGAGCCCTAATTATAATGACTAAACAACAGACAAAAAAAATATTTTAAGTAATTTTTTTCAGAACCAGAACTGGATTGGATCAAAGAATTTTCAGAGAAACTAGAGAAAGAAGCTTTGCTTTCCAAAATAAAGGTAACAATACAAACTGGTCATTTATACTGTTTTGTTTATCTTAATTTTATATTTGGATTACTTCTTTATTTACTCAACTGGGTTTTAAAAAGCATTGTAATGAAACGGCATAAGTCCACAGTGCTTTAAGGCATACTCAGATGATGACAATACAGACATACAAAGGATGACAATGCAGACAGAAATAGAGATGCCAAAGACTCTAAGAAATGGGTAACAGTGACTTGACTAAATTCACACCTGAACTTAGGGCTTAGAATTGTATACAGTGGTGAAATAAAGTAAAATTGTTGCATGTATAAATATAAAACAATGCTTGAAGTTTGAGTATTTATTTATTTTTCATTGTGAACAGAGTGAGCAAGAATTTATCAACAAAAGGGAAGCCAAATTAAAAGAGCTGGAACAAAGGAAAAGAAAGGTGAAAGTTTATTTTTATTTATATAAATACTTAATACATATTTAATATACGTGTACTGCTTTTCACTTGCATTATTATAAGCTTACATGAAATGCATTGCTCACCTCTGTAATATTTATATAAAGTACACTAAGATACTACACTTTCCAATACAATGGTTAGGCACTCTGTATCTGGGTAAAAGAATCCCACTAAAACAGCATTGACTAGGTATGTTGACTTTTGACCTTCAGACAAGTTTTTTTTTTTTTTTAAAATCCCAATTTTAGTTTAATGCTCACTTGGACTCCAAATTTGAAGATTTGATGAAAGACGCTTCGGAAGATATTAAGAAGGCGTGTCTGGAAGAGTTGGAGGCCCTGGAGGCTGACCTGAATGATGTTGAATCATCTTCCAAAGAAGATGATGACATCATAGTAGCAGAATACAACAGCGAAGACGAAAATGAAGGGAAGACAAAAGAAAAAGATTACGAAGAGGAAGAAGAACACATTACTAAGGCATGAATATCTAAAAAAAAAAAAAAATTCTGAATTATTTAATTAAATGAGTTAAAATCTTTTGGATGGCCATTTAAGTGACAGAGTTGTTGGATCACTGGCCTACAAAGCTGGTCCTCTTGGAGTTTCAGTTCTGGTACTTTTATTGGTACTTCAGAAAGAAATTTTGTCCACTTTTAATTTATAAAATTCAAGTTTCAGACTTGAAAAAAAATCAATTACCTTTAGCACTTAGAGGGCCATCCGGGCACATGAAGTATAGAACTTTTCTGTTTCTGTAGCTTGAGCAAATCCCAGCCGCCTTCACTCCCCCTCCCCCTCTCCAATCAAAGTTTGGTTCTCATCTTGAATCTAACCAGAGACTCTCAGGTTAACAGTCGAGAGGTTTACACTGCTTGGCCATCTGTTTAGGTCATTAAAAATATTTTGAAATGGCCTGGCCGATGCTTTATTTTATTTGTATCAGCTTAATTTCTTGGTAAATTTTACTATTTTTTTTTATTGAACTCTAAAAAGATTGATTTTTCCATCCTTTAGATTTATTACTGTAGCCGAACCCATTCTCAGCTATCGCAGTTTGTTAAAGAGGTGATGAAATGTCCTTATGATGCTGTTAGAGTTGTGGCTCTTGGGTCAAGGCAGGTAAGATGTATAAATAGCCATTACTTTAAAGACAAAATTTCATTGTTCTCTTCAGACTAAACTTCTTTATTACTGAGGAACACTTTTTTTATGTGTAAAATGATCTTACCTACCATATTATTCAAAGCATTTTTTTTTGAGCTTATAACTAAGTAGAAATATGAATCAACAAAAATATGCAATGATGAAGCTGTGTATATCAAAACATTTTATAAATTATCCCATTTTTTAGAATATGTGCATCAACCCGGCAGTTCGAAAACTCAACTCACTTAACTTGATCAACGACAAATGTTTAGAGTTACAGCAAAAGAAAAGTAAGCAAATTTTATTTTGCACATTGTAATTTAAATAGACTTGATCAAATGTATGCTTTGATTTTAGATACAGAAATAAATCTATAGATGCATTTAATTTTACATAGCTTATTTTCAAATCTGTCGGTGGTGAAAAAAAACAAACTTTCAGGTAAAAAGAGGCCAGGTTGTCCTTTCTACAAACAAGAATTGTTGCAGTCATTCAGAGACAAAGCCTTGGTGAGCTGTTTTTTTTTTTTTTCAATCCAAATTAAAATTTTTTTATACTTTTAATTAGTCTTTAGTATAATAAAGCATTTATTTTGAAGAGTTAGGATTGAAGCAAAAATGGAAAGGAAAATTTGTTGACATAAATTATACATTTTTTTTGTTTGTTTTTTAAATCGGTGATATGCGGAACATTTTAGTTAGTGGAATGTTTCTACTTTTAAATTAGTGTCGCTATGACACATTTTTTCTGTCTTGTTTTTCAAAGCTAAAAGTTGTTGACATTGAACAGCTGGTGACGACTGGTAAAGAGATGAAGGCCTGCCCTTACTATGGGGCCCGCTTGGCCGTCCCTCTGGCTGAAGTAAGTTTTTCATTTTCATTTGTAAAAAAAATATGTATTACATAAATGAGCCCTTTCATCCATTTTTGAATACTTTCCAGCGGGGCATTTGTTTATTTTGTGATTCTTAGATTGTTGCCCTGCCCTACAACATGCTGCTACACAAATCTACCAGGGAGGCATGTGGAATAAAGCTGAAAGGAAATGTCGTGGTCATTGATGAGGCTCATAACCTTTTGGAGACCATCAACAACATACACAGTGTAGAGATAACTGCGGCACAGGTCAGTTCCGTATTGCCATTTGCATCATCATCATTAATGTTCTGTTCCTTTTTTCTGGTTGGAGGGATGGGTTGCAGGATGTCGACCTGAGAGTCCTGGGTTCGATCCTCAGTGAGAATCAAAGGAATTTTCCCAGGTCCGTATGAAAGTAAGTTAAAGTCCATCAAGTTCACCCAGCTTTAAATGGGTACCTGACTTAAGTTGGGGATGTAAAGGTGGCTGGGCGTTGTGCTAACCACAAAATCTCGTTATGTACCGTGGTTGCATAAAAAGATGAATTTTACACTTCATATGACCCTACAGGGGTAAGGGAACTTTTCTGGTTCAGTTCTGTAGCCAAGCTCACATTATATACATGTTAGTACAAAAATAAAAAAAAATATTTTTATGATGTCAAATTTGCAATGGCTGTTACTTTCATTTGGCTTCATTTGTACTTAGAAATAAATTTTTTTTTTTTTTTCATTTTTGCTAATTACAATTTTTTGTGTGTTTAAGCCAATTTTTTTACAACTTAACTTTAGTCAGGAATGAAAGAAGTTGTGCATGAATATTTTATGTCTGTACTCACTGTAACTCTTCCAAGAATTATTTCATCACATTGTATATGCCAGGACCTTCAATTTTAATTCAACATGTCGTTGGAAACTGTTAGATATTCTTTAAAATAAAAAAAGTTTCTTTTTAGTAAGTTGACATTTAAAAAAAAAAGGCATACACTACTTTTTTTCAGATTGTCAAAGCTCACTCCCAGCTCAGTCAGTATGAGAAAAAGTTCAGGTCACGTCTGACGCCTAAAAATTTGATGTATGTGAGGCAGATTCTTTTTGCCTTGTCCCATCTGGCAGCTGTTTTGGGAGGTAGGAATAAAAGGGATTTAATATAAATTAGGCTTAGCGTGAAATATTTCCTCTATTTCTTGACAGTTTATGGCTCTTTATTTGTTTTAGCTCATTTTATTGTTATATTCAATATAAATCATAAAAAAAAAATAAATGCACTGTGTTTTATATCACTTAAATATTTTGCCTTGGTAGCTGATAATAAGTATCTGTTATCACATGACATTAATTAATCTATTATTCAATTTCTTGTTTTTTTTTGTTTGTGTTCAGTTTAAATTGTTGGTTTTACTATCGTAATTACTATTCAGATTTGTTTTTATTTTGTCTGTGGCAAAATATTATAATGCTGTGATGAATTTTTGCTGTTGATTTATTACAAAAAAATAACTTCTATTCCATAATGCAGCCAAAGTAAATTGTTCACTTGTAACTCAGTCAGGCAACAGATCAGGTTAGTTCCAGTCACTCAATTAGAATCTATTTATTTTTTATTTTCCTGTCTATTTGATCATGGAATATTTCATATAAACTTTATCCATACACACTGTGGTTCTTCCAAGTGTGAACTGTGCTCTTTAAAGAAATCATTTCAAGCAATTAATTTATGTGATTTATACTGTTGAAATATAAGTGATAAAACATTCCTTTTTTTAAGTTAATTATAAATTTATAAAAAAGTAGAATCTATGGAGGAGAGAGATTGATCTAGATCATTGTTGCAATACCATTTGATATATCAGTTGGTTTTATATTTATTTTTTGATTATGTGAAAATATCTGCCGATATTCAAAGTATTGCTTTTTGTCAGCAACTATGGTTAGATTTCAGAGTTATAGAATTCTTTCCCCTTTTTGTAAAGTTTTTTATTAAAAATAAAATTCTTGAAACGTTTTAGAAACAAGACTACAGAATTTGAATGATTTCCTGTTTCAAGCTCAGCTGGATAATATGAATATGTTCAAACTGTTGCGTTACTGTCAGCGGAGTCGAATCAGTAAAAAGGTAAATCTGTAGTGTGTCTTTGGATATATTTCATAATAAGCTTGCATAGTTAATGGTTGCAATTTTTCTCTTAATTGGTATTTATATTATTCCAGCTTCATGGCTTTGTTGAGAAGTATCAAGAAGCAGAAGTGAAATCAGGTAGGTGAAGTTGGAAACATGATCAAGTTTATTCTCATACACTGTATATGTTGGTGCTGATAACACATTAGGCTTCTCTTCTTTGATAATTTTATTTTTTATTTGTTTCCTGCATTTAAATCCTTTTTTTTTTTAAATCTTGTCACGTGACCTGTAGAAGAAAGTATGTGCTCCGGGGTGTCAAAGTTCCTACAAGAAATTAACGTTCTGAAAGGAAAACAAGAAAATAGCAGCAACCAGCCATCAGGTATTTTGAAATGTAGATTTAATTTTTTTTCTCCTTGAAGTTTGGTGTGAAGCGAATTAATTAAATCTCAACAAAATATAATTACGAACTCTTAAGTGCATCGTTTAGAACCTGGTAAATGCTCGTGAAAATGATGATAAAGAAATGTATTTATGGTTGAAATATATCATACTGTGAAGTTCAGTGAGAATAAAATCATTAATGTGGGAGGGGGAGGAGATTTGTCCAAAAAAAATAATTCATGAACGTGAAAATTTTATTTTGAACTTCTTACATATATCAGTGCAGTCTACTGACCAGCAGCAAGCCAGTTACATGAGCTCACCACTGATGCAGATTGAAAGCTTCCTGGAAGCGCTGACCAATGCTGACCAGGATGGTAGAATTGTTACTCATAAAGAAGGTACAAAATATATTTTTTCTTTTTTTTTCCCAACATATGGACTTAGAGACTTTGAAATTTATTAAATGTTTTTTTCTCCAGTGCTGCTTTATTTTTCAAATGATTGATCTTTCACTTTAATTAAAAGTATAACTTTATTATTCTTTTGAGAACGGTTATTAAATCATGTTTCACTTGATTCTGTGTTTTTTTTTTTTTTTTTTTTGCTTTTTTTTTTAATATCTTAAACCAGCGGTTCCCAAACTTTTTGTGATTCGTGACCCATAATAAACTTGTTTTGCTTTCACTGCTCACCTGTTGAGAAAGAAAAAAAAGGAAAGAAGACAGAAACATATACTCAAACGTATTTGATCTATTAACCTTAATCCACACCTTAAAAAAACTACTGTCTTAAATAGATAAATAAGAAAAAAGAAATTTTGGGCAGTTGTGACGAAATAATTTATAAAGGGAAGAAAATCAAAAACTGGCATTTTTTTTTTTTCATTAATTATAAAATTTGTGAAACAAAAAATGTTTGCATGTATTTCTTTTTTAACTGAACAGATAACATGGCCAAAAAAAAATCGTTTCATGGCTTCAAATGTACATTGTTTAAATCTCATTTTTATTATTCTATTATATACTGTATCTGCTCCAACTTATAATATCTGCCCAAAAAAAAAATATTTAAATACTCCAAGCCATGTAAAACATTCATGTTTTTTGTACAACTGTGTTTGTCTATCTACAGTTCTTCTGAGTCAGTCCACTTTAAAGTTCATCATGCTCAATCCAGCTGTCCATTTTGTGACAGTGCTAAAGGAGGCTAGAGCAGTCATAGTAGCCGGTGGTACAATGCAGCCTGTAAGTATTCAGCTAGACTTAGGAAAAAGTGGACATTCTTGTTAATGTTCCAATAGTGATTATGCATTTTGATGAAGTTTTTTGAAAAATAAATTACAAGTCATCTGCTTTGATAATTTATCTAATACTAAACTCTTTTTCATTAGAATAATCATCGGTGCATCGCTAGTGTCTCTCCCAGTCTTTTTTTTTTATAACGTTAATTTTGTCCACATTAAGCATTCAAGTGGTTTTATATTCGGTCAGGTCCGTCCGCTACTAAACTTGAACTGACCTTTTTTTTGTCCCTCTAGCACGATAGCATAAAAAAATATTTTTTTTCATATTTGAACAAAACTTAAATTGAATTCATTATTTAGTTTCTTTTGGATTCTTTATTTCAATGAGGTAAAATTACATTCTGTTCTTTGATCCTGTTTAGGTCTCAGAATTTAAAAATCAACTTTTCCATGCTGCTGGTATATTGCCAGAAAGGATCATGGAATTTTCTTGTGGTAAGTTCTCTGGCTCAGCTTTTTGTCTGAACCTTATGATACTGCCAGTTTTGAAATTTGTAACACAAGTGATTGCTGCTTCCAGGAACATTAAAATGAGAAAAAAAGACCGCCACTTTTTGGTTTGTCTTAGAACAAAAAAAAATGTTTTAAAAATGTCCCTCAAACAATGTCAAAGTCTTTCTAAAAATGTTTTAAACACTGTTCAAGTCTTTCTAAAAATGTTTTAAACACTGTTCAAGTCTTTCTAAAAATGTTTTAAACACTGTTCAAGTCTTTCTAAAAATGTTGTTTTCTACCTTTGTATGAAGTGGAGGTTTGAGTTTTCATGTATTTTATCCCTAAAGCTTCTCAATTACATTTGCATCAAGATAAGTAACAAGAGATAAATATCCCCCTTTTACATAGAACTTAACCACTTTACAAGTATGAACTTTTAAAATTTATTTTTTATATAATCTTAAAAAAAAATACTTCTTAAATTTTATTTTAATTTTTTTTTGGAAAATGTTTTGTTGAAAAATATCACTTTTTTTCTTCATCAGGTCATGTGATACCTGGTCGTCAACTACTCCCTCTGGTGGTCACAAAAGGACCAACGGGCACAACGCTTGACTTCACCTTTCAGACTAGAGATAAACCACACATGGTAAATTGAAATCTTTGAATTAACAAAAAAATACAGCTTCATGAAACATTATACACTTGTTCTGTCTTATAGGAGTAAAAAAATAATAAATTATTTCCTGACATGTCTAAACTAATGCTCTGACGTATATCCATGTGAGAATTACTGACAACATTCTCAGGGTTTTTATTAGTTTGGGTTAAATCTTTAAATAAACCACCTAAAAAAAATTTGCTACATGTATTCATTTACTGGGAACAAACTTTATTTTTGCACCGAACATTTACTGTTGTTCCCACTTTCCCAGCAGATTTGTTTTTGAAAAACTATAATGACGCATTCAAGTGGAAAAAATGAATTGTTTTCAACAGTGATCATTGTATAAAAACGAGCTTTTTTATTTATACAACAAAAACTTAATATATTTTCTCCGTGCTACTTGAACACATGTTTTGACCCCTGTTCTTAGAAACCCTATTGGGTACGGTGGTCTTCTATCAAATGACCAAACAATCGATGTAAATATATGATCAGGGGTGGGGGCCCAGTTTCTGGACATTTTTAGGGGCCCAAGATTTGGTATTAAGTATGGATAAAGGCCATTGATAAAAAACCTAAACCTCGTACTGCTGATTATTTGATTAGACAGGTATAATCATGTTCAGAGCTGGAGAAATAAGGCCGAGCTTATACCACATTAGGACAGAAAAGTGCTTTTTTTTATATTTTACCTCAATTTCTGGGCTTATTTCAACTCTGATCTTAATTCCCCAGATTGAAGAGCTGGGCAGAGTCCTGACCAATGTCTGTAATGTTGTACCGGGGGGCGTGGTATGCTTCTTCCCATCGTATGATTATGAGAATTTCGTCTACACAAACTGGGAGAAAAATGGCGTCATTGCCAAAATAGAGGCCAAGAAAAAGGTAAACATTAACACACAAAGGAATTTATTTTATTTTCAAATGACCATTTTGTACTTTACATATATGTACATGCCTTTATTTATCTATTTAATCTGCTGTTTATTGGTAAATGCCCTTTAGATTTTTTTTGACTGACTCGGCATAACTGTAGATAGAGGAACAGAGTCGTACAATAATATTAGGTAAAACTGTAGATAGAGGAACAGAGTCGTACAATAATGTTCGGTATGATGGTAAAAAAAGATGAATGTGTTTACATGGCTTGGAATATTTAAATATTTTTTTTTTTTGGGTAGATTCTATAATCTGTTAAATGTGTCAATGTGTTTTATTTTCTAAAAGGTGTTCAGAGAACCCAAGAAAAGTGGAGTTGTGGAGCAAGTACTTCTGGAATACTCCACTTGTATTAAAGTAGGTCACTCATTTAACATTGTGCCTAACGAAATAAAAATTTTCAATTTTTTTTCCCCCATGATCAGTTGACCATATTTCACGGACAATAAGACGAGCCTGACCTTTATGACACGCAGATTTTATAGCAGCAATGCAAAAAAAAAAAAGTATATTATACAGCTTCGCTAAACAGCGTTTGGGCAATAAGATGCACCCTCATTTACCCCCCCCTTCTTATTGTCCAAGAATATGGTCATTAAAGATGTGCTTATAAAACTAATTTTTTTCATCCCGATCAACAGAGGTGTTCGTCTTGGCAAGGTTCTAGAACGGGAGCGCTATTGCTGTCTGTGGTTGGGGGCAAAATGAGCGAAGGAATAAATTTTTCTGATGACATGGGCAGGTAGCTTACCTGTTTCTTTTTTTTAATGTTTCATGTGATGTTCCATATATTTGTATGTTTATGATAACTTGAATCAGCATGCTTCTAATTGTATGTATGTTGAACAGTTGAGTGAAAACAGCATGCTTCTTTGCCACATTTATTAATGACAAGACAATAGAAATTAAGTATATATTCCTACCGGTCCTTTTAAAACTCATTCTGTCATATCTACTTTAACCTACTTTAAACTGCACCAAGACACCTGACTATCAATATTTTCCTATTCAGCAACACATACTGTTTATTTAAATAAACTAGTGAACAACATTAAAGATTTAGTTCAAGATGTTCTGAAAATATTTTGGTCTACAACTCACTTCATTGAAATGATCAATAGGATCATCTGAAATACATTTCATTGGTTAAACTCATCAGGCAGGATAACTTAACTCTCATTTTTTCTGGCAGATGTGTGATGATGATTGGGTTACCTTATCCCAACATTCATTCACCAGAGTTGAAGGAAAAGATGAATTATCTCAACTCCACTTTTGTAAGTGAATAGTTCCAATCCAAAAAAAGTCTTATTTATTAGTATTATTCAATTCTAACCTGTACCTCTCAAGTAAAGTTTAAAAAGTATGATGACATTAATACTAAAATCTTTAATGAACAGCAGAAGTTTTTTTTTTTTTTGAAAATCACTTATTGAGCTTTTGAAGCTAATCACTTCATGATGAACTATATTCTGTTGCAGCCAAAAGATCAAGATGGGAGATTAGCAGGACAAGTTCATTATGAGAATCTGTGTATGAAGGCTGTCAACCAGTCTATAGGTCAGTCTTGCCTCAGAATGTACAGTTATAATTGTAGCTTTTTATTAGCTTATTGAATGTAATACCCACACTTTTTAAAGTTGTTATAATTCTCCTATTGTTCAAGTTCAGAAAAATTTCTCTTGACGAAAAATAAAAAAAAAATTGTATTATTTCCCTGGATCTGTACGATTTTTTTTCAAATTGTTTTTTTAAAACTCTATTGTAGAATTTATTAAAAAAAAATATATATATAAACAAAAAAAATTGTAAGAAAAGCTTAAAATGCTTACACCACCTTTTTTAAAATGTCAGAAAAAGTTTCAAAAAATTCAAGAGTGCGAGGGAGAAAGACTCAAAAAACAAATAAACACCACATATATTTCTGGACTTGAGTATTACCTTTAATTTCAGATAAGAACTTTTTTTTTTCCATTTCCGGGTTATTTGGATTTAGAAGTATGACAGTACAAAATGTTTTAATAGCATTTGTAAAAATAATCATTTCAATTTTTTTTTAGGCCGTGCATTTCGTCACAAAGATGACTATGCAGCAATTCTTTTGGTGGATCAGCGATACTCAAAACCCAGCGTCTCCAGCAAGTTGCCTAGTTGGATAAGCAAACATCTAGACATAGCAGATAACTTTGCAAAGGTCATGCAAGCTCTGCCCAAGGTGAATTTCTTTATCATCTTTCTTTTTCATTGTGTATGCGGGTAATTTGATACTTATTCTTGCTGTTAATATAAAATTAAACATGTTTAGTCAAACATGTACGGGTAAAGTAATGAACAAATAATTTCTTATATTTTCACTGCAAAAACTTGAATCCTAATTTTAAAAAAATAGCATATTATTACAGTGAAATGTCGCTATAACGAAATTGACGGGGATTCGAAATTCGTTCGTAATACTGAAAATTTGTTACACTGAAATCGGGGGGGGGGGGAAGGAGGGGGGGTGGTCGGCGACGACATTTTCTGTTCGCAATATGTGGATATAGTTCATTTGGGTATCAATGCAAATATATTATGTCATTTTACTACTTTTTCCAAAGATATTTAGCTAAAAATATGTTAAATATTCTCTCCGTTTATTTCTCATTAGTTAAGCTAGTAATTTAGCTTTCAGCTTTCGTTACCGCTTACGGTCATTGAACTAAGGGACGTAATTCATTTATTTTTATAACAGTTATTCAACATGACTTACTTCACTTAGAAACCCATTACGGCTATTGTCTGATTTATTAAACGAAATAATTTTAAAAATATATTTATATATGTATTTACTTTTGTAACTGGATTAAATTTTATTATAATTAGAAAAAAAGTATAGTTCAATGTCACAAAAAGGTCAAATAAATAACTCATGTATTCTTCCATTCCTGAATTATTAATTAAATACAGGTACCGGTAGTTTATTAACATCTTGGCGAAATGCAGTCTTCTGTCCATTAAGTCCTTATCACAAACTATAAGATCGCCATTTTCTAAAAAAAATTGCGACCCACTATCAAGCCCCTACCGAAAACAATAAGATTGTTTTTTACTAAAACTATCAAGTTACTTTCTACACATACCAAAACCATTGTCTTTCTCATACCTCCCAATAAGCTATACTTTTAATTGTATGGCTTCTTTCTCATTAGCACATTTCCCCAACACAGACGTAGCACTGGTTTATTGATTTTTTTTAATCCCGCAAATGTGTAACGTTCCCTACATTCATGTGTTTGTCCCATGACATTTTAGGCTCTCTCCCTCCTCCCATTCCCGACCTTGCTAAAACTCTCATCCTCTCATCCTCATCCCCCCCCCCCCCGTTTGTTGTTACGTAATGTGACACCGCTACTCACTACCCCCGCCCGTCCCAAGACGATACTTGTCTCAGTACTGCACATGGTGGAATTTATGTTTACTATCCTCATCAGTAGAGGTTAAAGGTTACCATAACATCTTACTCCTCTCACACTCCCCACCCTCCCATTATTTAGTAAATGTGAATGTCGTTTGAGTTCAAGTTGACTTTTGAGTTATAGAAATTTGCCGAATTAAAATTTTTTTTTTGTAAGGGGATAAAATTAAATATCTGCAAAACGGCTATTTTTTTCGCAATACTGAAAACACGAAATTCGTTACAACGACACTTTTTAACAGATGTTGTATAAGCGAAGGGGAAGGGGCAAAAAAAAAAATTCGCTGTAATGAATAATTCGTTACACACGTTCGTTATAACGACATTTCACTGTATTTTTTTTTATTTCAGTTTTTTACTCCCTTCAAGTCTACAGCCTAGTGTTTACATTGCAGTAATGTCTTATGTATTAGAATCAACATCAATTAACCTCTTCTTTAAACACAGACTTTTATATCTAACCAGCTGTTTAAGTTTTTCGGATGTGTAACTTCATTTAAGAGCATTGTGCACAAGTATTAAAAAACATGAAACAGTAACGTCTTACATATTAGAATCAACATCAATCATCTCCTTACATATTAGAATCAACATCAGCCATCTCCCTTCAAGTCTACAGCCTAGTGTTTACATTGCAGTAACGTCTTACATATTAGAATCAACATCAATTATTCTCCCTTCAAGTCTACAGCCTAGTGTTTACATTGCAGTAACGTCTTACATATTAGAATCAACATCAATTATTCTCCCTTCAAGTCTACAGCCTAGTGTTTACATTGCAGTAACGTCTTACATATTAGAATCAACATCAATTATCCTCTTCTTTAAACACAGACTTTTATATCTAACCAGCTGTTTAAGGTTTTCGGATGTGTAACTTCATTTAAGAGCATTGTGCACAAGTATTAAAAAACATGAAACATCTTCATTTTCTGATTTGTAAACGCTCACAGTTAATTAAATATAGATGGTTATAGGTTTGAAGATGAACTAATACATGTGTACATGGATGATTAGGATAACTCTTTAGTGCTTTAGCAGTAAAGAAATTTTTATTGACATGTTTTTCTGGTTTCTTAAAAAGGAAGATGTAAAAAAAAAAATACATGTACTCAGGCTTGTCTTATAAAATATAAGTTGAAAACCAATGTAACCATTACTTAGTTGAAAGATCCACATTTTTGTTTCATTCTGTTGGCTGATAGTGTTGGTGTAAATGGTTTTGCCTGTGTCTCCAACATTAATGTATTTATTTATGAGATTTTTTTTTGTTACACTGGCTTATTGTTTTTTAAATTCTGCCATTGTGTTATTTTTTGTTGTATCAAGAGTGTAAGATTGTTAAAATATATTATTTATTACTTCTGTAAAATGTTGAAAATGGATGTGAAAAAATTAGTTGACAAATTTACATACATTGCAAAAATTTTGCATGTTTGAAAATTAAATTGTGACAGTCAAGATATTTTTAGTAATTTCAAAAATGATGGTCATTAACCATTTCGTATCTCAAATTTTGTAATAAATGTTTTTTTTGTTTCATATATTTTTCTGCAATTCTGATTTTTTTTTGTTTAGACCTTGTTGCTATCATCTAGAAAAGGGGTTTGCAAACCTGGGTAAGTAACTTCATATGTGGTAAATTTTAAATTCTTCGGGTAATGTGAATACAAGGGGTATTGTTATGAAAGCAAGTTAAAAAAATACAATTTGAGATGGCAATGGTATTCTAAGTTTTCGATCCCCTATTCTACAGAAACTTTCTTGCATCTTATTGGAAACATTGTAACATGTAGCACATTTTGTGGCACACGCCTTAAAGGCATATGAAAGAAATTTTATTTATAACATGTTGTCATACCTGTGGAGTCAACACTTCTGATATACCATGTAAATCCTGAATGACTACCTGCGGAGTCATAACACTTCTGATATACCATGTAAATACTGAATGACTTCCTGCGGAGTCATAACACTTCTGATATACCATGTAAATACTGAATGACTTCCTGCGGAGTCATAACACTTCTGATATACCATGTAAATACTGAATGACTAATGTCTAAAAGTTGCAATTTGTAATCATTTTTGGGATATAATAAAAACAGAAGCTATCAGGAGAATGAAGATTATCTGTTCCTCTCAACACATACAATTTAGGCTGAGTTTCTGTACAATGTAAAAAACAATATATTTTTGAGTCAATATGTGTTATCATTTGCTGGACAGCAAAGTAGATAGTGAACTCCAGCTTAAGTCAGGTACCCATTTAAAGCTGGGTGGACTTGTGGGACAACTTTGAAACAAATTTCATCTGGATTTCACCGAGGATCGAACCCAGGACTCTCAGGTCGACAGTCGAGTATCTACACCACCCGGCCATCCGTCCCACAAAGGGTACAGGGATCCCTGATTCAGCCAAAAATGTTTGCCACTGACGTTGAGAGGAGATGGGAATGTATGAAAGTATAACAGATATATATGTTTATGTGTCCATTCGTTCCCCTAAAAGAACACATCAGTTAAGAGTAAAAATTATTAACTTCAATTTTAATGAGATGCCGAAAATGCAGTAAATTTATGGTTACTTATTTAAATTTCTTGTTACAACTTAAGAAAGGGAATATGTCTGCTTTCACAATTTTGCTCAGTGTTTGAACAATATTTCCAAACTAAATCTTAAATGTTATTAATTAATTGTTAATTTCTAAGTTGTGCATTAAGATCTGAAACTGGTCTGGTAAATACAGTGATAGGCTGGGAAACAATTTTTTATGTGTGCATTTTTACAGAAAAAATTTCATTTACCAACTTAGCTTCTTATTATCCATAAACATGTACATGTATTTAAAAAAAAAATTTAGTTTGAAAGTTCATTACTAACTTAATTTACTCATTTTCTTCAAAAAATATTTCAATTTACAAAAACAAACAAAAAAAAGTTTAACTGGAGTTTTTAATCTATTTCTCTCACTTGTAGACCTGGTAAAAAAAAAAAATCATGAAAAACCAACACAACGAAAACATTTGTACTAAATTTTAAAAACCTCATATCATGATTCGACAAAAAAAAGTGACTGTTTGAACAACTTAAATACATGACAGTGGCTCAGTATATTGGAAGTTGGGTGCACATCAACATGTGTGTAACATAAACATGTCAAAGCTAACCACATCATGGCCTATTGTAAGCTTTTAAAAAAATTTAAAAAGAAAGATTGGCCAACTGTTATTAAAATTGTTCCGGTATTAATTGTCTGTAATATACTTGCACAGTAATATACCCTATCCATAACCAATGTCTATCAAAGACAATGGGGAATGAGGGAGAGGGGTAAATATTACTTTACTGGCTTTTTTTTCTTAGCAGTCGTGTTTAAAGGTTCGATTCTAAGTCTTAGGCTAATCAACATTTCACATGTCCCATTTTAAAAAGTTCTTAATAATGCATGCTCTTTATACATGTAAATAACAATCAAGTTATAAATTCATTAAAAAACAAACTATATATATAAGTGAAGAGTAAAAAACACAATGGCCCATATTCAAATAGCCTGGCAGCCCCAACACGAGCTAATTTGAGATCACCTGAACATATTAGCATGTAATGACAACATATGTGTTATTGACATGGACAGATGGACTGGATAGCATTTAGTATAAAAGCTGGACCCATTAATATCCACATGTATAGAAGTAAATTAAATGCTGGCAACCAAAAAATGATATTTAGATCACATCTATTAAAAAAAAAAATATTCATTTAGTCGAGTCGCATATCTAATCACAGATTTTTCACGTGTATGCGGGTTAAGTCTAAATGTTATTTTATTTTGGTTTTTTAGTACACATATTTTACAGTCTTTTAATGTTTATTTTCTAACAGCCCTTGTCATGGCTAAATTTTGTTAAGAAGCTGTGTAAAACTATTCGGATTTACATTTAGATAACAACATAAAAACTGTGTGATCAACTAAATGAAGAAAAAAGAACATAGCACCCCTATATTTAGTGAACAAAAGTTTTCTACAATTCCAAAACAATGATGTTAAGTTTTGTACACATAGCAATTTATCAGCTTATTATTTAGTCTAACAAAAAAAATATGAAAGTTTGCAAAATATTAATTATAATTTCTGTGAAATATAAACGCAGAACTAAATATCTCAGCTGTTTACAACAGTCAATGTCCACCTTGAGTAGCAGCCGTCTGTGTCACCAGTCGTCATCATCACTGTCTGTGTCACCATCGTCCCTGATATTTTTGGTCTTTGATGGTTTGCCAAATATCTTATGAGATTTGCCAGTCTTTTTGCCCAGGGTAGGTGGCTCCATCAAGTCGCCCTGGTAATTGATCATGTCGCTTCTTCCCAGTCTCCACTCAAGCATTTCAGTTGGAAATTCATCTGTCCCACCAAGCTCATCAAAGCCTACAATGTAATCAACCGTCTTGCCATCTTTTGCTAAACAGATTGTAGGCAGAGTCTTTATCCTTAATCTTTCAACCAGGAATTTGCAGCGCTCGGCATTTATTTTGATAAACTTGGTTTCAATGTGCTTAGGGGCTATTTCTGCCAAATGTTTGTCCACAATCTTGCACCTGAATGTTGAATCTCTGTAAAAATGGCATACCACTTTTTTACTCTTTTTACAGGCATCGAAAAATTCCTTCTCATCTGCAACCTCAGTATATTCACCATGCCCTGCAGCTAGCCATTCTTGTTTTTGCTGCTGAGCTTTCTTCATGGCATCCATACGGCGTTGTCTCAAGACCTCAAAGTCATCATCATCCATTTTTTCAAGACGCTCTATTTCAGCATCAACCTGGCTTTCAATGATCTTGGTAGCGTGAAGCAACTGATTCTCTAATGGATTCGCCATTTTGTTAGATCCGAGCAAATCTAAAGAATATTTAAAAAAATAAAACTTTTTAGTTAATAAACTTAAGAGGTCTGATGCCTATCACAATGTGTTAAAAATTAAACATTTGATCTGTTGATTTATCATCAACTGCATATAATGATAATAAAACAATACACCTCTAAGTAATAAGAAATGGACAAAATTCTGGACAGCATAATATTTTAAGAAAATGAACTAAAAATACACATCCCAGGAATTTGAACATAGTTATAGCTTATTTTACTAATATTGTTTACACCAATTTTATACATAATGGATAAATCAATTGAACTAAGGAAAAGAAGTAGTAAAAATATAATTTTCCATTGCAGTATACTAGAAAAATGTTGCCAGTGTAGTTTACTAGATACGTTTTGCCAATATAGTGTACTATATAAATGTTAATGGTGTAATAGATAAATGTTGGCAATGTATTAAATAAGTGGTAGTGAACCTACGGCACATGTGACACAGCAGAGCCTACTCAGTCGGCAGGCGACTAAAATTATCACTTTGCCATCACTGTACTAGATAAATATTGGCACAGTCCTCGATAAATGTTGACAGTTTACTAGATAAATGTTGACAATTTACTAGATAAATGTTGACAGTTTACTAGATAAATGTTGACAATTTACTAGATAAATGTTGACAGTTTACTAGATAAATGTTGACAATGTTCCAGACTCCTAGAGATTGGCAAAATAATATTCCCATGCCAATGTAATTAATGTATAACATTTTTGTTGACAGTGTTTCTATTGAACAGAATGCACATTGCCTATATAAAAAGTGACCCAACTATGTTTTGAGAATCTGCTACTTAATGCTGTATTCCCTCCATGCATTCAGGGACATTTTCTATTTGAACAATCATAAAACTTTGAAAAAGTTTTTGATGTGCCAATGTTATATAGGCATAATATAATTTAAAATTGACTAATTTATGTGTTAAGGTCTTTCTTTTAACAATAATATATTTAGATATAACCTGATTTTAAATACTAAAGGTATAACAATAAATGGTTGATAACTAACAAAAATGTAAGTCTGGCCTTGTTTAGTTGTTAGGAAAACTATTCTGTCTTAAAAAAAGTGAGTTTTTCCCAATACTCTCAGGAATATATCGGATAAATCATGATCATGGACGTGGTCATAGATATATAATTATATATTAAAAGTTATAGTCAAGTTATGAAACGATAATCCAAAGATGTGCATTCTGTTTATCGTTATAAAATATAGGCATAACCTATTATTTTTTTCTAGTCCTAGAGACTCCTTCTAGTTCTACTCTTAGGTCTTAGACAATTAGTCATTAGTCTTGCTTAGTCTTAGACCTAGAAATTGAGTTTCAATTATAAACAATAAACATATTTAACCCAAGGCCAAGGTAATAGTAAAATGAAACTTAACTTCCATTAATTTACGTAGTTAATTTTTATTAATTTATTCGCTTCTGAAAAAAAAGTTTTCAATGATAAAATAGGCTAAAAAAATTTACTAAACAAAATAAGAATCCCATCAGAGTCGAAATATCACTAGATTTTTTTTTGTAAACGATAAGTAACTTCAAAAAAATAAATCCAAATAGTCACCATCAATGTATCAAAGACTCATTGTATGGCTATGATTCATAAAGATATTCACACGAATTGTAATTTGACTAATCATAGAGTAGGTGATACTTGTCGTAGTCTTGAAAGTTGAATCGTTATTGTCATTATTCAATGTTTATGTGTTTACCAGGCATTAGACTTGTTAGTAGATGCTTAAACGGCTGTCATTATTGATATTATGAACTTTTAAGTCTTATTATAACAGATTTATTATGTGTGTCATATAGATATTTTCTTTACCTTTGTAATATTTATTCACACTATGAAATTATCAAAGCTTTTTCTTTTGTCAAACAAACAATAACATTGTTAACGTGTTCCAACGTATATTAAGCTTTATTTACCTCGTTTCGTAAATAGTTACGGAGTTTTTTTAGTCTTGCTCAAGGAAGTCCCGAGTTTACAACAAGACGAATTTTCATTGGTTGTTAAATTGTACCCCCCTCGGGGCCTTAATAGTAAATGCCACACTCCATGGCCAGAAGCTAAGTGTGTTATTTTGTATTTCGTTTTATCATTCATGATCATCAAAAAGAAAACGGTATGGAAGAAGATCGTACTGATTACGGGAACAATTTTTAGCCCCCCCCCCCAATCCTCTCGAAGACCGCCCCCTTCCCCACAGTAATATTACGGCAACAAATTTTACGATACGAAAAAGACAAATAGAACACTTCTTAGTTTATGCATATTATGCCTACATCTTAGAACCGCACCACCACCCGTCCCCACATGAGTGTGTACTTAATTGCGAATTCCAATCAAAATGTAAAAAGAAAACAGCAGCGCCGTTCATAGTTATTCAGAGATTGTTGGAGGCTGATGGGAGTTTTACAACACCTAATTTAACAGAAGTAAACAATGGACGGGGCCCATTTGGCGAATATCTATTCAAACAATGACAAGGAGCACGAAAATTATGTAGATAGGATATGGGGAAAATGACCCAAGTTGGCCGCTGACCTCGCGTGATAGGACGTCGCCGACGAGTCGCCGTGTTTGTTGGCCTGAAAGTATGAATGACTTTCCCACAGTTTGCACACCATTACACGGTAGAACACATCAGAGGCGTAGTGCCTTGTTTTAATTGGGAGGCTGTTATAAATTATGTGCAATTTTAGTGAAATTATTTAGTTCCGACCAGTGCTCGATTTAAGCAAAAACCAGTGCTGGGGGGGGGGGGTTCTGCAGAGCCGGGGATAAATGTCTATGGCTTCTCCGGCGATGATGAAATTAGCTAAAGCAGGGCCGGGGATGACAGTTCTCAGTGCCGGGGATATCCCCGACATCCCTGGTGGTAAATTAAGCCCTGGTTCCGACCACAGATTAGATATTATAATATAGAATCTATGGGACAAACTTAGCTTGAACGGAGCCCGAGAAAAGAAGGAATAATTGCCGCGCATGTGCACACCTATAGACGGAAGACGAACACAAAAAATACCACGGAACTCTGTCCGCTGAGTCTTTCTCTCATAGATATCTATGCTTTCTCTATATGATGTAATAGAAGACAGAACTTTTATACCAACTTGTGAAGTGAAAGAAATGGCAGGTAAAGATTTATCTAAAACTTTTGAGGACATTGAATCAGAGGATTTTAGTATTGAAACAAGCCTGCCAACAGATTTAACACTCTCGCCAGATCATAGCGATGTAGAACTTCGGAACAAGAATAAACATATCACCAAACATTTGATTGAACGAAAACAGCTACTTCATGATATTCAGCTCCTTAAGATTGAAATTTCACAGAAAAATCTATCACTCGAAAATCTTAGAGTTGAACATTTGCAACAGATTGAGGAACTTGATGAAAAACTTCATGACATTACACACCAAAAACAAATCCTTCAAGTAAGTTTCTTTTTGATAATCAACAACAACTGTTTTTTAAAATTCAAGTTAAATCTTTAAAAGAAATGAAACACTTAGTAATATGGTAGGCCTATTCATTATTTATAATGATGAATTAATATGCTTCATTACACATTTTCAAATTGAGTTCAGTAAGGCTTATATCATGTAAGACATAATTTTATGTCAAAACCATCCAAAAGCATTTTTTCACCACAGAATAAAAAAAATAGCTATTTTAACTTAGGTATCAAAAAGTAATAAAAATCACACCTCTCACCTGCTTAATGCATAACCATTGATTTGTTAAATGTCTGTTATCTTCATATCACCCACATATTTAATCATACAAAAGAATACTTCAACAAATTGTTAATGATCATTAATATAATTGTGACTTTCCCTAGGCTAGACTTGAGTCAGAGTTGCAGATTCAGTCAGACGAGGCCCGCAAACGACAAGACTTGATTAAACGAGAGTTAGATGTATTAAGAGCTAGACAACATCAGCTTGAAGGAGCTAATGAAAGACTTAAAGAAAAAGCAGGGGATGTCAGACGAAGCCTTAAAGACCTTAGCTTGTCAGAAGAACGTTATTACCAAATTCGTGCACAGTCAGAAGATGAGCTATCTCTTCGAGATTATGTTTCTGTAAGCATTGATAGAAAAACAACTTATGCATGGAAATAAGCTTTTTTCTTTAATTTGATTAAACAAGGGGGGATAATAGCACCCAGATAATTTAAAAAAAAATTTTTGTTCCAATCTTAAAAGTTAAAAATATTATCATAATAAAAACATAAAGAATGCCTCTCAGGCTGATGCTAGGGTGGATTAATGTGGGCCTTCTATCCAAGGCCGCTAATAAGCTAAAAAAAAAGTTTTAACCAAGTTTTAAAGAACCGCTTACCTAGTAAATAGGATTTCAGTGATTTTATATTGTAGTTAAACTTTAGCATGCTGCTAATCATTATTTTAGAAATGTGACTACGCCTTTTTTTATACTTCTTTGGTCACTACTCACGCTACTTAATGACTCATTTATCAAAATTAAATTCATTTCTCTTAAAGACTCGTTTATCAAATATTAAATTCATTTCTCTTAATGACTCAATTATCATATATTAAATACATCTCTCTTAATGACTCAATTATCATATATTAAATACATCTCTCTTAATGACTCATTTATCAAATATTAAATTCATTTCTCTTAATTAGGGGTGTGCATGGTTAATTCATCATGCTGTATGCAATAAAAGATCATCATCATCATTGCCTGTCACTCCTATCGGGGTATGGGCCACCAACTAAAGATCTCCAGCGACTTCTATCCTGAGCCATTCTCTCCAGCTGCTTCCAGCTGAACCCCATCCTGGTGATGTCCGCTTCAAATTCTCACCTCCAGGTGTTTCTAGGCCGACCTCTCTTTCTTTTTCCAATAGTGGTTTTCCTGGTTGTCAGAAGGGTAGTCGGCTTTGTGGCTTCCTTTTGGCTTTCACCACAACTAAGCTTCATGAGTCTTCATGATGAAGAACCTTCTTCTCCCAGGACTGAAATATCTGTTTTTTCTTTAGTTAGTGTTTCTGTAGCAAAGGGTTTTTTTAACAGGGTGGGGTTGCTAGCCGCACGCCCAACCCTCCTCCTTTTTCAGCCGGGCTTGGGAACATCCTTGGCGGAGTTGCAATAAAAGATACTGACAATATAATAAAATGATTTTGAGAGGTAAAAAAAAACTGGACTTGATGTCACATTACACATCTCTGTTATATTTCCTACTTATAGAAAAAAATTTCTTCCAAACCCATGTTTTTGTACTTCACTCATTGATGGTAAATCATAGACAGTATGGGGGGAAAAAAAAACGCATGCATTTCTCTTGATTAATTTTTTGTAAAATTCACTTTTTCCCCAGAGACCAGTACAAGTCGGAGTATGAGAACAAACTGAAGGAGGAGCTGGAGCAGATCAGAGTGAGGACCAACAGTGAAATCGACAGACTGAGGACATCAACCAGGGAGATGTACGAGAGAGAAAACAGGTCACTGTGGCACAAACTTGTTGTCAGTTTATCATCAATTATGTTTTTTTTTTTACTAAGTTCATTGGCTGTGTGTTGTAAACCCTGTTTTAAATCCTTAAAAAAAATCGGCAGATATTTATTTCTGAAAATGTATATGCTGAGTTTTTTTTTTCTTCAGAAACCTGAGAGAAGCCAGAGACATTGCACTATCTGAGCGAGAACGAGCCCAGGCTGCGGAGAGAGAGATGGGCACTAAATATGAACAGATTTTGTCAGAGTGAGTATATATTGAGACATTGACAAAATCTGGACAAAGCTACACGTAGTTTGTACGTTAACAAAAATGGCAAAATGTAAAAGCATTGACGAAATTTGAAGGAAAAAAAATCCATAGGCTATATTTATCTGTTTAACCAGGTCACCGCCACACTGTGCTGTTTGGGTACAAATGCCTTGGAAACAAAAAAACCTGCTTAATTTCCAATTTAATAAATTAAATGTATGCAGTCGAGTAATACCATACTGGATGAAACAAAGGTTTGGACTGTGTGATACTCCCTTGTGCTTTCTTTAAGCTATGATTACCTGAAGTAGACTGTTTAATACTCAAAAAAGCTTTGATAATTTATGGCACAGCTTTAAGTATTGTATACAGTACATCACTCAATGACGCTGTCAACACCTTGAGAGCCTTCTGGCAAAATGACGGATTTGAAAGTTACATGCACACCTGGAAGGCATTAGTTATATCCAATTTGTATAATTTTAACATGCCTGCTTATTTAGTCAACATATATATACAGTGAAATGTCGCTATAACGAAATTGACGGGGATTCGAAATTCGTTCAGTAATACTGAAAATTTGTTACACTGAAATGGGGGGGGGGGTGGTCGTCGTCGGCGACGACATTTTCTGTTCGCAATATGTGGATATAGTTCATTTGGGTATCAATGCAAATATATTATGTCATTTTACTACTTTTTCCAAAGATATTTAGCTAAAAATATGTTAAATATTCTCTCCGTTTATTTCTCATTAGTTCAGCTAGTAATTTAGCTTTCAGCTTTCGTTACCGCTAACGGTCATTGAACTAAGGGACGTAATTCATTTATTTTTATAACAGTTATTCAACATGACTTACTTCACTTAGAAACCCATTACGGCTATCTTACTCATATTGTCTGATTTATTCAACGAAATAATTTTAAAAATATATTTATATATTTATTTACTTTTGTAACTGGATTAAATTTTATTATAATTAGAAAAAAAGTATAGTTCAATGTCACAAAAAGGTCAAATAAATAACTCATTTATTCTTCCATTCCTGTATTATTAATTAAATACAGGTACCGGTAGTTTATTAACATCTTGGCAAAATGCAGTCTTCTGTCCATTAAGTCCCTATCACAAACTATAAGATCGCCATTTTCTAAAAAAAATTGCGACCCACTATCAAGCCCCTAACGAAAACAATAAGATTGTTTTTTACTAAAACTATCAAGTTACTTTCTACACATACCAAAACCATTACGTCTTTCTCATACCTCCCAATAAGCTATACTTTTAATTGTATGGCTTCTTTCTCATTAGCGCATTTCCCCAACACAGATGTAACACTGGTTTATTGATTTTTTTTTAATTCCGCGAATGTGTAACGTTCTGTACATTCATGTGTTTGTCCCATGACGTTTTAGGCTCTCTCCCTCCTCCCCTTCCTGACCTTGCTAAAACTCTCATCCTCTCCCCCCTCTCTGTTCGTTGTTACGTAATTGTGCCCGTCGTAGCTTGGCTGTCTCGTGACGTCTTAGCTCTCTTCCTCTCCCCTTCCCGACCATGCTAAAACTCTCATCCATCCCCCCCCCCCGTTTGTTGTTACGTAATTGTGACACCGCCACTCACTACCCCCTTCCCCTCGCCGTCCCAAGACGATACTTGTCTCAGTACTGCACATGGTGGAATTTATGTTTACTATCCTCATCAGTAGAGGTTAAAGGTTACCATAACATCTTACTCCTCTCACACTCCCCCCTCCCAATATTTAGTAAATGTGAATGTCGTTTGAGTTCAAGTTGACTTGAGTTTTAGAAATTTGCCGAATTAAATTTTTTTTTTTGGTAAGGGGATAAAATTAAATATCTGCAAAACGGCTATTTTTTTTCGCAATACTGAAAACACGAAATTCGTTACAACGACACTTTTTAACAGATGTTGTATAAGCGAAGGGGAAGGGGCAAAAAAAAATTCGCTGTACTGAATAATTCGTTACACTGACGTTCGTTATAACGACATTTCACTGTATA
>JAGDYQ010000008.1:7740203-7758349 GCA_021962125.1 Bulinus truncatus
ATGGCGCAGCATGGAATCATCATATCCACGCCTGTATAGCCTAAGATAAAACGGGTTTAATTCTAAGTTTCCTGTACATTTCTTAATCTTTTATTTGAAGTTGACAAAGATTAATTGGCTCTTCTGTAATAAATGAATCTAAAAGCTTATTTTCTTTTTTATCGTAACCCGTACTGACATGTTACGTCCTATAAAATGGGACTTGATACGAACGACTTGGCATACGTCATCCAATTTACGTCCAATCAAGAAAAATTTTGCCGATTTGTATAAATACACCCGTCATAAAAAGGGAAAGGGGCGAGGCAAATTAATAAAAAAAAAAACATGAAACTTATTCACACAGACCTTCTTAGCAATTACTTAATTTTCTTCTAGTAGAGATTGCAATTAAAAAAACAAGCAATTAAGCCTGTTCCATTCTGGACACAGGACGTGTTAGCGCATTTTCATGTTATGTATCAGTACGTATGCTATCTTTCAGTAAATATTTGTAAATTTTGGAAATGTCTTATAAATTCAATTGTGCCTAATGCATATATCTGTAAAAAAAAATTATACTAAGACGATTACTTTACTATTTGAAAAAAAAATTATTTTCTCTTAAATCTAACTACAAGTGGTTTGTGGTTACTGAAATAGGACTCATAATTGAAAACATTCGAAATTATAGCCAATTTAATCGTCCGAAAACTCCGTCAATTGTTGCATAGCTCTGATACTTTCAATTAAACTCAGAACACAAGCTTACTATTTCATTTGATGAGTTTCTTAATAAATCTTGGTCAAACTACGTGCTGCAGTATTTCGCACCAAATGAACGGGCTATTGAACGTACAAGGTGTATATATAATATATAAGCCCCTTATGAGCCCTCAGAGGTCCTATCGCGAAATGAACTTTTGATGTACACATGGCAGGCCAAGACCTACAAAATGATATATACATCATGGGTCTAAGACTTATAGTTGCTGAGATATAGCGCTCCTTTATTAATATAGCTTATATAGTAAAAAACTGTACTAAGGCCCCTTTTACGGCCCTGAGAGGTCAGATCGCAAAATGAAAAAAAGTCTTGGCAGGCCAAGACCTAAAAAATGATATATACATCATGGGTCTAGGACTTGTGGTTGTTGAGATCTAGGGTGATGACGGACAGACGGACAGACAGACAGACAAAACGGGGACAATAGAGCATTTTTTTTCGAAAATGCTCTAAAAAAGCAGCCAATCAAACAAAGTTAAACAATCTAAGAAGGGGACGAGAGTAAATTCAAACTATTTAACGGAAGAAAGTCATTTCAAGCACGCTTCCGGTAGTATTTGCTGAGATCAAAGCAAGATGACGTCATTGGTGGTTTAACGAGCCGGCGCTATGCACCTACCTATATTTGTACATATCTATGCACGCACGTACCTGTATCTATTCACCCCTGCTACCTACCCTCCAGTGATTATGGTTTGATTTAAGAAAGTATCACGGAACTTTTTTTTTTTAATGTTATACCCCAGTATAGAAAAGCACATCGTGAGGCTGTTTAGACCAGCGGTCGGCAACCTTTCGGATCTCGCAGACCATTTAATTCTTGAGCTTAATTCCCGCACACAGGGCCGGCTCTGGGCATAGGCGGCATAGGCAGCTGCCTAGGGCGCCAAATTGCTAGGGGCGCCAAATTTTAGAATTTCTCACTCATTACTGTTCATGCAGAAGGGGCGGGCGTTTTAATAGATTACTGCCTAGGGCGCCAAATTGCCTGGAGACGGCTCTGCCCGCACACCTCTAAATTTGTCATTTTTATTCCCGTGTAGGACCATACTAATTTCTTCGATGATCGACGGCTGGTTTATATTCACTAAGGTCCAACTGTCATAAAGTTAATAACGGTCAAACCAATTCATCAAAGCGCACTGATCGCCCTACTACCCTAGGTTCGAGCACAGGGAAGGTCTGATAAAAGTGTATCCTAAGGGAGGGGGGTGGGGGGCAGGTATTAGGGTGGTGCCCGTGTGGTGATTCACAAAGACGCATATTTCAATGGGGGCCCACACATATTTCTACCCCCCTCCCCCCGGGGGCCCTCAAAAAAGTTTCAAGCCCTTAAAACCGCAAAAAAATTTACGCCTGGACTCCGCTTCGGTATGTGGGTGGACCCTGATGATATCACAAGTCTATTCAATAACTCAGGCATCAGTCATCCTCCGCAAGTCTATTCATGTCTGTCTGTCTTTTGATGTATAAATGCAACCACACGTCATTTCATGTCTGTCTGTTGGTTGTTTTTTTTTAAATGTGTTTGTGTACGCATGATTGAGCAATCACTAATTCATTTTTGTATTTTTTTTTTTAGAAAAAGTCTAATCAAAACTTTACTATTAATACAGCTGAAAAAAAAAATTAAAAAAATGTAGCGAATAGTGTTGTTTTAGTCCCAGGTCATATTTTAGTTTCAGTTTTTATTTCGTTTTTTCTGTAATAATTTTAGTTTTCGTCTAGTTTTAGTCTTGCTTCTAATTTTAGTTTTAGTTTTAGTTCTCGTTGACGAAAAGTCAACATTTTCGTTAACGAAGGTTTTAGTTTTAGTTTTCGTGAACGAAAACAACACTAGTAGCGAAACAAAATCCACTCATGATGAAAGTGTACACAATTCTTATCTCCTGACATGATTAAAAACAAATTAACTTCAATGGTGGACCTACGTTTGTTGAATATGACGATGTTTATACCCTTGTTAATAAGTGACGTTTGTATAGTAATATTTCTTGCTATGATAAAATAGGACTGCATGGAAAGACGTACATTAATACACCGGTGGACAGTGAAACGCTGTTAATGTATCACAATGTCACATACTGTTAATGTATCACAATGTCACATAGTCTAATACCCAAAGACAGTGGTTCTCAAAGAGTGGACCGCGATCCACTGGTTGGCCGAGAGATAATTTTGAAGTGGGCCGCCGAAATTCTAAAATTAAAAAAAATATTTAAACGAGAATTGATTTACATATATTTACATATTTTTAACTTTTTTTTTCTTACACATATTTTTTTTCCCTATAAAGTTCGGTAGCGAAAACCGAACAATTTTAATGATGGGTCGGAAATCGCAAAAGTTTGGGAACCACTACCGAAACACCTCCACTCATTATATTTTGTTCACCGTGAATTCAAAGAATAATTTAATAATAATAAAAAAAAGACAGCCAATACATTTTGTTGAGATTTTCGCATTCAATAATTTACAGTGGAAATGAAAAAAAAAAATACAGAGCAATTCCAAATACAACAGCAACTTACCAACTTAAAGACAGTAAATAGCATGTAAACATGTGGAATAGTCTGTGTATGTGTGTGTATGTGTGTGTGTGTGTGTGTATGTGTCAGATGCCATCCTTAACAACAAATACCCCCCCCCCTTTTTTTTTATATTTCCTAACGACATGTCCCCGGCTTTCGTTACCTAAACACGTTTTTTTCTAGCTCGTTCCCTCTCCCCCCAGGTGTGACAGAACACCACCATGTCTTGCATGCAATGTGTCGCTTTAAAAAAAAAGACGTTGAAATATTGTAAAGGCTTAGCTAAGAACAGAAATAAATGTCATGGGTTTTGTGTGTGTGTGTGTGTGTTAAAATATATATTTTTGTGTTATTGCCCTTTGCTACTGTTTAACTCCCTATGTCTACATGACGGACTCATTATAATCATTCTTTGTAATACAACACACGAACTTACAGTTGTACAGTTGACGTTGTAATACAACACACGAACTTACAGTTGTACAGTTGACGTTGTAATACAACACACGAACTTACAGTTGTACAGTTGACGTTGTAATACAACACACGAACTTAGAGTTGTACAGTTGACGTTGTAATACAACACACGAACTTAGAGTTGTACAGTTGACGTTGTAATACAACACACGAACTTAGAGTTGTACAGTTGACGTTGTAATACAACACACGAACTTTCAGTTGTACAGTTGACGTAAAAGACCGTGTCACTCATTTTAAACAAAAAATTAAATTAAGTATTTTCGATTTCGTACCTCAGGTTAAGTTTAATCAGAATATTAGACGAGTTAATTGCAATACGGTCGCTGAAAATAGAATATTATCTCTATCAGACGGGAAAGGGGGAGGGGGGGTGGCATTGTACGTAAAAAAAAATGTAAATGTGGGTCACAGAAGGTACAGCAGGACCTGGTCTGGAGAGGGTGGGGGGAGAGATGGGGTGGAGGAGAGGGAGGAGGATTGTGAATAATTTGAAGGAGGCAATAAACCAGGTCGGTGTGAAGTAGCCCGAGTCACGTGTGTGACTTACAAGAGCATGTAACGGTATGACGGTTATACATTGAGATGAGGTCAATGAAATTCAAAACTTTTTACGTGGGTCTTTAGAAGGTAGGTGTGATAAGCCATTCAGTGTAGCCATTACTTTTACTGTTAGCTTATCAGTATTTATATATATATATATATATATATATATATATATATATAGAGAGAGAGAGAGAGAGTGTGTGTGTGTGAGAGAGAGAGAGAGAGAGAGAGAGAGAGAGTTAAACAAACGATTTTATTTGTATCATCCTTTTTCTAATATTTATTGAACTCGGGGGAGGGGGGGGAGGGGGGGAGGGGAAAGGGGGAGAGCTCATTTTGTTGCAGTGCAAAATAACTATTGTCACCACATCATGACCGACCTATCCACACTTCCTGGCTGCCGACCGTGTTAACGAACGAATGCCATCATAGACAAACTGTATGCATGTTAATGAATGCCATGTTATGAGTGACAGCGATAGTTTATTTAGTACGGGACAAGAGTTGAAGCTAAGAAGATTGATGAGTTCCGTATATGTCTTTAACTGTTGTTGCTGTTGTTGTTGTTTTCAAATGAACTCTGTAAATCTAACAACACGTCTTTTTGAATACAAGACACAATGATGCTCGTCAAACAACAACTGAACGAAGTATTGAAATGCATGAACGAAAATCCACAGCCTAAGGGCCATAACTGGCTAAAGACCATGAACAATTTCTGTGTAGCTCACTTAACAAGTTCATGGAAATGTTTTACTTTTAGCTTTAATATTATAGAATTAAATTCAACTATTTTGATAAAGTTATTTTGATAATCATATGAAATCCATAAAAGAAATGTCCATAAAAGTTAAGACCACCGTAAAACATTATCATTTTGTACCAGCTCCAATGGACGGGTGCAATCGCAATAGATGGGTGCAATCGCAATGTTCATAAATAAACTAGCTGTCGACAAAGCATGAATAATAAATCGAATAATAAGCACAGTATGAAAATAATCATGTCTAGGTCGGGGAATCTCCAACTTTACAAGTGCAACCCCTAGATATACCCTTTCGAAAAAGAAAAAGTTAAAACAACCAAACCAGTAAAAAAAAACTATTTCCTTTACCTGATGGTCGGCTTCATTTTCTGGAACCGGATCAACCATAGCGGCCGACTCCATGTTTGCCATCCTACAAGCCAAAATAAAACGACAAGATGGCGAGAGTCCCTAAAACTACCACGAGCCTAGCGTTCGTCCCATCGCAGAGAATTAAAATAAAAAAAAAAAAAACAACATAAAGCGAATCCCGGACCATGCGAGACACGGGGGAGAGAGAGAGAGACAAGAGAAGAAAAGATCCAGCAGACTGATTCATTTAATAGCAATCTTATTCTACTACACACAAACACAAATAAAGTTTTACACAAACGCTGGCTGTGTGTTGAGGGAGGGAGGAGAGGTGGTGATATGTCGGGGAAGATGGGGGTAGGGGAGGGAGAATGCTGAGAGGGGGAAGGTGGGTAGGTCCTAAGGAAGATGAAACAGCAAAATTATGAAATCTGATAACTGAATACTTCCCCCCCCCCCTTTACTCCCCGCTCTCCAAAAATCCCTCATCCGTGACTTACTTCAATATCCCCCCCTTACCCCCCACAATTCCATTTTTTTCCGTTTTTTTTTTATTTATTAGACAAGATAGACATCTGCACCACCCTCCCCGCCCTAATTTTTTCTCCTCTCTTAAGCCCCGCCCACACATAGCCCTTTCATTAAGTGCAGCTATGTTTGTGCATACAGACATTCACTTTATTCCCCCCCCCCCCCTCAAACTGTCCTCGTCCCCTTCTCTATCCACTCCTGTTACTCCCCCCCCTCCACTACTTCAAGATACAACAACAGAAAACAAATCTCGGTTATGTCTTAACGAAGAAGAAAAAGGGGGAGGACGGTACAGAGATCTGATACAATACAAGAAAAGATAAGTTGTAATAGTCACAGCCACTGTCATGACCCGAGAAGATTCTTCTTCTTCACACACACACACACACAAAACATATATATATATATATATATATATATATATATATATATATATATATATATATATATATATACAGCAGACAAATAGATTTATTACGCATGCATGCATACATACCTGTATGTTCACAGACATCTTAGTGTGTGCCTCAGACACACACGCACACATTCACACACACACACATACCCACATTTGCACACGACACAAACTGAATAAGAGCAGGGCCGTTTTAACATATATTCTACATAGGTAGAATTTCAGGAAATGTTTAAGAAAAAAGGTGGGAAAGGGGGAAGGGGGGAAAGATGGCATATGATCAAACACCATTCGGAGGCTTCTTAGCATTAGATTTAATACATAAAAAAAAGTTTCCTTAAGCCCCAAAGGGTGGACTTGGGGACTCTCACCAGGACCTGAAAAATCCCAAGGTTCTGAGATTTGAACCCGGGACCGTCCTGTCGACAGTCGAGCGCTCTACACCGCACGACCATCCGTTTTCTCCCTAGATAAATAAGGAGGCCCCTTGTACATTTTGGGGAAAAAAGGGGGGGGGGAGGCAGTTTCCTAGTTTGTTTATACACACGAATGGTTCTGTGTAAGAGTAGAAATATGTTTGTGAAATATGAGAGCCATAATAAGATGGACAGTATAATTTTTACTAAAAAAATAACCCATCAGTACATTGTTACCCAAATAACCCCTTCCCCCATTGTATGACAATAAGACGTGGTTTGGTCTTACGACGTTATATACTATATCGAGGACATCGCTGGATGTAAGAATCAAAGCCACAATAGTACGTACTTATGTTAGGATCTTGAGCTATCATATCCCTCGTGGTTGCTACATGTCTATTGCACCATCTAGTATTAATACATAACATTCAAATGAACCTTACAAGAAATGTAATTCTCTTAATGAGAATTCACGGGACTTTCTGATCGTATGGTACACGGAGAGCACACGGTTACCTCTCGAAAGAAGGTAATGATACAGAAATGTGAAAAAATAGCAGATAATCTTTAATGGATTTGGTTCTATACATTGTTTTAATCCCAATGCTTTTTTTCCCCATACATAAAATGACTGGGCATAAACTGATTTGAATTTGTTTGTTTTTTTACAAGGGGAGAAACTTTGATTCCGAATAGACCGTTCTCAAATATTTTTTATCGATTATCTTTTCATAAGCTCCTGATTTCTGTAGCAGTTCACTCTGATGTATCTTTTTTATGAAAGTTTAATTTAAGACAAGGTTTTTTTTTTAAATGTTTACATATTTTATCAAACAACACATAAATTATAACTTTAAATAATCAGGTAATCAAACTATTGAACAGATGAAATAATCAATTAAACAATTAACACAATATACACTCTTACAATTGAAAAGCGAAACAAAAAAAACATGTTCAATGTCATTGCTTGCAAATATTGGTGCTCCAATAGCCCGGTGAAAACTGATAACTTGATTACAAAATAATAACAATAATAATAATTTAGTACTACATACCTCCATGTTTTCTTTCTTTTTCTTGCTGTCCGGTTGTCCATCCCCTGACTGACCGGCTCTCTTTGAGCTGACCTCAGTACTAACTCCGAACAGCTCGTCCATTTTCTCATAGTCCATTTTGAAAGATTTCTGAAGGCTGCCCACCTCAGTCCAAAGATTGGGTTTGCCTATCACACTGTTGACTGAAATTTTCTGCCAGTTCAATGCACGCATTTTGTGCTTCGGTTTTGGGATGTTTGTTTGGGGGAGAACAGGCTCCGAGTGATGGGCCCCCATCATGCCGAACGGCGGCGGAGGCGGTGGTGGTGGGCCCCCGCCGAATCCGGGTGGAGGCGGGGGCGGTGGTGGGGCGCCAGGCATCATTCCGAGTGGAGGAGGAGGGGGTGGTGGTAGTTGTGATGTTGTTGTCGCTGCTGCTGGGGTTCCGTTCACTGCTGGGGTTGAGCCCGAGGCTGCGATGATGATGCCGCAGTCCGCTGAGGCGTGGGGCTCATTCTCTTCACCCGAGAGTGTGCTGGAAGTGTGGCGTGACCTGGATGAGGCGGCGCTTCTCTCCCTGCCCTCGAGACGACGAGAAACGGACGTCACGAGCTTCACGGCGTCCTCCTTGGTTTCAACCACTGTGGCCTTAGCGACCAGCTGCTCAACTGTTGACCAGACGGTTTCCCCGAGAGATCCATCATTAGTGTCTATCTTAAGTAAATGTTGCAAGACTGTCAGAAACGGTAACTCTAACTGGTGTTCTACAACCTGAAAAGAATAAAAAAAAGGAATGAATTAATGAATAAGCAAAGTTCCCTTAACACTAAAGTACTCATTGGGCCAGATGAAGTGTAGAATTCATCAGTTTCTATTACCTCGGCATATGAAGGGATTGTGTGGTTAGCACAACGCCCAGCCACCTTTACTTCCCCAACTTAAGTCAGGTATACATTAAAAGCTGGGTGGGCTTGTGGGACGACTTTGCACCAAATTTTACCTGGAAAAATATCCATGTGATTGATCGAAGATCTAACCCATGACTCTCAGGTTGGCAGTCCAACGAATTAATGAATGTTGAACTAAATACATTAAGTTACATGAAAACACATCGAGTGCTATTTTAATTAAGTATATTATTTTGCAGCTACTATTCATCAAATAAAGTCAAAAGGTTTTAAATACAAAGTAACAGATTTTATTTTCTTACTTTATTTATATATTTACCTTTAACGCAATTTATATATTTACCTATAACGCAATATTTAAATTATTTATGCATTTTAAAAAATATGTTAAGTAGCAAAATGCACAAGAAAACAACTTAGTTCACTCATGTGTTTCATTGATACCATATGAGGACAGAATATAAAATATGTTTTTACTTTGTCCGGAAAGCTTAAAATTTTATACACTATTATAGCTTGTGTTTGTACACATCCTACACAAAATTAACGCATGATTTTTTCAATTCACGATGCTTCCTGGAATTGGACATAATTTACGACAACCTGTTTACCCATGTAACCAAGGCGACTGGCAAATAAATATACACAAAAAAAAAACACAGCACAAATGACTGCGCGGGCATGAACTGATAGATTACAAACCACCAGACGAAATCTTTTTTTTTCGGGCGCCATTCTAGAAGGGACTCGCAATAAGACATGAGAGAAACATGATTCAACCTGTTCTAAATGTATTGATATGTTAGTCAATTAACGGGAAATGGCGCTTTCTGAAGAAGTCAATCATTCATAGAGTGTGTGTGAATCTTTTGTGTGAGAGATCTCTTAACACTGACTGGTATATATATTGAACTTTGAGCGAAAAATCGAAATTGTCACTGATATCTATATGTATATTCATCGTAATATTGATTAATATATATTTATTAATCGTAATATTGCTTAATGCATATTAATTGAATCAGTTACTTGACAGTATCTAAACCTTTATTGAAAAGAAAAAGTCCGCAGTCGTAAATTCATATAAATGATCCACACATATTGGCTTTTTTTGAAAAGTGATTGAGATGAAGAAAAGTAAAGTTCCCTTAGCCCTAAAGGGCCATCGGGGCAGATGAAGTGAAGAATTCATCTGTTTCTATAACCTCGGCATATGAAGGGACTGTGTGGTTATTAGCACAACGCCCAACTTAAAGTCAGGTACCCATTTAAAGCTGGGTGGACTTGTGGGACGACTTTGAAACACATTTCACCTGGAAATATTCCCCATGGTTCTCACCGAGGATTGAACCTAGGACTCTCAGGTTGACAGTCGAATATCTACACCACTCGGCCATCCGCCCCATGAAAGAAAGAAATTGGTAAAAGATTTGATAAGAGATTATTTGTTATCATTTTTCCCCCACACAGTGTTATGATACAGTGTAAGAGTAATGATACAGTGTAAGAGTAATGATACAGTGTAAGTGTATTGATACAGTGTAAGTAAGTGTTATGATACAGTGTAAGTGTTATGATACAGTGTAAGTGTTATGATACAGTGTAAGAATAAGATTCAACTGAAACACACGAAGGACGGACCTATATATTTATTGGCCTCTCTATAATTCATTTTTTGATACCTTTTTTTTCTTTTATCAAATATACGAATTTGTTTCACAATTCCGTATGTTTAAAATGACAAGATAATTTTACTAAATACACGCGTATCGATGATTTTTTTTGTTACTGTTTGTATTTAAATCAGCTTCTCTGACCGAGAACACAGAACAACATATTAATGAAATAGTAAATTTTAACATATGTCATAACATTTTTAGTACTTTTAAAGCAAATTAATAATTTCTGAATGAGCTTTTTTTTCCAAATCGAAAACCTGAGGTTTATACTATGAGCAATATGAGAATTGTCAATGGAAACGAGAAATTTAGCATTGCAAATGGCGGAATTAGTATCCGTATTGGATGACTGTGTAAACTGAGATCGTTCATTATAGTCAATTAATATTCAGTGAGTCATAACATCATTTATACACTTCCCATTAATTTAATTACACTCGGGTTTCTAAATTATTCCTCAATTAATCATATTGTACCATGGTGAGCTAGTATCATTTCGTGTTCTCTTTCACAGGTGAGTGACTTTAGAAAGAATGTCCCGCACAGTCGAGCTGATTTCATTAAGTACAATGTTGGTTAAAGGTGATGGTGAGTTTGTTTGCAAGGAACGCTGTGCGCATGTTCAGATCTATGATATGACCTTCACTTAGCTACCAGCCGTCGTTGTTTGCGGTGTTAAATTAGTTAAATCGGTCGTTGGAGGGCCGTCGCGGCGCTGGCAACCAGAACATTCGTCAGGGGCCCCAAGCCTTCGAGAGGATGGGAAAAAAAAACAAACTGATCTCTCGTGAAAAAGAATCGTAGCGAAAGTGATGGAACTATTAGTCGTATGGAAAGATGCATATATATACAGAGAGAGAGAGAGAGAGAGAGAGAGAGAGAGAGAGAGAGAGAGAGAGAGAGAGATAGAACGATAGGTAAACTTAAGTCTGCTGAAGACTATTGGGTATATAGACATCCAAAGATGTTTATAACCCGTGGCTAATTTTCTTATTGGCCATCCTATCATACGATTTAATAAAAAAAATAATTCTTGAAGAGGCCTCTGGGGTTTGGGGTCCTAGGCCGCCGCCCTACTTTACCTTGTCCATAAGGATGTCTCTCTAAGTGTCAAGTTTCTTTTTTTTTATGAGGCCCCGTTAAATTCGCCTCTGAATAAAATATGGCATTTATAAACGCACGCTATAGAATTATTATAAATCACAACGTTTAAACGATTCTGAAGATTCTATATTTATATCTGTACCGACTGGCTGTGTGCAGTGTGGGTGTAACACTGTCTGTACGTAACATCCTGCCTTTAAATCAATGTGACAAGCAGAGAGAGAGAGAGACACACACACACACACTCACACGCTTTTTTCTCTACAACTTACAATGTTCTACCCTCTGTGTTCACACATCTAGACCACGAAACGACATTAAATTAAGTTGTGCCCATGACAATCCCCCCTCCCCCCCCACCCCTTCCCGATCCGATCACCACAGAGCCAACTCATCATTGCTACAAAACAATTTATTTTCTTGTCTCCGGGTGGACAGTTACCAGGATAGGCGAAGTGAAAACATGGGAGGTGGTGCACCACTGAAACTTAAAACAAACAAAAAATAAGAACAACAGCAAAAACTTAAAAAGGCGAAAAGATATTCACCTGAGATTAACGTCTGTTTACATTACATTAGTTTGTTGTATATACAAACTTTGTCGGGTAACGCTGTTTTTTTTTGTCAGGTAATTATTGATAGGTCAGTGATTCAAATCGAGTATTTATTTTTTAAATTGCTGTTTCATAGTTGGCATCAATGGCAAGGTAAACATAAATATATGCAAGGAGTGCAACAAGTAAAAAAAAAAGGCCTAAATAGCAGCAACAAAGTTCATTCATTGAGTCATGCTCATAACACTTAGATACGAGTTAAGTTATAACATAGTTATACATTCATGTATGTGTGAACTGTGGAGTGTATGCTGTATGTAAGCTAGACATGTTAGCAAGTATGTGTGAATTGAAATTGAGGTAAATATATTTTTGTTTGTAATTTAGACAAATACATGTAATTAGCATGTATCATTCAAGAAAATACATATAGATGAGCCCCCCCCCCCATTCAAAAACCACATAATATTATAGGTAAAATATACCATTTGGCACCCCTTTGTGAGTAGTGACCGGGGCATGATGACCACCCCACTTGCTCCCCCCTCAGTATGCCACTAATGAAACTTAAAAGATTATTTAATTGAGACTTGGAGTTAACGGAATATAATGTCCAGGATTCTATTTCAGATATCAAATTTAGATTTTAAAAAATCGTACAGGATATCAAAAAAGAACAGGGATGGGGCAACATATTTGAAAAAAAAAAAAGCTCAACACGCGATCTATTTATTCATCACTACCGTAATGCCTTCAATACCGTGGCACACTAGCTGATCCTGTAAACTTTAACACATTCTGGTGTAGCGTTTTTAACTTTTTTTTTCATCAAATCACTATAATTTAATTATAAAATAGACATTTAGAACAAGATACATTTTGTTTTTTATTTAACCACACGCAGAGGTTCAATCTTATTGGATGATGCTCACAAATTACATAACATTTAAAGGTGATGTGGATGTGTCCAGTTTATGTTATATATGAGGAGGGAACATTTATGGCAGCCCCGGCCCCCGTAGCTTGAAAATTTTACAGCAGGGGTCAGTCCAATAGCAGGAGGAGGGGCAGGCTAATATCAGGGGGGGGGCGCCCAGACAAAATGTTACTAAGTAGAGCAAAAAAGTAGAGGGGGGCCAGACAAACGCATGGGAAGCCCGGCCCCCATGCCCCCCCGCACGCTACGGTCCTGATTTATGGTAATCTTCGCTTTACATAATATGTTAGTGGGCCTTTATTAAATAAAAACAAAACTCGACTTTGAATAATGTTTGTACTTATTTTCAGATGTTGATATTGTGCTGCACACCAGTGCGATTGCAACCGATACAGATTTGAGACAACTTATTTGTATCTTTTTTATCTCCAGTAAGTAATTTGTTTGTTAATTAATTCAGAATGTGGTTCTGTGTAAATTTAACATTGATAGCCTCAGGACTGGGATTTGCCCCGAGTGAGTAACTGCCCGAACAATGATCATTTCTTTTTCTTTTCTTTTTTTTAGATTTTAGATCATGGCCCCACAAGATGGAAGATGATAGAGTGAAAGGGTGTGGGAGAAGTTGAGAGAGAGAGGGAGAGAGAGACTACAGAGAGAGACAGAGACAGAGAGAGAAAGAGAGAGAGAGAGACAGAGAGAGGGAGAGAGAGACAGAAAGAGAGGGAGAGAGAGAGAGAGCATACCACCAAGTTCAGAGATAAATTGTATGACTGGGGCACACACACACACACACACACATATTTACAACCAATGGAGCGTGTCCAAACTTTTTTTTTTGTTCTTTTTGTCTCTGTTACAAAACTATGAATAAATAAATGTCAGCCAGAGAGAAGATGGGTCTGTGATACTCTATCAGATTTCATGTTTGCATTACAAATTGTCTTATATTTACTTTCTAGCAATTAATCATGAGATGCACAAACATTTGCAGTGGTGCAGCGAGAAAATCCTCCAGTGGTGAGACGAGTCGATTTTAAGATTATCAGAAGAGATCTAATACTACCCATATATATATATCTATGGGAGATTCGAGCCCTTTAAGTGTGGGTGCACTAGAGTCCAGTGGTACCCCAACCCCCGGGCCGCGGACCGGTACCGGTCCGTGGATCGAATGTTACCGGGCCGCCCAAGAAATATTAAATTATTTCCTTTCTATTTATTGCGGTGCATTTTTCTAGATATGATATTGTGCGACTAATCAACGTCCCCATCCCCTTTCCAGTGGGCCGCTGTGATATTATCAAACACTGACCGGTCCGTGGCGATAAAAAGGTTGGGGACCGCAGCACTAGACTTCTGGGATAAAAAATACGTGTGAAATGTACGGGAAGACGTCACGAAGGAGCACAAGTACAGTGTTTCCGAATGTCTTTTACGAAAAAGCTCAGAAAACCCTCCAAAAATAGTAAAAGTGAAAAGAAATGTTAAAATCTACAGATAATTTTTAATTTAATATGTCATTTATTTATTTTGATTGTATTTACGTTATGTAAAACGATAAAGCTCCCCCCCCAAAAAAAACAAACCGCCAGCCCACAGCAGGTACCCGCCAAACACCGCCCAAACAACACTGACAGCTACTTCAATATGGGCCCTATACGGATGAGATGAGTTCTCTTAGATCCTATAAACCTCTCATGCGACGGGGTTTTTATTTTATCCCACACATACCCAATAGTGCAATGACCAAGAGGCACCATGGGAGATATAGCTGGGGACTTTCACTATGACCTGAAATATCTACTGGTCCTCTCCGGAGATCGACCCAGGGACTCTCAGGTCGACAGTCGAGCGCTTTACCGCACGACCATCCGTCCCCAAAAATTCACCGTCGTGCAGCCCTGCAAAAAAAAAAAACACTTGCGCAAGAGGTGGGCACAACTTTTCGAACCCACTGGGGCTCTTATGTACTACAGAAGGGCCTGATGGAGCGTTTATACGTAAATAATATTAATTACGTTTTTAATGTCATTGATTTGAACGAACAGAGAAGAGAAGAGGGTGGGCCGAAATAAAACAGGCTAACGGGCCACAGGTAGCTCACGGGCTGTAGTTGACCCATGTTAGACCAAGAGCGTCCTGTTAGAATAAGATCTTGTAGAGATTAAGTCACTGGTAGGGAAACATCTGTTAGTTGTTGGTGTGAGGCTTGACGGTTACATACTTTGCCTGTCCAGTAAAAAATGGCTGCTGTGTAGGAGCGGCATCAGGCCCGTAGCCAGGTCAAAGTAAGCACGGGGGCACCAATACCCAGCAAGGGGGCACCTTCTCATTTTAGTTACTTTTTCTTTATTTTTTCCTCTTTTTCTTCTTTGTTAAGCGGGGGAGGGGGGGGGAGGGCACTCCACACATAGCCGCCCCCCCCCTTGGCTACGGGGCTGGGCGGCAGCACACACGGGTTTGACCAGGGACACAATGCTACTGTTTAAATGTCTCTACACCGAGCATATTGATATACACACATGTTAACATACACACATAGTGACATTGACACATATTGACATAAACACACATATTATTAACATACACACATAGTGACATTAACACACATGTTAACATACACACATAGCGACATTGACACATATTGACACAAACACGCACATTAACATAAACAGATAGTGATATTAACACACAAATTAACCCACATACTCTTGGGGGAGCTACCATCTCCTACCATGCGCGTCCCCAGCTGGAGGATAGGGGAAAGACCCTTAGATATAAGGGTCAGCCGTGAATACTAATAAGCGGTCGCGGACCAACTGGTTTGCTGTCATGGAGGGTGAGGAGAGGTATCCCGTGGTAAGGATACCTTTATAAAAAATGCCTCAAAAACCCTAAGAAATGATAGCAAAAAGCGAACATAGAGCGCCCAAACTCTAAACCCGGTCAGATGAGGCCGTTAGCTAGGGATAGCAGACATCTAGGAGAGAAAACTCCGAAATTAAATCATCTGCTGCCTTGCAGATGGTCTTGGCTGACCAAAGGCTATGGAAGCAAATCCAGAAAAAACAGCAGGCTGAAGACGGAGGCAGTAGGCCTTAATGGCGCAAAACATACAGCCACGCAATCTCGACTCGAGAACAAAGAAGAAGAAGAACCTACACACTTAGTGACATTAGCACACATATTAACATACACATAGTGACATTAATACGCATGGTGACATTTTAACAAACATATTAACATACACACATAGTGACATAAACAAACATATTAACATACTCACATAGTGACATTAACACATATTGTCATACAAAGAAGGACGTAAATATACTCAACGATAGACGACATATTTATATTTTTCAAATTCTCTGTAAGTGTACAACCGTTTAAAAACTATTCTAATCCTTCCTCAACACCTTAGAATCACCATCAACGTCTTACCGCTTTATGGCCTTTATAAAAATTTTCTTTAAATAGAACACGTTCTTGTGCCACATTATGTATCTTTTTTTGTGGAAGCCCCAGTCACACGTACACAGTAGGTGGGTAGGGATAGGGCGTCGGGGGTGGGGGGGGGGGTTCGGACCATCTATTCAGTCAAAAGATCTACAGTAAAGACAACGTCGCCATGAAAAGATCTGCACTGTTCCGATGATTGTACAGAATGAACAGACACACTGGTTCAAGAGGGGCGGGGGGGGGGGGAAAGATAATACACATTAGCGGAATGGGACAGGGTTGAGAATACTACCACATATACCAGTATTTCTAAAAAAAAAAACGAATTAACATGTTATTGTTAAACGTTATTTTTTTTTATATATAGATCTTTGTTCCGTGTCAACCGGTTACCTACTACTGGTAAAGGAACTTTGGAAATTGTCGCAATAAAAATATGAATGAAAAATAAAATTTGAAAGAAAGAAATATTTGCTCGAATACCTGTCTGCATTTTATCTTTTTGTTTTTTTTATTTATTATTGTAATAGATTTTATACCAGTGGTTCTAAATAAGCTGTAGAGGGGATAGTTGTTATAAGGGTTAATCCAATAAGAAATATGATTTTCGTCCTTAAACAGTGGTTTTATATATTACGCAGCCCCGTAACGTGTAAATTCTACAGCATGGGCCAGGCATTCTACAGCAGGGGACAGGCCATAGAAGGGTGGGGGCAGGAAATAGATGTTACTAAGTAGAGCAAACAAGCAGAGGGGGGCCAGACAAAACGCAGGGGTCCCCTGCCCCCCCGCGCACGCTACGGGCCTGATATTACGTTATTATAACCAATGTTGCTGTTTTTTAATCTTCTATTAAGAGCTTTTTTTAAAAAAAAATAATAGTAATAATAATAAAACATTGCGGTAAATATTGTGACGATAATTAAAAAGATGATCCATTGCTACATACGTGATATAGGACCAGTGGTGGCCAACCTTTTTGGGGCCGCGTGGCCAAAATTCAACCAAAAAAACAACCCACCTATTTTATAGCTAAGTGCAAAGTTTACAATTAAAATTAAAGAACGCGATATTTCAGTCACGTGACGACTGTGGCGCGCGGGCCATAGGGTCGCCACCACTTGTAAAGAAGAACAAAAAAAAAGATGAACCACCGCTACATTCACTTTATAAAAGAACAAAAAATGATATCCTCGTTCTGAGCCGTACTTTAGGGATTGGCAAAGGGCGGCTGTCTAGAGCTCACACTGCTAAGGGTGGGGGTGGGGGGGGGGAGAGGCAGTCGGGACTTTAGTTTCGCCAGCTCCACGAAGGGCAAACTAAGCACTTGTCAGTGGCCGTATTTTTAAAGATTATTAGGGACCCAATAATTACTAGTGTGGCCTTGACAGTGGGTTTTTTTTTTTTGCTTAGGGCCTAAAATTCTAAGCTTGCTCAACGCACCCTTTCCGCCCCTGTTTGTGAAATTTACTCCTATAACTGTGTGGACACATTTTTTTTTGCTTAAATTAATGAATCCAAAAAATTAATTTGGGTCTAATTTTTTTTTCAAATTTCAAAGAATGAATAACTTCATTAAAAAAAACAAAAAACAAAAACAACTTCTAAAAATGTTTACCTAACAGTGAATACGACACTGCCTAAAGATAACACTTTGTAG
>JAGDYQ010000008.1:7758849-7769044 GCA_021962125.1 Bulinus truncatus
TATGTTTTATATTATATTATATATATATATATATATATATATATATATATATTATATATATATATATATATATATATATATACATATATATAGTCAAACAAAGACTCAAATCAATTATGATGAGCATAAAAAAAAGGATTGCATAAAATCGTAAGTGATGTTGAACTTGGAACCCTCAGGTTGACGGGCGTGCGCTTTGCCGTACATCCTTCCGTCCCCTCTCCTTCTTTGTTATAGAATTTTCGGAGTTAATGAGTTGGTGTTGATGTTTTCCCAGCTAATAATAGAGACATTGACCTTTTCGTAAAGTCGCTAAAACGTATTTTTATAAATAATTGATAACATGCGATCTGACATCATTCATGGCAGCATCACTATTGTATTTTTTTTATAACTTTCAAATGGCAATCAGCCAATAGTTGTGGTTGATAACAAAGAAACGCTCATAAATGTCTGTGATAAAAAAGAAAATTTATAATTATAATTATGATGAGTAGCTGAATAATGATAATTCCTCAGTGTATGATAAGTAGCTGTGTGAAACTTCCTCAGTGTATGATAAGTAGATGTATTGTGATACTTCCTCAGTGTATAATAAGTAGATATATGATGATACTTCCTCAGTGTATGATAAGTAGAAGTATGGTGATACTTTCTCAGTGTATGATAAGTAGATTTATGGTGAAATTGGTATACTTCCTCAGTGTATGATAAGTAGCTGAATGTTACTTCCTCAGTGTATGATAAGTACATTTATGGTGAAATTGGTGATACTTTCTCAGTGTATGATATGTAGTGGTTTAATGATAATTCCTCAATTTATGGTGAGTAGTGGTATAGTTATAAGTCAAAACTAACTATCCCACTAAAATGTCATTTGTTGCTGAGATTCAGTATGTTCTCATTTCTTGCCACGCCCTACATTTTGCCGTGGGCTAAATGTCATAATCGTTTAAATAGAAAGGCTTTAAGCAGCGTCAAAGTGTAGCGAGGAGTTGGTGGCATTTGGTGACTTGAGATCAATGACTGAGTAATACCCACACATGTAAACAGTTAAAAAAAACTTTTAAAATTCAATTTATCATTTCAGACAGCCGAAGGCTAAGAAGGTAGAAAAGATAAAATAGATATAGAGGGATTTATCATATGTTCGTTTGACAATGAGCAGAGAGTAAATTCACCTCCTGTGGGTATTACGAGTAGTAAAAAAATATATCAGTTTATATCCCCTAAAACGGTTTCAGTTATTTGATAATCCATTTAAACAAGAGCACTCATTACAATGAAGTTAATAGAACAATTATTTAGACAAGAGCACACATTACAATAAAGTTAATGGAACAATCATTTAGACAAGAGCACACATTACAATGAAGTTAATAGAACAATCATTTAGACAAGAGCACTCATTACAATGAAGTTAATAGAACAATCATTTAGACAAGAGCACACATTACAATGAAGTTAATAGAATAATTATTTAGACAAGAGCACACATTACAATGAAGTTAATAGAACAATCATTTAGACAAGGGCACATATTACAATGAAGTTAATAGAACAATCATTTAGACAAGAGCACACATTACAATGAAGTTAATAGAACAATCATTTAGACAAGGGCACATATTACAATGAAGTTAATAGAACAATCATTTAGACAAGAGCACACATTACAATGAAGTTAATAGAACAATCATTTAGACAAGAGCACACATTACAATGAAGTTAATAGAATAATTATTTAGACAAGAGCACACATTACAATGAAGTTAATAGAACAATCATTTAGACAAGGGCACACATTACAATGAAGTTAATAGAACAATCATTTAGACAAGAGCACACATTACAATGAAGTTAATAGAACAATCATTTAGACAAGAGCACACATTACAATGAAGTTAATAGAACAATCATTTAGACAAGAGCACACATTACAATGAAGTTAATAGAACAATCATTTAGACAAGGGCACACATTACAATGAAGTTAATAGAACAATCATTTAGACAAGGGCACACATTACAATGAAGTTAATAGAACAATCATTTAGACAAGAGCACACATTACAATGAAGTTAATAGAACAATCATTTAGACAAGAGCACACATTACAATGAAGTTAATAGAACAATCATTTAGACAAGAGCACACATTACAATGAAGTTAATAGAACAATTATTTGGACAAGAGCACACATTACGATGAAGTTAATAGAACAATTATTTAAACAAGAGCACACATTACAATGAAGTTAATAGAACAATCATTTAGACAAGGGCAGACATTACAATGAAGTTAATAGAACAATCATTTAGACAAGAGCACACATTACAATGAAGTTAATAGAACAATTATTTAGACAAGGGCACACATTACAATGAAGTTAATAGAACAATCATTTAGACAAGAGCACACATTACAATGAAGTTAATAGAACAATCATTTAAACAAGAGCACACATTACAATGAAGTTAATAGAACAATTATTTAGACAAGAGCACACATTACAATGAAGTTAATAGAACAATCATTTAGACAAGGGCACACATTACAATGAAGTTAATAGAACAATCATTTAGACAAGGGCACACATTACAATGAAGTTAATAGAACAATCATTTAGACAAGAGCACACATTACAATGAAGTTAATAGAACAATCATTTAGACAAGAGCACACATTACAATGAAGTTAATAGAACAATTATTTGGACAAGAGCACACATTACGATGAAGTTAATAGAACAATTATTTAAACAAGAGCACACATTACAATGAAGTTAATAGAACAATCATTTAGACAAGGGCAGACATTACAATGAAGTTAATAGAACAATCATTTAGACAAGAGCACACATTACAATGAAGTTAATAGAACAATTATTTAGACAAGGGCACACATTACAATGAAGTTAATAGAACAATCATTTAGACAAGAGCACTCATTACAATGAAGTTAATAGAACAATTATTTAGACAAGAGCACACATTACAATGAAGTTAATAGAACAATCATTTAGACAAGGGCACATATTACAATGAAGTTAATAGAACAATCATTTAGACAAGAGCACACATTACAATGAGGTTAATAGAACAATCATTTAGACAAGAGCACACATTACAATGAAGTTAATAGAATAATCATTTAGACAAGAGCACACATTACAATGAAGTTAATAGAACAATCATTTAGACAAGGGCACATATTACAATGTCCTGCTCTATTTATATATTTCCATATCTAGATATGGCCTTCCTCAATGTTGAAAGCGTATGCAATTTTAATATTTCAATTCACGGTGTGAAATGGTCTTTTAAAATATATTCTTTCTGTATTTCATATCATATTAAACTATGTAACAAATTTTAACTTTTTCTTGTTCTTGTGTTCAAAGTGTGTTTTCCTAACCAGTTATACATAAAACAAGCAGAAAATAGCTATTGTTCCACAAAAACTTTGTTTCTGTGATTATGATACTGATATTTTGAAATTCGTGTTTTCTTAAAAATTCATTATTCTCATTCTATGATTAGTAGTGTTCTAGTATATTCCTGAACTGCTCGAATTATCTGCTTTCAAAAAAAATTTTTATTCGCATTCAATACTAAGTACTCTTCTAGAATATTTCGTCAATAAATTTTAACAATTTTCTAGGCCTGTCCAATAGTAGTCATACACTTATAAAGCACAGGTGACTCGAGCGAACATTTCAGTTTATGTTATTACTGAGTAAAAGAATAACAAATCGTAGTTAAATAGCAATTATTGATTTAAACGGTAAAAGAAGGTTCTTTGCACCCAGCATATGAATTTCGCTATTGGACAATTTATAAAGAAAAGAGCCAGAGAGTCTTCTTAGAAAGTATGTCGTGAGCCAGCCCGTATCGAGCGGGGTGGCCTGGGGGGGGGGGCGCTCCCCTGCGTTATATCTGGCCCCCCTCTGCTTTTTTGCTCTACTTAGTAACATTTTGTCTGCCCTCCCCCCCCCCGCTTTTGGCCTGGCCCCTGCTGTAAAATTTTCACGTTACGGGGCTGGTCGTAAGATGTGCGAGGCCTATAAGGCATACTTTGAAATGCCTGTTTGGGATCAAGACACGTCATAAGCATATCATTTCACACGCATATAATGCAAATTCTTGAAGTTAAGATAAACATTTGTTGCTCTCCTATATGACAGTGCTTTATATTGTAGAAATTCAATGATTTAGACATTGTACTATTTAATGAGTAGCCCGAGTGAATTGCGCCTATTTCTACCTAGACAGCTATCCTGGAGCCTCAAAACTGGTGCTGCTTCACAGTGGAAACAACTACCCGTCTCTCCAAAAAGCTCACTCTGTGGACTACACCAGTGTAAAGATGTTGCTGAGTACCTTGTAGTATGATGAGTATAGATGGAAGGTCATCGGAAACTTCAAAAATGTTATCATTCCTGATGGGCCTTCGAGTCAATTGAAATTGGACATTGAACGTCTTTACCAAAGAAGGTATAACTGGGGCTACATTTGGGTGTTTCTTCGAAAAAGCGCTTTGAAAGACTTTAGCAAATCTAGAAAACATAATAATTTCTGAACCTTTTAAAGTGATTTTCGACAGTCTTTGTCTATTTATCATGCTAGTGTTTTTTAGACCGCATGAACGGATACATTTAAAGACATTTTGCAGGGCTGTGGTCATAAAAACAAAGTTTGCAATAAATGTCCCTTTTCGATAGTTTTTAGACATAAACAGTTGAAATATTACATAGTATTATTAGTCAATGAATAATAGACTGTGCAAGTGTATGTACGCAGATTAGTAAATAAAATAATAGTGAATAATATTATGATGAAAGCAAGATGAATTTAAAATTGACTGATGAAAGAGAAACTTTTTGATGTTGTACTTTTTGTTATATAAAATCAAATCTATCTATCCATCTTTATATATATTTATATACTGCAAGACACCGGTTAACGCCGGATATACGTCCCATCAAAATAGAGCGTAATATAAAACAGCGTTAAAAGAGGTTATCTCATCATGTAAATAATGGGGTTAGGGGAAGATGGATAGAAAATTGGTCAGGTATTTTACCATTAAATTTATTAATATATTAATTATATTCTGTCGGGAAACTGCGACTTTCCATGGACAAGAATTTAACCGGGAACTGAGCTGCAAGGCACTGTAAATCAAAACAAATATACAGAAAGTCGTTTTTCCATTTCCTCAATTTTATTATTTCTCGAACGGTTAATTCAAGTTACAGAGCTTGTCGTAGTTACAGTTGTCGATGACAGTATTTTTTCTTTATTCTTAAGAATAATGCTTATTGTTGAAGTTGCACAATTCAATGCAGCACCAATTTGTGTTAGACGTTCACTAGTATTTTAATTCTAATCATTTGCCGTTTAGTTTCTAATGAAATGCTTTTTTTTCTTTAATTTCTTGTTTTTTATTATCCCCCATGATACAAACTAAAAATCATAATATTTGTCACTATAGCAATCGTTATGTTATATACGTGTTTACAGTACTTACAATAACGTCAACAATGTTTGAAACGATAAAAATACGTTCGTATAACACCGCAGGAAATAAGAAACACAGAAAGCTTCGCATGCTATTTCGGGGATTTCCACAACTCAAATAAAAGATCGTTAAGCCGAAACAGCGCTGAACGAAACAGCGTTAAGCGTTGTCTTATTTTGTATATATATATATATATATATATATATATATATATATATATATATATATATACTTATAAGACGCATTTGCTGTCTGTCTGTCTGTCTGTTCCCTTATAACTCAAGATCCAGACAACCAAATAACGTGAAATTTGGTATACGTACACATAATTACATGGAGAAGGTTAAAGGACAGGTTTCGTTTCATCTCGATGGGTAGTTTAATTGTAATAAATTATTTTTATTTTATTATCTTTTACTATATAAAAGTAATCTCGACGGCGCATTAAATAAAATTCCTTTGTGGCGTCATTTCCCGATGATCGAATAGAACTTGCGCGCTGGTGCTGTATCGTGCCTTTGTGCTGCAAAGAATTGTTGATGTTTATTCATGCTTCCCGGTGCCGGGGATGGAACAAAATTTCTGCAGAGCCGGGTTTAAATGTCTATGATTTCATCCCCGGCTGGGATATATTAGCGAAAGCAGAGCCGTGGATGACAGGCTTAAGTGCCGGGGATATCTCCGGCGGTAAATCGAGCTCTGTATATATATATATATATATATATATATATATATATATATATATATATATAGAGAGAGAGAGAGAGAGAGAGAGAGAGAGAGAGGGAGGGAGAGAGAGAGAGAGGGAGGGTGAGAAAAAGCGAGAGAGAGGGGGTTAGGGGAAGAGAGAGGAAAGGAGGGTTGGAGGGAAGAGGGAGGGGGAGAGAGAAAGGAAGGGAAGGAAAGAGGGAGATAGAGAGGGTGGGAGAGAGGGAGAGAGAGAGAGGGATGGGAGAGGGAGGGATGGAGAAAGGAGGGAGGGGGAGAGGAGGGTAGGGAGAAAACAGAAGGTAAACAGAAAACCTTATTTTAAACCCGGGCAAAGCCGGGTACTTGCAACTAGTATATATATATATATATATATATATATATATATATATATAGATATATAGATATATATATATATTAATATATATATATATATATATATATATATATATATATATATATATATATATATACTTATAAGAGGCATTTGCTGTCTGTCTGTCTGTTTGTCTGTCTGTCTGTTCCCTTATAACTCAAGATCCAGATAACCAAATAATGTGAAATTTGTTACACATACACATAATTACATGGAGAAGGTTATAGGACAGGTTTCGTTTCATCTCGATGGGTAGTTTAATTGTAATTTTTTTTTTTTTATTTTAGTATTTTACTATATTAAAGTAATCTCGACGGCGCCATAAATAAAATTCCTCTGTGACGTCATTTCCCGATTCGAATAGAACTTGCGCGCTGGTGCTGTATTGTGCCTTTGTGATGCAAAGAATTGTTGTTGTTTTTTCATGCTCCCTGATTTGTACAGTTTGAGGAAGATAAAGGATTGAAGAAGGATTTTAGAAGAAGTGTGAAGCCATAATAATAAGTATATATATATATATATATATATATAAATATATATATATATACATACATATATATATATAGAGAGAGAGAGAGAAAGAGAGAGAGAGAGGGAGAGGGAGGGAGAGAGATAGAGAGAGAAAGAGGGGGCAGGAGGAAAGAGAGAGAAAAGGAGGGTAGGAGGGAGGGAAGGAAGGAGGGGGATAGAGGAGGGAGGGGGATGGACAGGGGGAGAAAAGGCGGGGGAGAGAGGGAGATGGGGGAGAGGGAGATGGGAGAGGGAGTAGGGGGAGAGGGAGATGGGAGAGGGAGTAGGGGGAGATGGAGAGAGAAAGGAAGGGAGAGAGAGAGGGAAGGGAGGGAGAGAGGGTGGGAGAGAGGGAGATGGGGGAGAGGGAGATGGGAGAGGGAGTAGGGGGAGAGGGAGATGGGAGAGAGGTGGAAAGGGGAGGGAGGGAGAAAAGGGAGAGAGAGGGGAGATGGGAGAGGGAGCAGGGGGAGAGGGAGATGGGAGAGGGAGTAGGGGGAGATGGAGAGAGAAAGGAAGGGAGGGAGAGAGGGGGTAGGGAGAGAGAGAGGGAAGGGAGGGAGAGAGGGTGGGAGAGAGGGAGGGAGAGAGATAAAGAGTGAGGGGGCATTTGCTGTCTGTCTGTCTGTTCCCTTATAACTCAAGATCCAGATAACCAAATAATGTGAAATTTGTTACACATACACGTAATTACATGGGGAAGGTTATAGGACAGGTTTCGTTTCATCTCGATGGGTAGTTTAATTGTAATTATTTTTATTTATTTTAGTATTTTACTATATTAAAATAATCTCGACAGCGCCATAAATAAAATTCCTCTGTGACGTCATTTCCCGATTCGAATAGAACTTGCGCGCTGGTGCTGTATTGTGCCTTTGTGATGCAAAGAATTGTTGTTGTTTTTTCATGCTCCCTGATTTGTACAGTTTGAGGAAGATAAAGGAATGAAGAAGGATTTTAGAAGTGTGAAGCCATAATAATAAGTATATATATATATATATATATATAAATATATATATATATACATACATATATATATATAGAGAGAGAGAGAGAAAGAGAGAGAGAGAGGGAGAGGGAGGGAGAGAGATAGAGAGAGAAAGAGGGGGCAGGAGGAAAGAGAGAGAAAAGGAGGGTAGGAGGGAGGGAAGGAAGGAGGGGGATAGAGGAGGGAGGGGGATGGACAGGGGGGAGAAAAGGCGGGGGAGAGAGGGAGATGGGGGAGAGGGAGATGGGAGAGGGAGTAGGGGGAGAGGGAGATGGGAGAGGGAGTAGGGGGAGATGGAGAGAGAAAGGAAGGGAGAGAGAGAGGGAAGGGAGGGAGAGAGGGTGGGAGAGAGGGAGATGGGGGAGAGGGAGATGGGAGAGGGAGTAGGGGGAGAGGGAGATGGGAGAGAGGTGGAAAGGGGAGGGAGGGAGAAAAGGGAGAGAGAGGGAGATGGGAGAGGGAGCAGGGGGAGAGGGAGATGGGAGAGGGAGTAGGGGGAGATGGAGAGAGAAAGGAAGGGAGGGAGAGAGGGGGTAGGGAGAGAGAGAGGGAAGGGAGGGAGAGAGGGTGGGAGAGAGGGAGGGAGAGAGATAAAGAGTGAGGGGGCATTTGCTGTCTGTCTGTCTGTTCCCTTATAACTCAAGATCCAGATAACCAAATAATGTGAAATTTGTTACACATACACGTAATTACATGGGGAAGGTTATAGGACAGGTTTCGTTTCATCTCGATGGGTAGTTTAATTGTAATTATTTTTATTTATTTTAGTATTTTACTATATTAAAATAATCTCGACAGCGCCATAAATAAAATTCCTCTGTGACGTCATTTCCCGATTCGAATAGAACTTGCGCGCTGGTGCTGTATTGTGCCTTTGTGATGCAAAGAATTGTTGTTGTTTTTTCATGCTCCCTGATTTGTACAGTTTGAGGAAGATAAAGGAATGAAGAAGGATTTTAGAAGTGTGAAGCCATAATAATAAGTATATATATATATATATATATATATATATAGAGAGAGAGAGAGAGAGAGAGAGAGAGAGAGAGAAAGAGAGAGAGGGAGAGGGAGAAAGAGAGTTAAAGAGAGAGAGAGGGGGCAGGAGGAGAGAGAGAGAAAGGAGGGTAGGAGGGAGGAAAGGAGGGGGATAGAGGAGGGAGGGGGGATGGACAGGGGGAGAAAAGGCGGGGGAGAGAGGGAGATGGGGGGGGAGAGGGAGATGGGAGAGGGAGTAGGGGGAGATGGAGAGAGAAAGGAAGGGAGGTAGGGAGGGAGAGAGAGGGGAGGGAGGGAGAGAGAGGGTAGGAGAGAGGGAGGGAGAGAGATAAAGAGTGAGGGGGCAGGGAGGGAGACAGAGAATGAGGGAGGGAGGAAGGGGAGAGAGAGGGAGATGGGAGAGAGGTGGAAAGGGGAGGGAGGGAGAAAAGGAGAGAGAGAGGGAGATGGGAGAGGGAGCAGGGGGAGAGGGGAGATGGGAGAGAGGTGGAAAGGGGAGGGAGGGAGAAAAGGGAGAGATAGGGAGATGGGAGAGGGAGCAGGGGGAGAGGGAGATGGGAGAGGGAGTAGGGGGAGATGGAGAGAGAAAGGAAGGGAGGGAGAGAGGGGGTAGTGAGAGAGAGAGGGAAGGGAGGGAGAGAGGGTGGGAGAGAGGGAGGGAGAGAGATAAAGAGTGAGGGGGCAGGGAGGGAGAGAGAGGGAATGAGGGAGGGAGGAAGGGGGGGGGGGAGAGGGGGGGAGAGAGAGAGGTGGAAAGGGGGGAGGGAGGGAGAAAGGAGGGAGAGAGGGGTTAGGGAGGGAGAGAGGGGAGGGAAGGAGAGAGGGGAGGGTGGACGTTGGGAGAGAAGGAGGGGGAGAGGGGAGAGAGGGAGATGGGAGAGAGATGGGGAGAGAGGGGGAGGGAGAGGGAGGGAGGGAAAGGGAGAGGGGGGAGGGAGGGAGAGAGAGAGAGGAAGGGAGAGAGAGGGGGTAGGGAGAAAACAAGGTAAACAGAAAGCCTTATTTTAAACCCGGGCAAAGCCAGGTACTTGCAACTAGTATATTAATATATATATATATTAATATATTAATATATATATATATATTAATATATATATA
>JAGDYQ010000008.1:7769544-7928044 GCA_021962125.1 Bulinus truncatus
TTAGGGGTGTGCCGGAATCCGGTCCCGCCGGATTTTGCACTATCTGGTTAAATCCGGTTCTGCCGGATTTACATGTATCCGGAATATCCGGATTCCAGAATATACCGGTTTTGGAATTTGCCAGATTTTGAGACTCACCTGATCATAATCTGAAATAAAAGTAATTCTCTTTCCCAAATTCCACACGATCACGGTACATTAATCGATTGTTTCGAGCATTGAGCTTGTTTAATGTTTTGAACATACCAGAGGCTAGAGTCAGCACCGCTAATAGTGGCCAATCGGCCCAATCCCATACATGATAGTGCTTGGGGATGAGTAATTATTATTCGTGACGTCATCTTAACCGCAAAACGCAATCACCAATGACGTTGTAACAGAAACAATAGGCTATACTGCCCAAGCGTCTGGCCACCAGCCCACCACCTTCATAAGAAAATAAATAACAGAAATGAATGGTTTTTGATAAATTCAACATTTAAGTTATTTCGATTTCTCTGAGAGATGGAAAATATGTCTTCTTTGTTATTAAATTAAAATGCATCACCCACGAGATTTCCTGTTGAAAAAATAGTTCAAATATGAATATTAAATATTGTAAAATGAGAAATAGAATATTTTTCCATTCTGAAATTTCCGTGAAGAAACACTAATTCTCTAACACTAATTAATATAACAAGTCACTGAGTTGGTAATCTAACCCTTACCCTAACGTAACGTCTTCCATTAAAAGCAATTCCTTCCCAATTTTTTTTATTTTTTAATTTTATTTTATAATAAAGGTTATTATAATTCTATTTAAACAAGGAATTAAAAGTCAAATATGCTTTAAAAAAATTTACCGTAATTTTAATTCATATTTTGATTTATATTATCGTTCACTCAATTGTTAAAAATGCGTATCATTTTTGAGTAAAAATTAACATTACGTTAGCGGTCTAGTATAAATTTAAAGGTCTTTGGTGATCTCTATGTCACCAAGCCATCTTCGGCGATTCTCGCTTGCGCTATGATCTGTGCTCTTTGGTTTAAACCAGTACTTCTCAAACTTTCTGAAGTCACGGCCCCCTTGGAATGCCAATCTATAAGTCATGGCCCCCCTATTTTTGGTTTAGATTGCTTAAATTTATAATTTTAAACTTCTATATGCAAACTTTTTCTAGTCAATACATGCTTTTTCTAATGTTAACAATGAAAGAGTGAAAGGATGCAACATATAAAATAAGATAAACTAGATTTTATTTTAAACATATATTAATACTATTTACATACAATACATTAGGTTAATTATATTTTATGTGTCACATTTTTCGAAATTCCACGGCCCCCCTCAGGACAGTCCACGGCCCCCTAGGGGGCCGCGGCCCACCACTTTGAGAAGCACTGGTTTAAACGACGGTATGACGTAGCCGCGGCCTGCGGCGCTCAGCTGTGATTGTGTGGCATCACTGGAATGTGTACATTATTTGGCTGTGGACTTGGAGTAACTTAACACTGTTAACAAACTAATAGTCATTAGTAAGTTATCAACATCTTATTCTTACTTCTTTAGGCTTGAATAATGGCGTTGTCAAATGCCAATTTAATTCATTAAAATTTGTATTTTAATTTTCAAACTTGTAAGTACAGAAATACAGAATTATTGTTCTCAATTAAATTCAATCTTGTTATTTGTTTTTTTCCAATTAATTATCCATTTCAATACACATCATAAACTATGAACATTTGAACAATAACAATAAGCAATAAGCATCCATCATCCAATGAGCCAATGAACTCAGATGATGAGTCTGACTTTCTTCTCAGATTCAAAACAATTAGTGCACTACAATAGTTAAAAATCACACTGCCAAGTGGCAAGTGCCAAAGTAATGAATGTAATAGACTAATAGTAAAGTTGTTTTCCTTTGACCTTGCAGCGAGTTAGATCTTAACAGCGAGTTTAGTTACATATGGATAATAACTTATTATCAATCTGCGTTATATTCTGATTTCAGTGATTTCTGAATAATTTCTATTTTCTAATTTATTTCAAAGTTCTTCACTTCCAACCAGCCAATGTCATTCAGCCATTTCTGTTCAGAAGGCATCTAACCCCTCAGATCTGCAAAGTACCAAAATCCGGAATAATAATCCGGATCCGGCGGGTTTCGCATAAGAAAATCCGGATCCGGTTGGAAAAAACGGATCCGGCACACCCCTACTCTTAATGACTCATTTATCGAATATTAAATTCATTTCTCTTAATGACTCATTTATCAAATATTAAATTCATTTCTCTTAATGACTCAATTATCATATATTAAATTCATCTCTCTTAATTACTCATTTATCAAATATTAAATTCATTTCTCTTAATGACTCATTTATCAAATATTAAATTCATTTCTCTTAATGACTCATTTATCAAATATTAAATTCATTTCTCTTTATTCGATATGACTATTTAATTTGTTTTTTTGTTATAGGCTAGGCTCTTTGAAGTCATGAAACCTTTACAAACAGAAGTTTCCCAGCTCAGAATAACTAATAAAACACTGGAGTCAGAAGTTACTGGGATGTCAAAAGACATTCTAGAATTAAAAAAGGTGGAACTGTTTTGAAATCTTATAAAAGTTGTGTTTTTATAAAACACATTTTGAAGCGTGGTAGTTTTTAAAAAATGTTATCATTCTTTTGGTTTTATTATATTTTGTTTTGTTTCTATTCAAAATATGTTAAACTTTTATTTCTAGAACTTGGAAGAAGAAAGACAAGCGCATGGAGAGCTGCGAGTTAAATACCACAAAATGATGACACAACTTTCAGCAACAACAAACAAGGTGAAAGTAGATGATTACAAAGTGGAAAACTACGATCGAGTTAAAAGGTTTGGACATGTCTATAGTTTTACATGCACACAATTTCTTACTCTTTACAAAAAAAGAAATGAAAAAAATTTAGAGCTAGTTGAATTTATTGGCATTTTGTCTTATTTCTGTCAAATCAATGATTTCAATCTATTCAGTGAACGAGATGGCTTAGAGCATGACCATATGGAGATTTCCCGTCAGCTGGTAACAATGGAGGCAGCATTTAGCACAATACAGAAAGAAAGAGACGAATTAAGTAGAGAGGTGAAATTGAGTTGTTTAAAAATGTTTAATCTGAAATTTGTATGTTTTATGCAATATCTTTTTATAGTTAATCGCAAACAATTACAGGGCTACTTTTTAAAATAAATTTATTCACATTTTTCTTTAAATTTTTTTCTGAAAAAGCTATCATCTTCGAAACAAACTATTGCGCTGCTACGCCAAGACAAAGACTACTTGACGCGGCAGCACTCTGACATCAGCAACAAGTTAGCTTACGGGGAAGAAAAGATACAACAGCTCAACAGGCAGATTGAAGATGCCAAATTGGCCAGGGAAGAGATATATGAAAAATATGTTGCTTCAAGGTATATATATTGCTAAAGTTCCCTTAGTAATTAGGGATTTGTATGAAAGACTCAAAGGATGCAATGCAAAACTGCTAAAAATTATCAGAAATCAGTAGATACATGGATTTTTTGTAAAGAAAACAAAATGTTGCCCATTATTTTATGCATTATCATGACCAAATATATTTATGTACTGCTTGTTCGCATGGTTAAAAAAAAAGATGCTGACAATATAATAAAACGCTTATGAAGAATACTACTATTAGTATTATTGATTGTGGAAGTGGAGGTGAAAAAACAACTGGACTTGATGTCACATTACCCATATCTATTATATTTCCTACTTATAGATACACATTTCTTCCAAACCCATGTTTTTGTACTTCACTCATTGATGGTAAATCATAGACAGTCTGGGAAAAAAAAACGCATGTATCTCTCTTGATTAATTTTTTGTAAAATTCACTTTTTCCTTAGAGACCAGTACAAGTCGGAGTATGAGAACAAACTGAAGGAGGAGCTGGAGCAGATCAGAGTAAGGACCAACAGTGAAATCGACAGACTGAGGACATCAACCAGGGAGATGTACGAGAGAGAAAACAGGTCACTGTGGCATGAACTTGTTGTCAGTTTATCATCAGTTATGTTTTTTTTTTTTACAAAGTTCATTGGCTTTGTGGTTGTAAACCCTGCTTGAAATCCTTAAAATAAATCAGCAGATATTTATTTCTGAAAATGTATATGCTGAGTTTTTTTTCTCTTCAGAAACCTGAGAGAAGCCAGAGACATTGCACTGTCTGAGCGAGAACGAGCCCAGGCTGCGGAGAGAGAGATGGGCACTAAATATGAACAGATTTTGTCAGAGTGAGTATATATTGAGACATTGACGAAACCTGGACAAAGCTACACGTAGTTTGTACGTTAACAAAAATGGCAGAATGTAAAAGCATTGACGAAATTTGAAGGGGAAAAAAATCCATCGGCTATATTTATCTGTTTAACCAGGACACTGCCGCACTGTGCTGTTTGGCTGCAAATGCCTTGGAAACAAAAAAAAACCCGGCTTAATTTCCAATTTAATAAATTAAATGTATGCAGTCGAGTAATACCATACTGGTTGAAACAAAGGTTTGGTCTGTGCGATACTCCCTTGTGCTTTCTTTAAGCTATGATTACCTGAAGTAGACTGTTTAATACTCAAAAAAGCTTTGATAATTTATGGCACAGACAATAAGACGAGCCTGATACAGTACATCACTCAATGACGCTGCTAACACCTTGAGAGCCTTCTGGCAAAATGACAGATTTGAAAGTTACATGCACACCTGGAAGGCATTAGTTATATCCAATATGTATAATTTTAACATGCCTGCTTATTTAGTCAACATATAATATATATATGCATCATTAGACCCAAGTTCATTTAATTTTCATGTTGATACATCGATCCTATTATTTAACCATTTTCAAACCATAAAAACTTACTAAATCTTCACTAATTCTAAAAAATTGAATGCACTTTTAACATCCTTGTAGCTTATTGGTTATATTTATAGCCTCCTGAAACAATTTTCATTTGAAAATAGGTTAAAAAGAAAAATCTGACTTACATTCTTTCACATATTGAAAGATGATTAATTTCTTTTTAACAACATTCTTTTTTTAGGGCAGTATGTCTATTACTTTTAAATTAAATGGCCCTTTTGTGATGCCATAAGTTTTTTTTGTTTTTTTACCAAAATTTGTTTGCTCCCAGCTCAAAAACCGTCAGTAATTGCAGACAATAATATCTAAGTATTCCCCCTAGGTAACCAATGGGTTAAACATCAAATTTGTACCAAAACTTGTTATTAAACATATTCTGACATGTTAAAGAAAACTGCACAATTTTCCATTTATCACTTGATGGGCCAAATAATAATTCATTAAACTGAAATGTTCTAATTTTGAAATGATTCCGTTTCCCCAGTGCGATGTTGTATTGTTGTTTGTTCGTCATTTAAAGAGCTTATTCATTGATAACTCTTTGGTCTATGCAAAATACAGTTCATTTTCAGCAGATTTTTCTAAAAATCATGAATAGCCTATGAGACTGACCCATTTTATTGTCATTGTAAAAGGTTTCGACAACTTCAGGGTACATCAGAAAGTCGAATGTCAGAAATACAGAATGAATTGAAAATTAAAATGTTTGAAGCTGAAAGGACACAGATGATTCATGCAGAAACTGTGAAAAATTTGGGCCAAGCCGAAATGGAGATTGAAAAACTTCAAAAAAAGTTGGAGGTTTGTTACGTTTTTTTTTTAATCACAGTCAAAGAATTATTTGGTTTAAAAAAAGTATGTACTTTTGTGTTTATCATTTACAAAATTTTCATTCACTTAAATGACACAGCATGATGCATAACTATTTATTCAATTTGTGTGCTTAAGACAGTATCACCCTGTGCGCTTAACATAGAAGAACAGTTTGTAAGAAAAATATCGACTGACTGATAAAAAAAAAGGCATAATCCTTATTCATTTAAGGAATGCCCAGACAGCAGCAATTTTTTCAGCTCTGCTATTTCTCACATATATTTTTTAATGCATGAAAATTTCCCCCTTTACTTAGGCGAAGCAATACAGTGATGTATTAGTAGGTGTCAGCCAACCAACAAAAATGATATTTCTAATCTCTATTAAGTGTTTGAAGATCATCCATATCTAAAAAGCCTTCAATACCTTGGTGTTGGCCATCGACATTTACTGCAAAAAAAAAAAAACTAAACTATTCAATTCTAACTGCAGAATAATATTAATTTCAAGAAGAAAATTATTATTATAATGTTGTATCCCATACAATATTGCATGCATATAAATTAATTTTTATTTTTTAATATTATAAACTTTTTAAAGTTTTTTAATTGGAGTAATTGTTCATAGCAAAAAAATATAGTCGATTCTTTTTAAATTTATATATGTAAGTGTCAATTAAAAATTGTTTCAATGCTTATTTTTTTTCTTACAAAAACAACAAACCAGGTGCTGACTAAAGAATTCTACAGTCTACAAACTTCAAGTGAGAAACGGGTGGTAGAGCTGGAATCTGCTATATCTGAGAAAAAGTCAAAACTGGAAACCTATGAGAAATTAGAGCAGGATCTGGATGCTGTGGTTATGCAGGCCGCTGAAGGTAATCTCCCCTGTAGCCATCACATCAGCTTAGTGAAATAGAGTCATCAAAAAGTTGTTTTTTTTATTATTATTGAAGCGCCAGGTGAGGGAAATGCAATTACTTCAACATGTCGACTTAAATCTTGTGTCCCTAGTTTTGCTTTGCTCGCTCATGTAATGACATTAGATTCATGTTTTTAAACTTGAATTAGATGTACGTAATGAAAACAGGTTTTTCAATACAACTTTTCTCAATTCTAAGCTTTTCTTACCCATTTATCAATTTACAGTTGAAGATGAAAAAGATGCTGAGAAAGTTTTATTTTCTTACGGGTACGGAGCGAATGTTGCAAGCACAACAAAGAGAAGGATGCAACAGAGGTGAGCCATTAATACATCCATTAGTTCAGTGAGATATTGGCCTCTGGTCTTTTCTTTTTTTATCTGACAGTACCGTTGCTTTCACAACCATTGCTCTCACAACCATTGCTCTCCTGTTTAACATTGAGACTAACCTCTAAACATGTAACGGTTTTTAAAAAAAAATAATGTTTGTGTTGTTTACTCTATATTTACTTATGTTGTTTATTCTATATTTACTTATGTGTTGTTTACTCTATATTTACTTATGTGTTGTTTACTCTATATTTACTTATGTGTTGTTTACTCTATATTTACTTATGTGTTGTTTACTCTATATTTACTTATGTGTTGTTTACTCTATATTTACTCATGTGTTGTTATCTCTATATTTACAGTTTAAAATGAAACTCTAATTGGTATAAAAGTAAAAAAAAAAAATTTCATTTCATTACTTTCTGCTAACCAGTAAAAATGTTCTGTGTCTTTGGCTGACATTTATATCTTCATTTTATTGTTGTTGGCTTTGTGAATACATTTTGCTTATCTCTGTTCACAGTGTGCACCTGGCTAGGAGAGTTCTTCAGGTGGAGAAAACCAATACTGGACTTAGGAAAGAAGTTGATGATTACAAAAACCAAATCAATTCTCTTGTCAAACAGGTAAACAGAAGATTTGTTTAAACGCAAGTTCATTTTTTTTTTTTTACAAGAATGAAGTTATCAATATTTTATTATAAGTAAAAAAATTAAATTTTGTAAGCAGGAACAATTGATGCAACGCTGTCTTTCAAAACTTCACTGGCATACCTCACATCTCTCCTTATCTGAACTCTGTATCTGATAGTAGAGACTTGGTCAGTGAGGTTTAACTTGCTGTGTTCCTCAACATTGAGGAACTTCCATACATTCCTATGGCGAGCAAGTTACCCCGCCATCTCAGGGCACTTGAAAAGCACTTGATCCACAGTTTCTTAAATCTCCCTACCATGATGCCATTGAGAGTCGACCATTGGGTCTCAGCAACAGGACGATGCCCAGTTCGGAACTTGGCTATCAGTGCCTGACTCTTTGAAGCCCCTCATCAATTCAGTTTTGCACTGATCCAGTGAGCTACTTTCATTACCCATTAGAAACCTTTGGACATTTATTGACCTCACTCAAGAGAGAGACCCTGACCATCAACCTTAAGCTTCAATGAAAGTCGTTTCCATCGTGAAAAAAGGCTAGACAGTCTTCTGGCAGTTATCTCCAAGTCCAGTATCCAAGTCAAACAGCCGACCATATTCAAATCCGTCTGGAGCAGCCCCTCAAATGCTGGGACACACTTTCTGGTCATCATCATATAATAGGCTTTCACATCCCAGATAGCTCCGCAGGTCACTGCATAGAGTTAGGAACAATGCACTGAGGGCAATACCTGTGGAAGACCCTGTTCGAGGGGTCTGTTTCCTCTGCACACTTTAAGTCCCATCACCAGCACAGTTCCATTTCCACCACAAAGAGGGCTAGCACCGTAACAATACTGAGTAAGCAGGGGAAACATAAAAATGTGTTTGATTCGAACTTGTGGGGAGTTGATAAGATAGTTGAACTTGACATGATCATCTGTCCATTTTCAAATTCTCTCCTTCAGGTGGAGACAACAAACAGTTTGTTAGATCAGACGCAGCAACCTTACAGCTACCTGATCCAGTCTGTCAAGTCCAGAGAGGATCAAATCAATCAGTTGAAAGCCACGCTGCAGGTGATGGAGAAAGATTACAGGTAAGTGAATCGGAAACATGTATGTTGTTAGTAAGTTACAGTCTGTTTAATTGCTGGTTCACTATCTCTACTTGGGACATGTCAGCCCAGGATAAAAACTGGAACTAAAATTGCTTCTGCTTTATTAAACTTGTTTTGTTTTTTGTTAACAGCTACCAGGTTAATAAGTATTAAAAAATTTAAAACGTGCGTCTACATTTGCTTTACATTTTTATTAAAATCAGGTTAGAAATATCCTTTTTTTTTAAAAACAACAATTGAAGGGTTTGTTGCCATTAGCTGACAAGTCCTAAATGATGGGAAATGAGTTTTAAGTGTTAATGACAGCTCAGTATATAATTTGGAAATGGTCTCGGTGCCAGCAGGTGTTTAGTCTCATTTTAAGTCATTGTTAAAGTTGAAATGTTCTAGAAAATACAAAACACGATAAACAGATAAGACTTTATTTCTTTTGTATTTATCAAAATGAATTTAGCAACTATTGGAGCCATGGGGGGACGGATGGTCGTGTGGTAAAGCGCTCGATTTGTTGATCTGAGGGTCCCTGGTTCAATCTCCGGTGAGGACCTATGAATATTTCAGGTCATGGCTGAAGTCCAGACTATATCTCCCATGATGCCACCATGGCCACTGCACTATCGGGTATGGTGGGGATGAAAGAAGGGCACCATAAAAAACCGTCCCATTAGTGGTTTGTAGGATCTAAGGGATTTCATCTCATCCTTACAGGGGACATCACTCACTATTGGAGCCAATCCCAAGCCTTTTATTTGTTTACGTCTGCTCAGATTTTTTAAACTGAATGTGTGTGGAGTCAATTTTTATATAATAAATATAATTGTATTTACTTGTACAATAAAACAAAATCATCAAAATGAACTTGGCAGCTATTGGGACCTATCTATTCAATTGAACATGAAACAACTGTACCATGTATGTTGTACCATGTATGTTATCCCATGTATGTACCCTGTAGCCTTCAATTTCTTCCCAATGCAGTAAACTGGAAGCAGAAAAAACTGATTTGTTAAGGACCCACAATCAGATGAGTTTAGACCTGGAGCGTCTTCTCAATCAGAAGGAAGTAAGTGAACTACAGATATCTTTAGTATTATTCAGACATTGAATGAAGAGTGGATCAGATGTCAGATGATCTCTAAGAGATATACAGCACTAAATGTCTTTATGGTATAAATTCCTGAAAAATTTATAAAAGTCAAAAAAAAAAAAAAACTTGCTGTAATGTGCTGATTAAAGAAATTTTATTAATCACAGGGTTGGATGAAATCATAGGGATTCTCTTTCAAAAACCACATATTTTATTTTTATTTCTGCTGTTTTTATCTTGCGAAGAATTCTTCCTTATAACACTTAAACATATTTATTTATCATATTTAATGTTCCAATTGTCTTTAACACTAAATGTTAAGGAATATTGGCTTGTCATGTCATCCATTCTATCGGTACCATTGCTGTTCAGTTTAATGCGAGCCATAATTTCTCCCACAGGAGATGGCTGTCATGAAACAAGTTGTACTCAGTTTATCAGAGAGAAAATTTGATCCACACAAAGCCAGGTCGAAAGATTTCCTTGAACCTTCAACAAAGTCTGCTTCCACTGGCCACCGGTTTAGATGTGACTTTGAGATGCACGATGACCTGAATGTGGTGAAACCTGGATCCTTACATCTAGTAAGTGAATAGGGTTGTTAGTGATCCGAGTTACATCCCATGGCCTTCTTATAAAAGTGAGAGTTGATAGGGGAAGAATAGATTAAGAGACTATTTGTGTTTGTTTAAATAATGTTTTCTGAATGACTAGAGATTTGAGTCGACTGAAGGCATTGAAAAAAAGGAAGGTTACTCTGAAAATATCTTATTGAAGAAACAAAAAAAAAAACACATTGGCTGGCAGTCAGCCACCTTCACTTTTGTTCTTTTGAAACAAGTTGTATTTGTAGAAATGACCATGAATGGAGAGAGAAGGACTGGAAGAGGTTCAATGCTCTACAAAGATGGGACCATGGGTTGACAAATAAAAAATACATTTCGTTGTTGAAATGATCATCTGCTACTTGAGCTGATAAAAAAACATGTCCAACTATTTATCAATAAATGAATCTTGCTTTATTATAACTTGCCCTCACTGCAGCTGTGCTCCTTTTTGAAAAAAAACATTTTCTCATCAGGTGAAACCCAAGTCTCCTCCCAGACCCAGGCCGGACAAAAGAAGCAACACGACAAAATTTTCTAAAGTTTACGGTGTTGCTAAGTCTTGAACAGATTTTCTAAAGTTTACGGTGTGGCTAAGTCTTGAACAGATAGTACAGTTTATAAATATTTGTAGATATATACTTTATATCCTAAATAAATCTCATTGTAATAATAGCTATAGTTTTCTTGAACAATAGACTCTGCTGTAAATTTATGTACATATACTACAGATGTACTTATTTTATTACACATTTACTGTATTGATTAGATATGTTTCATTACCGTAGAGCTGTCCTCATATAAATGTTCTGCTTGAATGAAAGATGGCTGTTATGAATTAAATTGGACGTTATGGATCATAAGAAGTATAAACGAATCAGTTGTCTGTTAGTGAACTATATACTGGTGAACTTAGTCAAGATTTCTGTGATATACATTTTTTTTAAAAATCTGCATCTCATGTATTTACATTTTTTATGGATTCTTTTTTTTTTATATTTATCCTGTACCAAATATATCTCAATACAATAATTTAAATAAAAATTCTTCATCATTTGAAGTTATTTCAAAAGTTTTACAATAAAAGAGAATGAAAAATATTTATGTCTTGTTTTTATGTTCATGAAGTGATGGATGGGTTGTCTGTTTAGATTCTGATAAAAGCTTTTTTTTTTTTAAACATAACACTTAAAAACGATTCATTAAATAACTAAATTAAATGAAGTTAAAATATATAATGCTGTGTCTTTAACTGATGACATGTACTTGTCAAAAATTTTAAATAAAATATTTGCTTTTTACAATCTATAATAAATCTTAGTACTGTATTTGACAGCATTGATACATAAATGTAAGCCGTGAACTCGTAAGATAAACATGTTTAATTTTGTCCGTAACAGTAATGATGAAAAAAAAATTAAAATATTCACAGATCCAACTAACATGTCAAGTTTCATCACAGATGACTTTTAGAACACAGACAAAAATGATACATGTATTATGCACAAAAACCCTAATACAAATATTGGTATCATACCAAGAGACAATAAATGTGAAACAAAATACACACAGTAATAAATATTACTGTTCAGAAGATGCCTAATGACTTGAACATATTTAAACAGTGGGTGGAATGTCCATCTTTTGTAGGATGTTGCTAGCTACAATGGAGACAATAGTTCTGGCAAGACAGGAAGAAAAAAAAAACACATTGCACACAATGAATTTTATCACAAAATATTTTGTAGGGTCAAGGAATATAATAGCTGACAGTAACATTTCCTTTTGCAGTTTGTTTCAATACATAACATTTTAAGCTCAATATTGAGTTGAGATTCGTTCGCATTTCATTTTAAAAGATCTCAAACTTTAAAAATTACAAGGACAAAAATTTTTGTTATTCAAAGAAAAGAAGATTCTAAATGTAAACCCCTGGTTATTTTATTTTTAATCAAATTTGACCAAAAACTTGAACTGGCTGGATGAGTTTATGTTAAACAATCATCTAAATGAAATAGAACATGCAACGAAATGTGTGCATTGTTTTTATCACATACGTTTTTATAAACATCGAATAAATGTAACAGTTCTATGCAGACTTCAACACAATAAATTTCTGCTCAATTTATAGCAGGTAAAAATAAAACCGTTTGATGAAACATGAAGATACATCGAAAAATAAAAAGGTAATGGTTCTTATACATTTTTTCTTAATCTGGGTGTTGCTAATGTATTGGGACAGTACAAGTTATTTACGTAAGGTTTTCTGATTTTGGATGAAGTTATTCAAAAAGTGATGGTAGTATTAAGTGGTTCAGCAGAAAAATCAACATGATAAGAGCCCTTTTAAAAACTTTACATTCCCAACTTTACATAAACAAAATAATCTAATGTGTACTATTCTATGTAAATTATACTCATGAATTTCACATGAATCTAACCTCTTACATGTCTTTACTAAGAGACATGTTCATAGAGACGAGGCTAATTGATATTTATCAGATTGTATGTTTGATCCAAGTCACTAGCAAGTTAAAACTAGATAATCCAAGAAAGTTGAATGTTGCAACAAGTTAGATTAATTAATCATTACAACAATTATAGCATTCATCTACCAGTGGATTGAGATTATTCATCTACTATACTTGTCTTTAAGATAAAGTATTATGTATTCTATCACTCCAACTGGACAAAATCAATCAAGTCAGCAACCCTGATCTGTTCTCTCATGGTTCTGTAAGAGCGGGAGGTTTATCTGTTGTACACCTCCCTCCACCATGACACAAGCTGCACTGACCACCATGTTGGTGAGAATCTATCCCTGTGGTCTACACCATGACACAAGCTGCACTGACCACCATGTTGGTGAGAATCAATCCCTCTGGTCTACACCATGACACAAGCTGCACTGACCACCATGTTGGTGAGAATCAATCCCTCTGGTCTACACAATGACACAAGCTGCACTGACAACCATGTTGGTGAGAATCAATCCCTCTGGTCTACACCATGACACAAGCTGCACTGAAAACCATGTTGGTGAAAATCAATCCCTCTGGTCTACACCATGACACAAGCTGCACTGACCACCATGTTGGTGAGAATCAATCCCTGTGGTCTACACCACCTGTCTCACAGGAATTATTTGTCTCATCTACAACAGATTCAAGAAGTGAAGTAGTCACAGAGATGTCTTGATGAGATGTACCACCCTGACAAGTGGCCTGTATAAGCCCTTAGTGAGCCCTATGGAGGTATAGTCAACTCATTTGTTGTCCTAGATCACAGGTGGGCAAAAGTTTGAATCATGAGCCACATTGTGTCCTTAAATTTGACTGACAGCCCAGTAAAGAGCAGATGGATGGAGTGTTTATATGAAATAAAAAAAACGTTTTAGGTAAATGTCATTGATGTGAATGAGCAGAGAGCGGACATGGTTGGACAGCATGATGGGCCCTGACTTGGTCCATGAGCTCCGCCCATCTGTCCTAGATGGACAGTAATAAGCATTGAGTGTAATAAACAATAGTTGGCATATCTTTATGTTATTATCATATATATAGATATAAAATGTATATTATTTAATGTTGAATGGCGTCCCCCACTGGTCACTGCATGAGACCCATGCACAGACTCAATTTGAATGTTGCAGTAACATAACGACAAATAAAAATCTGGAATAGTAAATGCAATGTAAGTATATATTGAAAGTAATTCTTATAACATCTGTATGCATATCAAAACAAGAATAAAAAAAAATAATTATGAAAAAATAGTTTTTGGTTAGCAGAATAAATACAATTATAAATGTATGTATATTTTTATATATATGCAGATAACACTGGTGTGTTACCAATAAATAAATTTTGATAGATATTCGATACAACAAAATGAAACAGTATCTCGAAAAATAACAGTATCATGTGAGAGACAACTACAAAGTGGTATACATCCAAGTCTTAAGTAAAAATATCTAATGATGGAAGACGAGACATTCAAATAATTTACTTTTGTGGCGCCTCCCCCCCCCACCCCCTCTTCCCCACAGAGGAATTTTTTCCAGTCTAAATAGTTCATATAGACAAACTCAACATGCATGACATGAGGAAATATTTTAAAGAAAAATTCAACTTGTTTGTTATTCTAAGTTTACTAAGCCGGCTTAACTGTTTTGCAAAGTTTTCAGATTATGTCAAGTTTTACATTACTAGAAGTTTACAGTCAAAGTCAACTTACTGCAGTGGGAAGTTCACAGAATGACATTCAGTTTCTAAGGATAAAATGTTTCACAGGACAATTCACCTTGTATGTTGTGAAAGAGTTTACACAGAGTAGTAAGTCAACAAGACTTGCTGTATCACATTCTGTTCCCATCATCACCTGGGCACAATACATTCAATACATTTTTTGCTTGTTCAACCAGCACAGAATGTAAGACACAAGAAGTGAAAAAAAACAAACCTACACAGTATTTAGCCATAAATAATTTTTTTTACAATCAACAGATTACAACAATAAATACTGCCAGAATGGGTCATTGGGAACAAGTGCAGTCCATAAATCTTAAAGTTGGGGCACAGAACTGTTTGATTTGTTTTTAGAAGAAAATTATCTCCCCTTATTTAACAGCTGAGGGGGGGTGTGGGCCTATATATAACAAGACGATGTATATATACAGTGCAATGTGTATAAATAGAACAGTACAATGTGTTTAAGTAGACCAATACAGTGTATAAGATGTATGAACAGAGATATCTGCCAGAGCCCCCACTATGTACATACTAGAGTATATCCCAGAGATACAAAGTTCAAGTATACATTTACTGAGCAGTATGGCTACAACATGGGTACAATAATGTCAGAGGACAAGTGTTTTTTTTTTATTACTAGTCTCCCACTGTGCATTGGAGATTTGGAAATAATTATATAGATCAGTGATCATCCAATCTGATAAGTGAATCAAAACACACGTCCCTGCATTTGATTCATAGATGTCATGAAACATGCTGGATGTCTTTGATGGTGTTGAGCAAAGACCCCAGCAGACTGGCCAGGTTGGCCGCTTGCCTCATCAGATATTTCATGTCCGGGTCGCCCACCGGCTTCCCCAGGGCGGAGTTGGCAGCGTTGAGCGTGGTCTTGAAGGCGTTGGCCGCCTTGATGATCTGCATCCCCAGATGCTCCGCCATGTCCGCAGAGTGCAGCAGCAGCATGGTTGACTGGCTGTGGAGGAAGATGTAGGCCAGGGTGTGGACAGACGCCTGTATGCTGGACAACAGTCTGTCCCTGTGGCCGTTGGCGCTGCCCACTACAAGCTTGGCATCCTGGATGAACTGTTTGGTCTGAGACTGAAGTTCTGACACGCACATGCCCAGCTGCCCGGAGTTTTTCTCCATCCGACAGGTTTTCAGAGATTTCATAGTTGATTTCAACTCCTCGAGGAGATTCTCCACGTCCTTTATGGCCAATGACTCATGCCCAGTGGAGTAGGTGTGAGACAGGACAGTCTGAATGGCCTTGCTGACCCCATCACCAACCAGCTGAAAGCTATGCGGTGGGCCAATGGATTCAGAATGGACAGGTTGAGATGATGATGGGTTGACCAAGTCTGAGAGACCATTCATGACCAATGGATGCCTGTCTTCTGAAGCAGGTGAGTTATCCCTAGAGTAGTCCTCTGGTATCTCCAGCATGTCAACGGTCGGCTCACTGACCCATGTATCCACCTGGCTGGAGGGTCTGTTGACGAACTGTTCCCTCAAACTGGCTTGATGCCAGTGGTCATTCTGCGAGAGTCGAGCTTTGTCTCTGATGTGTCCAGTTACAGGAAGCCTGCCAGTCTCAGAGTCCTGCTTGGCCCACTCTGCAGATTCGCAGACGCCGTCCAGGGCTTGCTTCATGGCATCAAAGTTTTTATAAGAGCTGTACGTCTCTTCCACAGTCTCGTTGGCGATGACATTGGATGACATGGACACAGGGCGCCACATTTTGATTGTGGCATACGGGTTGGCTGTCAGCTTCTCCCTCAGCTGACCCATGGCCAGGTCATCTTTAGTTTTACGCGATGACTTTGTAGATTTACTGGACTTGGATGACTTGCCTATGGTCTGAATCTTTGCCTCCTCTTCCTTGGCTGCATCAGATGGAAGAGCTTTTAGTGGACCCAGTTTTTTGGATTTGGACTGTGAAAACAGGGGAAAAAATGTAATTAAGTGTCAACCAATAGATGCAAATAGTTTTACCTTATCGATAAACTCTTAAATTTAAATCAAATAAATATAATGATTTCTTTGATTAGTTATAACTATTTATACATAAAAGCTAAACAAACATGATTATACTCATTACATAATACACATATTTCTGTTGCACACTTGGTATGATTGAGATATTAAAGCCAACAACAGCATGCAGATATTAAAAGTGAAGTAACCTGCAGTTTAAACCAGTGGTTACCAAATAATGGAAAAAAAAACTGTTTCCATATGGGAACAGGGAGTGTTCTTTTTTTTTTTAAATGGGGTCGGGTGTTGCTTTATTTCCATAGAAAAAAGGGGGCTGTGTTAAATGGCCGGGAACCACTGGTGTAAACAATATTACACGGGAACACGACATTGTTATATGAATAAATAGTTCACACCATGGTAGGTCACACTTCTACTGCTCTACAGTAACAATATTACACGGGAACACGACATTGTTATATGAATAAATAGTTCACACCATGGTAGGTCACACTTCTACTGCTCTACAGGTAAGTAAATCACTGACACTAATGTATTGGTGTCTATCTACTGGCAGTCTAGTGATGGTCGAATCACACATTGAGAGAGAGAGAGAGAGAAAGAGAGAGAGAGAGAGAGAGAGAGAGAGAAGGACCAGCTAAAAGCAGTAAACATATTTACACCAATACACCATTTAAGTTTGTCACACATAGATGTGTAAGCGTGTTTATGTAAGCGAGCATAATAAAGACTGTAGGTAATACACTCAATACATGCGTAATCCTAACTCTGTATGCATTAGCTCATCAACATAGTCAATAATAATAATAATCACAACCCCCATTGTTACGAGAGTATCTATCAATGGCTGCAAATGACAACTGGCCACAGTCCACAGAAGCACGGCAATGAACACAGAGTTGAAATGTGAGATAAAACTGGAGTTTACAGGTGATACATCATAAATAGGGACGGATGGCCGAGTGGTGTAGATACTCGACTGTCAACCTGAGAGTCCTGGGTTCGACCCTCGGTGAGGCCCATGGGAATTTGTACAGGTGAAATGTCTTTTCAAAGTCGTCCCGCAAGTCCACCCAGCTTTAAATGGGTGCCTGACTTTAAGTTGAAGTAAAGGCGGCTGGGCGTTGTGCTAACCACACAATCCCTTCATATGCCGAGGTTATAGAAACAGATGAATTCTACACTTCATCTGCCCCGATGGATGGCCCGTTAGGGCTAAGGGAACTTTTTACATCATAAATAACACTATGTTGACAGGAAGTTGTGAAACTTGAAAAGAATGTAATGTATGTATGCATATATATATGGGCTATCCATCCATCTACACGTATGTGTGTGTATCTGTGAGATACTCGAGTAAAACAATAAGAAATGTTTTGTACCATGGCGACATACACAACGCCAATGATCGGGCATGTTACCCCACCGCCCACCCTTTCGTTTTCTCCATTTTTTTCCTATTAAATATAAAATGTTGTATGAAAAAAGTTGACATGTTTGAGGCAGAGAAACCAAAACCAGTTGTTTTAATTAAACCTACAGCCATGGCGACGAAGTGATTATTTCAACTAAACTCGATTGTCTCCCATTCTTTAATGGATGAACTGATGGCTTGACAAATGTATCTTAATTGATAGTTGAGAGACCTGTCAGTTCTGGTGTAAAGTCTGGATGGTGGTGCAGTGTTGGACCAACAGTGACCTGTCAGTTCTGGTGTCAAGTCTGGATGGTGGTGTAGTGTTGGACCAACAGTGACCTGTCAGTTCTGGTGTAAAGTCTGGATGGTGGTGCAGTGTTGGACCAACAGAGACCTGTTAGTTCTGGTGTAAAGTCAGGATGGTGGTGCTGTGATATTCAAGGATTGTGGTGTTTAGCACAACGCCCAGCGGTCTTTACTTCCCTGACTGAAGTCAGGTACCCATTTAAAGCTGGGTGGACTTTTGGGACTTTACACAGAGGTACACCTGGGAAAGTCTCCATGGTTCTCACCCAGGATCGACCCAAGACTTCCAGGTCGACAGTCGAGTATCTACACCATACGACCAACCGTCCCACCAACTAATGAAACCTGAACATAAGATACTTGCCAGCTAAAAAGAAAAAAAAAAAGGGGGGGGGGGATTCCGAGACCAATCAGTGTGGTTTCAAAGAATTATCGTTGAAACAGAAGTCGTTTTCCAACTATTGAGACAGCACTGCGATTGTTTGTGACACTCGTGGTCACTAACTGCGGTGGAAAGAAATCTTCTGTTCTTGAACGTTTTAATAACTGTTTACGTATCAGCGAGGTGTCAGACACGGCATATTTTGTTCAGTATCAGTAGGCCAATAAAGTGAAACTGTCAAATATTGAAAGTATGACGGTATGATTAAAACACTTTGCTAACACACTCTGTTGAAGGAAAAAAGCAATTTTGGACACCCCATAAATGTATTTTTTAAATATGTCTGTTACAGGGACGAGCCGTGAGTGTTGCCGGTCGTAACTCTTGGAGAAAAAAAATTATTTACGTTGTTATGCTACATACAAAGGACAAACGAACATAGATTTATATATGTGTATAAATCATTAGACTAACAACATATACGGTATATATAGATATAAATATATATATATATGATCTGTTATCTTAATTGAAGTTTCAAATTAGTGGTACGTTGTCTCATTTCGTTACCAATATTAGAATAACTTGAGCCCACAGTAACCTTTATCCGGCACTGTGGCCAGGGTTACAATAAATACCAATGAGGGTTTGGGGCGGGTGGGTGGAGGAGAGCTTGCGAGCATTGGGGTCATAGGCGGATTTAATAGCGGGCCCATTAGGCGGTGGCCCCGATTCGTGAGAGGCCACAAAAAGCCAAAGTATATTAAGGAAATTAAACAGTTTTCGATGACAGTCGCATGTAAGGGCCATATGTAATTCATTACAGCATAGAGCACAAAGTAAATAGTACGTGTGTGTGCGTGTGTGTGTGAGAGAGAGAGAGACTAAGACAGGAATAATGTTGAGTGTGTGCACATTTTTTAAATTTTATTACTAAACGTCTCAGTCTGTGGTTGAAGTAAAAGGATAAAATTGACAGGATTCACTCAACAGTGAAAAGCTTTTCAGTTTAAAAGAAAAAGTTGAATAGTCACAGTTGCGTTGACTGGTCACAGTTGCGTTCTCACGAAAGGTCAAAGATAAAGAAAAGAACATAAATTATAGGCCTGGCCTACATATAAACTCTCCCCCCCCCTTTCCCTATCCCACCCCCCCAACTCAAATGTTGACATTTTAATCCATTCACCAAATGTACAAATGAGGTGCCTTTCAGATGTGTTGAAAGCACTAAAACTCTGCACATTATGTATCTACATAGGCGTGACTCGGCAGGGAGCACACACATGTAAGCGTAATAAGATATGACAGGTAGAAATGGTTGTCATTTGGCATTTATGTCATGAACAGGTCGTAACATCAAAATATTACTTTAATTTCGATGCATTGCTAAATTCATTAAAATTATACTGGAATTCATAATTATTTGAACAGCAATAGTTCATACGTATTTGAACAGCAATAGTTTCATAGCAATAGTTCATACGCATTTGAACAGCAATAGTTCATACGCATTTGAACAGCAATAGTTCATACGCATTTGAACAGCAATAGTTCATACGTATTTGAACAGCAATAGTTCATAATGAACAGCAATAGTTCATACGTATTTGAACAGCAATAGTCCATACGTAATTGAACAGCAATAGTTCATACATTGCAAATGGAAATGGGTGAAGCTCGTAATTTTGAGTGGCTGCCACCCTAGTTTTTAATTTGTTCTAGGCTCTTTGAATATTTTCTACCATGAAAAAAATTTGTTATACTTCAACTGCTGCATTTTAAAATGATATCGCAATGATTACAAAATATATCACAGGACAGCATGTAACATCTAAATGAGTGATTCTCAAACAGTATTGGTGATGCAACCCACTTGTCGATTTGTAGCAGAAAACATACGACTAAAGAGAAGAGTATCAAAGGAGTCATTGAATTTCAGTTTCAGGCCTATGCTTCAGGACAACACGCATTTAAAGATGTGTGTGACATTTCAAAGAATCATCACTATCAGCCCACCAGTGGGTCTCGACCCACACTTTGAGACATACTGGTCTAAATATAGAGTTCGGGAAATCCCAATCTCAAATGTCTATGAAATGAAAAGACTGCAATATACATTACGATATTAAAAAAATAATAATAATAGTAAATAACATTTTGCATGCACGAAAAATGACATTAGAGTGATTTCAGAATAAACTTTATCCATATAACAAGACAGCATTAAGTATGATAACTAGATAGAGTCTAAACATGTGAATCCACACAGAGACAACAGTACGGGTAAGGTCAAACATGATTACGTGAAACAACAATGGTGACCGTGGATAAAGGTAAAACAGACCAGTGGACTGGACTGGTATACGGTGAGAGATGAAAGAGATGATACACTGGTGACGTGGGTTTGAAACTTTACCTTTCTAAACATTGTGGAGGTGACACAGGGTCAAGCCTTCAGGTGAACAATCCACACACAAAAAAAAAAACAATACACGGGAGTCCAAATATAACTTCCTGCTGCCAACAACAACACACACAACTGGCTGTTGGGACTGGGAGGAGTAAAAGTCGTCTAGCCTAGATTTGTGTCACACACACACACATGCCCCGTCCTCAACACGTCCTTGTGGCACAATATTGTCACGAGAAAAAGGTGTACACAGTATTTCACATCGTTTCACTTTTGTTATATGTTAGCGGCGCACTGACTAAGCAGGCACGAGGGGGGGAGGGGGATTAGTTCCCGCCCCGGGGGGGCGGGTGATGTGGGAATAGATTTAGATTATAATTATGTAGGTGTAGATACCGCGATACGATCGAATTTCACACACATAAAACTTACAAAGCCAGATCAGATTTGCACATTTAGACTTTTGACTGAGAATACAAACACATGAATCGACAAAACAAACAGCTCAAACACAAACCACAGAAGTGACAACAGGATAGAAGCGTTTTGATCCCTCTAGGTCCCCCGCCCGCATGCACGCCACAGTGATTTCTCTCCCCCCCCCCATCCCATTGTTTTACAGTGAGGACTACTGCCAGATATTTTCACCGCCTAATTGCTCGGACATCCCGACCAACATAAACCACCACAAACTGGAGTCATTTCCCCGGTCAGCCTGATTACTTACCAGCCCTTGAGAATGTGAAGGTCAACCAGTGGTGATAACAGAATTCTGTATCAGTTTATTGTACGCTTTCCAATCTTACCCACGTACAATACATATCTAGGATATCCCTATATATATATAATATATATTTCCCCCCGATAATGTAACAACACTTGCTTGTGCCAGTAACGAAATGGATTGAAAAAAAAAAAGTTATGAAGAACGTCATTAGTTGAACCGAAATTAACAATAATCCAATCATCTAATAAGATGCAAAAAGAGTTTAAAAACACAGCCAATGCTCGTACAATGAATGATCAACACGCACGAATACTTCCAATGGGAAAACCCGTCCAGCCACTAAATTCTTTTCGCACCAACATTCAATGCAGCTTTACTAGCAATGGGGAATTCGTTTTCATTCCTCATGAGCTATTTTTAGCTTCACGTTGTGTCACACACACTGAAATGTGTATGATAATGACGGAAATCAAAATGAGGGGAAAATGGTGAAAAAAAATACAGTGCAAAATGCAAACTATAACATTTTTGAAAACACACCCGGCGCAAAACCAGAAATTCTGGGGCCCTGAAGAAATAAGACCCCGGGGTCCCCAATAGCACACATTTCCACTATCTATCCCAAGGCTGCACACACACACACACACATGACTGGCACAGAGACCACAACATGGACCACCAGTACATGCAGTGCCAACATATGACAGACACACAGCAACCTATCAGTCAGCCAAGCCACACACACAAGTCTGATAGACCAGGTTGACTGACACATAGACCACAACATGGACCACCAGTACATCATGCAGTGCCAACATATGACAGACACACAACAACCTATCAGTCAGCCAAGCCACACACACACGTCTGATAGACCAGGTTGACTGACACATAGACCACAACATGGACCACCAGTACATCATGCAGTGCCAACAACAACAAGACCACACACACACACTGGGACATGAAGTGAAGCGTGGTGAGACATGCAGCCAGCCAACCACCAGAGCCTAAATGAGAAAAAAACGAATGAGTAGAATAAAAACATAAGTGTATACCTGGGTGGGGCCAGGCTCAATGTGGGGGGGCTATCACTGAAATATACAAAATAAACAAAACATTATATCAAGATGTGTGCTGCCCTTAAACCTTTCAGTGTACCCAGTGATGATGCACAGGGCATCTTGTTGTCTCTGGAGCTTGGGGGGGGTCAGAAACTGTAACAATTCAAATAGCCTGTCATCATCAAATGGACAGCCAGTGTCAGCAATATTTGTTTATGTAGGCTGTATCCCATTTGTTGTGAGATTTTTATCATCATGAAGTCATTTGGAATGTAATGAATTAAACACCGTGCCCTAAATATGGTGAAAGATGATTCCTTAGCAAGGACCGCAGTAATGGGGGAGGGGGGAGGGGGGGAAAGCAATTATAAGACATGTCTGAGGACCCTGCCCATAGGGGACCCCCCTCTGTTATAAAAATGACATCGATTGGTGAATGAGTGAAATCAGTGGGGCCCACCTTGGTGGAGTTTGTCAAGGGCCCAAAAAAATGAGCTTGCTGCAGCTCCCCTGGTTTAGCTGAGGAGATGAGGCACAGCTTATTATGAATTTAAAAAAAAAAGGGACAGGAAGAGATGATCTGGATATAACCGGCACACAGTGTCATGACATAAGACAATGTCAGGTGTCATCACACTCAAAATTAGGTCAGCAGGAAGTGTGTGTGTGTGTGTTGGACGGGGGGGGGGAACTGTTAATTTCTAAAAAATTCTGCAACAGTATAAACGATGGCTACTGCTAGACATCTGAAACAAACTACTACAGATATTTTGTAATCATTGTTAATTTACATATATAAATTATATATAAATTAAGATATATATATATATACGGTGGATTCCGCTTAATTGGGACACCGCTTAGTTGGGACAGCCGCTTATTTTGGGACAAATCTCAAAGAAACCAAACCAAGAAGCCAATAGTAAATGTGTATGTTTAATTGGGACAGCCCGCTTAATGGGGACAAAAAGCCTCGGTCCCGATGTGTCCCAATTAAGCGGAATCGACTGTGTATAGGGAGCATTAGGATTCAAATGTTTACAGATGAAATGCATACGACATAGACATACGTTCTACTGTAAATATATATATATATATATATATATGGGATCAATGAAACATTGCTAAACTGTGAATGACTGAACAAACCAAAACACCTTATTCATGAACCACTTCTACAAGGTGTTGTGGGAAAATTCACATACATACAAACATCACAGTGTCATATCTGAATGTACAGCCTCCCCTTTACAAAAGTTATGTCTATAATTGGAAACAACAAATGGTCTAGAGAGACAACAACATTTGAGTTGCTGCTATGCCAATATCATGTCAACTAAGGATTGTCGTTAACATTTATGTACACATCTTGCTCAGATACCTACACAGTGAAGACACAGGAGCAGATACTGACCTGATTCACAAGGGATCCACTGACAGGCCTGAGTGATGATCTGTGAAGCCCGAGAGGGTCTCTCACCACCGGCAGGCCATCTTTTAAAGGTGTCCCGGTTTTATCCCTGACAGCACTGTGGGGCTCACCAGGGGAAGGCGATGGCTTGGCTTCCTTCAGTTCCCAGTTACTGTCCGCTGAGGTAGTCTTTTGTTGCTCAGCGTTGGAGTCCCGCCTTGTGAACAGTTTCGTCAGAGAGTGACCGGGCTCGTTGTGAGAAGAAATCTTTGGTTTGCTGCGGTTCAATAAATAGTCCCTGTAGTCTTTCAGCTTGGCCTTCAGGCTGGCAAAACTGTCTGAGCCGCTGGGGGAATTTTTGCTGGGGGACTGACCAGACGATGCTCCGTGTCTTGTTTCTGAATAAGACCTCTCCCTGACCGTTGCGGCCTTACTGAGAGGTTCAAAGCTTTGGCTGAGAGCCTTTCTAGATGAAGGCTTGAGTCTCAAGGATGAGCTGTGGCTGGAAAAGTTGCCCACTGAGTTAAATGTCCGCATGCTGCTGGAAGACGAGAATGGAAAGTCAGCTTGACTGGCCGTCAGGTCCAGTGAGGAGCTTCGATGATGCAGGCGAGACGATGAAGCAGAGTCGTTGTTCAAGATGTCTGGACTGAAGTTTGGAAGCGACTGGAGCAGGGAGAAAAGTTTCTGCGAGACGGTGGCAGGGGATTCACCACTCATGTCCAGCTCACTTTTAGTGGACTCTACATTTAAGTCAGGGGGTGGAACAGGCTTAGAGGAGTGGATGTTGTTTTGGTTGGCGTCTAAAGATTTACTTCTTGTCTTTGCGTCCAGCTGGTCACCGGCTCTCTGCATGAACTGAAGGTCCAGTGAGGAAGAACGTTTATGTCTGGGCACCGTCTTGGGTTTCACGTGACCCGAGTCCAGCAAGTTCAAAGGTGAATCTTCAAAAAGTGGTGTGGTGCTTGACGGGGGCGGTGGGATGATCAGGTGGGACAAATCCACCTGCGATGTGCCGGACAATGAGGACAGAAACTGACCCCCGCCTGACAAGTTCCGGGAGTCAGCCGACGATGGTGGAGGAGGAATGGTGAACTGGGCGATGAGGGCGTCAATATCGTCATCGAGAAAGTCTGGACAGTTCCCAATGCTGGCTGACCTCTCCAGTCTGCTGAACTTCACAGTGGATCTTGGTCCGTCAACTGGATAAGAGAAAACAAGTGATCAATAAGACAATGTATGACTAGAACATTTCATAAAAAAGGTATAAAAAAATACTAAGGCACAAAATGACTAGACTGATGTAATGTCAGTGCACTGATCAACTGGCTAGACTGATGTAATGTCAGTGCACTAATCAACTTATGCAATGATTCTAAACAGGGAGTTGTGAAAAATGTGAGCGTAAATATCCAAAATTAGTTTTCCCTTTCTCGTTAATTATGCTTTTTTTTTACAGGAACATCACCATTGAAATAAAGGTGGATTGCTATCGAGATACAGGTGGACCGCTATCGAGATAGATACAGATGGACTGCTATCGAGAATCAGGTGATCGCTATCGAGATACAGGTGAATCGCTATCGAGATACAGGCGGACCGCTATTGAGATATTTTTTTAAAAGTATCTACAGTCGTAAAAGACTTGGATCCCATGAAACACAGTTACCTTAGTTTTTCCCACATTTCATAAAAAAAGTCTCTTTACCTGAATCTTTTCCTGATGAGTTGGCCAAAGATGTGTTAGAGGAAAAGATGGGAGGTGGGCAGTTGGCCAGCTCAGTGAAGTCCAGTACAGAGTCATTATCTGGGGTGTCAGGTGGTGGAAAGTTGGTCAAATCTGAACAAACACAGTAACAATAATAGTCAAATATTTATCAAGGGGAAATAATGATATTGCTGAAAAAAAAAGAGAAAATAATCAAATTCAACCAAATAATAATAATAAAAAAAAAGAGACACATTAAAACATCCCTCTGTGTGTGTGTGTCTCCTTTATACTAGTGTTTCTCTACCACTGTAAGAGTCATCTAATAAAATAATAGCCATTTGGGATCTGGGTTAAATCGAAAGTAAAAAATTCATACAACAGTATTCCAGTTTAAAATACAATCATGAAAAAATCGGAAAAAAATCGGCCTGAAACCAAAAAATTACCTAGCCTACTGATCAGGCTTAAGGGGATATAACTCTATGCAAAGGTTTTGGCAGGGTAAAGCTAGTGATAGAATCGAAGAGAACTGTCCAATGGCTAGTTTCATGTGGTCCTGCTACAAGTTTTATCTTGGGATAAATACACTCAATGAAATATTCATGATACAAAAGGTTTATATCATTTTTTTAAACTGTGTAAAATACAAAGTTATTTTTAATATTGAATCCACGCTGTGTGATTCATTAAGAAGGCAAAGTACAGAGATGGTACAGGAACGTTCTGCTTAAATGTTCAAAAATTTTAATAGTTAGTAGATCAAATTAACACACGAACACAACCGAATCCAAAATATCCGATAAAGTTTTAAGATGATAACTCTGTAGTATTCAGACGATTTATCAGTTTAAAATGGGCATTTTAGGAGCTTTACAGTAGAAGAGTCTGTAATTGTTTTCTTTTGACATTGGTTACTTTCACTCACATCTGCTGATCAGTACATGGGTGCTAGCCTGTTACCCTGACCGTGGTCAACTCACCTATAATGTCAGGGTCATAGTACAACCTCTGACTCCTGTAGCTGTCCAGTGAGTACACAGAGTTGACTAGTCCCGCAGAGTCGCTGTGGCCCAGGTTCTGTAGGTCACAGGTTGAGCCTGAGAACATATCTGGACTATGGAGACCAAAACTTTGTTGATCTGTTGTAAAAAAAAATGGTTTAAAGTAACATATAGCCAGTAGGTCTTGGTATTTAATCATTGGTTGGCACAGACAAAAAAAGGGGGGGGGAGGTTTAAGGTACTAAATATCTCGTTAAGTAGAGTGGGAAATCTTATAATCCCTAATTTTGTTTTTATATTTGATGTTGTTAAATTAAATTGTAATTTTTAGACAGTGTAAAAACTTCACATTAAAAAAAAACATCACATAATTATTCCAGGGTGAAAGGTGGTTGAGTGGTGTAGAAAGTTGGCTGTAAACTCAATGTCTCAAATTTTAATCCAAAGGTAATTTTTACAGGTCCTGGTGAAGGTTGGCTGAATGCCCCCCAAGTTTTAAAAAGATACCTGGCATTTACTGGGGTTGCTGGGTGCTGTGCTAGCCACACAATTCCTTAATATGCCATGTCTACAGAAACTAATGAATTCTACACTTCATCTGCACGGATGAGAACTTGACTTTTAATTATTCTACAATTTTCAAGCATAAACATTTATGACAATCTATAAAGTACTACAGAATTACTGTACCCCACTCTAGTATTTCATTTATTTGAAGCATCTTTTTACAAAACCTAATAAGAAGCAAATAATGTCTAAAATAAATATCTACCGTGTTCAACTGACAAATTTGCATTGGTCAGCCTCTTTTTAGCTGGGCTCTCTCCTGGAGTGCCCCCGCTGTCTGTGTCATCACTTTCTGGGTCAAGTCCGCCATTCAGCCGAGGGCCAGACAAAAACGAGCCGGAGTGGAGGGCAAGTGAGGAAGGTGATGGCGACCTCCTGCTGGTGCCATCCGGCAACAGGGCCTGCCTCTCGCTGGCCTCACTGTCCAACAGACTGCTGTCGCTGCTGGACTCCCCGGGTCTCAGCAAGAACTTCATGCTGGGCGGTGTCCCGTTGTACAGGGTGATCTCAGTCTTGGGAGGCTGGCAGAGCTGGGAGTCCAACCTGGACATGACCTCGGGCTTGCCTCTTCTACCGACTGGGCTGGCCTGGAATGTGACCAGCGAGATGGGTGAAGGGGGTATCTGCTTGAGGGACTCCGAGTCCAGAACAGGGAAACTTTCATCTGCGTTTTGACCCCTGAAAGACGTGACTTCCTCCTCGAAGACGGTGTTGGTGGCAGCCATCTTGGCAATATGGGATGTGGAAATATTTTCTAAGGAAGCAGATAGAGCTGAATGTTTGTCTCCCTTAGGAAGAGAAAACAAAAGTTTCATTACTGAAGTTAACTATTCTTGTAAATAAAATAATCCAACAACAAACAGTGATGCAGTAACAATCATTGTCAACAATTCAAGATACATATATATATATATATATATGGGTTCACTCAGTGACAGACAACGGTTGGTTCAAGCCAGAGACGGAAATACAACAATAGGACCCTATACATCAAAATAAGTTTAAACTTCATAAAAATTTGGGCTTTCATTCGGCCCCTCACAAGCCAGGGCCACAGGAGTGCTCCCATCATTATATCTGCCTCTGGTTTTACCAAGTGAAAAAACAATATCTTTGTCACAGTAAACTGTATAATGCCTGATAAAAAATTTGATGAGAAGTTGATGCTAGCTATAAAACTGTTGATATATTGATTTTACTGACATAATATAAAACAGCTTAAACACAAAGATCACTGGTTCTATAACGTTTACTACATAAAAGCTAAATTAAATAAATTTTAAAATTTCACATTAATCGGACTCGTGCTGAAATTAAGTTTATAAATAAATCAGGGGGATTCCCCCAGTCAGACAAATGTCATGTGACTATGACAACACAAAGCCTCGCCTTTGGAAATCAAACTGACCACAACCGAAAAACAACAACTAATGTTCTTACTATCAAAGCCCTGTCTGGTCTGTAGGCATCACCTTTCCCTTCATCCAGGTACTTGGGCGGGCCCTTGGACAGGTCAATGATTTTGTCCTCATCATCTGAACCTCCTCTTGTTGTCTCCGCGCTGACCACTTCTGAAACCAGGTCCTCAGGGTAAGCCCAAGGGGAGGTCAGCACTCTGTGTTGTTCACTGTACGCAGGAACTGATGAAAAGAACAAAAGATTTCAATCAAGTTAATGTGTTGACTGGACACAGCAGGAGTGACTTCAGTTATATGAATAGAGGGGAGCATATTTTAAAGAACAAAGGAAACAATAAACATACAGGAACTAAAGAACATTTTTTAAAGGGCGTACAGCAGGATACAGCTCAGCATCATGGTATGGAAAACAAATTATGCAATAGTCAAAAATGTTAATTCACAAATATCAAATTATAAAGTTAGCAAACGCTAATATTTAAAATGTAGATGTGGTTTAATGAGATATTCAGATGAATGAATTGAGATTAAAATGACAACCGTAACTGTGTTCAATGTGTTTTACATTAAGTTTTGCATTATGCATTAAGTTTTGCATTATGTTTTACATTAAGTTTTGCATTATGTTTTACATTATGTTTTACATTATGTTTTATATTATGTTTTATATTATGTTTTATATTATGTTTTACATTATGAAACAAAACAAGAGACTAACCGTCAGGATCTGAAGTATTTTTGCCCACAGTTCTCTCTACAATCTGTTTGTTTCTGTCCACCAGGATGTGATAATAGCCTTCCAACATCAGAACAAAGTTCTGAGCATCCACTGTTAACAGACCCAGTCCAATGGTCTACAACAAATAGCAAGAAAAATTACTTTATTGGCATACATATCTATGAGAATAACAGGCAAAGTCCTGCCTCTAAAACAAATAGCAAGAAAAATTACTTTATTGGCATACATATCTATGAGAATAACAGGCAAAGTCCTGCCTCTAAAACAAATATATATATCTATAAAACCCAAATATTAAAAAAAAACTTCCTCTATTCTAAAGCTATGACTTCAAACTGCCCACTGGGTTTATTAAAGTATATACATGTAGTAGTTTTTATGTTTTTTATTCACATTTTTTTTCTTGAGAATAAGACTGATTCTATATTTGGTACAAATTCAAACTATTTTAGAATTGATTCGCTCTTTAGCAGAAAGTTACATTTGACTACAGGCTGAGTTATATCTCTGGGAAATATTGTCCAAAGACCAACAGAATTAATCTAAAATAACTTTTTTTTGTTTTTCATCTCTGCATTGGGTTTAGTAACTTTGCTTAACAGTTTAAAGCTGAAGAAAAAAAAAATAATTACATCAACTTGTCCAGCAATCCTGACTTTAAGATCAATACGCTGCATGTTCTCTCCTTCCTTCGTCACTTTGATCTGTTCAATTTGGTGGAAGTCTGCCAGCTGAGTCAACTGGAGTAGACAAAATGTGTTTATTTCTTTTATTTACAGAAATGTGTGCTTATATCTTCATTTGTAACCTTGTAAAATATCACCTTGTAACATGATATCACCTTGTAACATGATATCACCTTGTAACGTGATATCACCTTGTAACATGATATCACTCTTTGAATGCTCAAGTTTTATAGTAATGATGTCAAGCAAGGACCTGAATGGAAAGCCTGTAATAATTTCTGACCAAAATATGAGTTTACAAATAAGCAGCTAGCTTGGTAAATGATTTCAAGGCTGTTAAATGAAGGGATGTTTCAAGTACTGACCATGCAAGTACAAGTACCAAGGGAAAAAAGTACAGGTACCAGTACACACGTCTTCAAAATTAAAATTAAGAGCATGAGTCAAAATAAAATATGTGCAAGAACGAGTACAAGTACAGAAGGTGCAAGTATGAGTACAAGTTCTCAGAAAATGTACTTGAGTACAATGAGTCAAAATAAGTACCAAGTACCCCCATCTCTGGTGAAACGAACAAAGAAATAATTTGAACTTACAGTGTAAGATTTGATGTTGGTCACCACACTTACTCCAGCTCTGGGTCCCACCAGTACCATGGCTTCAGTTTTTTGGTCCTAAACAAAATTTTTAAAAATATATATACACGGATTTGAAATGAAATACATGACATGCTGAATGGGGATCAAAGAAATAATAATAATAAATATTGAACGCAAACATTGTGGACATAATTCAGGTCAACGCAGACAATGTGGACATAATTCAGGTCAATGCAGACAATGTGGACATAATTCAGGTCAACGCAAACATTGTGGACATAATTCAGGTCAATGCTGAATGTGGGCAACTGTCACTCTGAAATTTTATTGATTTTTTTTCCCCCCACTTTGCCAATAATTGTGCTTTTAATTTGTTCTACAAGTTGGAGTGTCACACACAAGAGATTGCAGAAATTTCAAATGATTTTATCAAAGAACCAAATAGGGGAATTGAAATAATCAGCAACAAATGATGTTGGATTATTTTCCACTAATGAAGTAAGCAACAAGCCAATGCCAATAACAAGTCTTCATAAGTACAGAAATAATAAGCCAGGCGGCTAAAAGTTGTGAATATGATATTATAAGGATCTCAACAGTTGGAGTTTTTTTTTTTAATATCTGTACTTAGCGGGGTTATAAACAAAACTGACCAGGAGTGTGACCATGAATACACGGGAGCCAAAGGTTTTCAGCTCAGAGATGATCTTCATGTAATGCAGTTTAGCTTGCAGCGCTGTCAGCTGTTTCTGCCCAGGAGCTGTGAGGCTCTGGTTCATCTTCATGAACTGTGACAGCATCTTACGCAGATCTCTGCTCTTCATGCTCTCTATCAGACTGTGGGCTACAAACTTGTCCAGACCTGAGGCTTTTCTGGTGAGCAAACAATTGGTCAGTATATCTATCTATAGATATATATTATATATATATAGTCAGTGTATGAGAATAGTTTTAATGCATCAACAGATAAAGACATTATAGTAGACTCTCAATTAATGTGGTGGGGAAATTGAGCAGATAAACATGAAATGATAGGCCAGAGTTCTAAATATACTCACTTATAGACCCACCGATATCACTTGGAAACAACCCTTTGTTTATATTAAAACTTGCTTGATAATTATTTTCTCTTTAACTCTTTTTATTTCAAGCCAGTACTTTAAAATGTTTCATGAGTTTAACAGTCTGTTTGTTAATGTTTCATGAGTTTAACAGTCTGTTTGTTAATGTTTCATGAGTTTAACAGTCTGTTTATTAATGTTTCATGAGTTAAACAGTCTGTTTCTTAAATTTAAAACAGACAAAGAAGTAGAAAACTGAATGTGCACATTTTACACTACATTTGTTTTAATGACTCATGTAACATTGGGTTGGCAAAGCAAATTGTTCTTAATTTTTACAGGTATTTTTTTCAAAACTAATAGTGGATGGATAAGTCACAAATCCATGCATTGTTTTATGTATTTATGTCAATAGAAATGATGTGAAGACACATTGCTAAACAGTGAATGCAAACCAATGAAGTCAAAAGTATTTGTATAATTATGTTACACATATAGCAACAAATAAAACAGGGCATTTATCAGTACTTTTCTTATGGATAATTGACCTGATAGGCTGCTGTCGATTCTTAGGCCCCCCCCCCCCCGAAAGGGCTTTCTTTTATTCCAGAGGTATTATAAAAATTACAATTGCATTTATTTTTTATTTTAAAAGTACGAATTTCAGGAGATTAAAGTGTTGTGACTGGTTTTTCAAAAGATTATTATTTGAAATTACTGAAGATCTTTCTGTTAAGCCTTCACTGCGAACTGTTTCAATGGGAATGGGGGAAAGGCAAAAGTTAAATTTAGATTGACCCAATTAGAAAATGATTGTCTATTACGTTAGCATTCACAATGAATGTAGATATAATTTTTTCAATGCTCAGTTTGTTCATACTTCAGACTTCAAGTAATACACAATACGTAATACGTACCAAACACAAATGTTGTTATGTGTTTCTTACAGCTGTGTATAAATATTATACTAAAGGCCACCCTCAAGTACCTTCGCCTAGGGACCCCAATACCCTAAGTACGGCCCTGGTATCTACCTGGATCTATGGGTACTTACTCAATGGCCCTAAGTACGGCACTGGTATTTACCGGGATCTATGGGTACTTACTCAATGGCCCTATGTACGGCACTGGTATCTACAGGGATCTATGGGTACTTACTCAATGGCTTTAATAGAAATTTTCCCCACCAAATGGTTGCTGACGGCATGTTGCTGAATGTGCAGCGCTGCCAGCCTCAGGGCGGTGTCATACTTCATGTCAGTGATCAGTCTCTCTTGGACGACGTCATTACAGCACTGGAGAAGACGATGGGAGAAGGGAGTTTAACATAACAGGTCCAAGCTGCATTTCCTAGTATGCACAACAGTGTTCTCGTCCAATCAATCAAAGACAAACAATCAATCAAAGACAAACAATCAATCAAAGACAAACACGAAGGATCACATGCAATCAGAATTTCATTTCCTGACTCCCCACCCCGACACTGGACAGAAGCACAGGACAGGAATAAAGAAACCATAACAAATTGAAATGAATGCGTCTGACATGGCCCAAGCTGATTCTTGAGAAAAAAAATGGAAATTTTTTCCTTTCCCAATGGAAGTCAAAAGGGTGGCAATTTTATGTCTTACTTCATATTATGGGTAATTTTAAAAACATGCCAACAACAAGAAATATTGAGCGCATTTACTGAAAATATAAATGTGAAGAATTGATTTTGAGGTAGCCATGAATAGATGAATTCATTTCACAAGATTTATATGGGGGGAAAAAAAGTAACTTGGAGCTGACACAATTTGGAATCTTATGAAAATCGGATATGGAGATACGTCTGCAAGAGTGTCAATGGGCTATTTAGACTGAAACCCAAATGCCAAGGACAACTCTGTCTACCTGCATGTAAAAGTATTCAAAGGCCACAGGGTCTTCCTTCAGCAGGTCATAGGCGTCAAGTGGGACAAAGGCCACACGAAACAAACAGCGAAAGTGGCAAACGTCTGGCCTGGAAGCAATCTGGGGAGAGAATTGTAAAAAGTTGCAGCTGGAGTGGTGAACATTTAAAAGTGTCATGACCACAGATTACTCTGTGAATAAACTGGCTGAATCTGGCAACTGGGGCCACATGCAGCCAGTCAATGAGCTTTTCTTGAACCCCCCCTCACCCCCTCCCACTGAACATTAAAATAAAAAAAAAAATTTTCCCAAAATTTTCCCTCCCACTGACTAGTTATATCCCCTATAAAGAGTGAGGCTTGTTATAGTATATGAAAACACTGTCATGTGGTTATCAAAACACTGTCATGTGGCTATCAAACACTGTCATGTGGCTATCAAACACTGTCATGTGGCTATCAAACACCGTCATGTGGCTATCAAACACCGTCATGTGGCTATCAAACACCGTCATGTGGCTATCAAACACCGTCATGTGGCTATCAAACACCGTCATGTGGCTATCAAACACCGTCATGTGGCTATCAAACACTGTCATGTGGCTATCAAAACACTGTCATGTGGCTATCAAAACACTGTCATGTGGCTATCAAAACACTGTCATGTGGCTATCAAACACTGTCATGTGGCTATCAAACACTCATGTGGCTATCAAACACTGTCATGCGGCTATCAAAACACTGTCATGTGGCTATCAAAACACTGTCATGTGGCTATCAAAACACTGTCATGTGGCTATCACTCTCATATGGCTATCAAAGGCTCTCATGTGGCTATCTCTGGTTCATGAATGGTCATCCCATGCACTTAGCTGGAGGAAAAACTTTTCAACATCAAAAGCTGTTACTGAGTTATAAGAGACCACTGCTTGGCCCCTTTAATCTGTCCATCATATAAATAATTTTCATGCGTTTTCTATCTTAAAACAGCCACATTTTATTCACTTCTAGCTGGAGTAAAATAAATATTACATCCATTGATTTTTTTCTTATTTTTAATCAACAATGTTATTGTTTTATGTAAGATGTTTTGTATTTTTTTCTTATTTTTAATCAACAATGTTATTGTTTTATGTAAGATGTTTTGTATTTTTTTCTTATTTTTAATCAACAATGTTATTGTTTTATGTAAGATGTTTTGTATTTTTTTTTAAATTGGCAGAAATTTTAATACAAGCTAAAACAACTGAAGCCAGATTTATTTTTGTTGATGTGAAAATATCAGAGGTGAACTATATTTAGAGAAGACAAAGCACTTCTTCTGTTGACTGTGAGTTACAGTGATGTAATACCTGGCAGTGCATGGTTTCAACATCATCCAGCACCTGGTGCTGCCAACTAAAGTTCAGTTGAAAGAAACATATAACAGGTTGTTTTTTTTTAGTTTCTCTATTTAAGCATTTCACCAAACCTTCAATATAACTGATCTATGTCCCCCATAGCGACTGTCCAGCCCCCCCTCCCACTAATTATTCAAGTATTAATATGTATCATGCTCAGAGAGCACTGACAGTAGATTTCATCACCAACTATCTCAGAAAGTCTCTGCCCAGGACTGACAATGACCTAATATCGGCCCTGCATCCCGCCTCACACACATTTCTGTGTACTGACTTACGTCCGCCAACGTCTCGTGCTCGTCCAGCAGGGTCATGTGACCAGGGACGTTGTTCTTCATGTTCTGCAGCATCAGACAGAAGTGGTGCGTGGAGCTGATGTTCAGCTTCTCTTGAAGGGAGCAGACTACATCCTGGGGAACAGATCAAACACACATAGACTACATCCTGTGGAACAGATCAAACACACATAGACTACATCCTGAGGAACAGATCAAACACACATAGACTACATCCTGGGGAACAGATCAAACACACATAGACTACATCCTGGGGAACAGATCAAACACACATAGACTACATCCTGGGGAACAAACACACATAGACTACATCCTGGGGAACAGATCAAACACACATAGACTACATCCTGGGGAACAAACACACATAGACTACATCCTGGAGAACAGACACACATAGACTACATCCTGGGGAACAAACAAACATAATAAAACAACAACAGCAGCAACATTACCAAACAACAGTTTTCAGCCACACCACACAGACTCGATTAGTCTTGTCATACACCAGGGGCGGGGCCTAAAGCATCTCTTCCATGAGATTCTGTGTGCCAGTCATTATTTTAAAATTACCTAATGACTTTTGTTCACTTCAAAGTATTATTTACTTCATTAAATTGACAGAGTGCGACTGTTATCGACCCCCCCCCCCCCAGTGATAAACCTTTCTTCTATTAGTCCCTGAAGGATCCCATTAACTGTTATTGGGATGATTCAGCAGCGACCCCTATATTCTCAACAGAGCTGATGGTGCAAAAAAAAAAAATAATAGTGACACCGCAGGCGATAAGCGTGACTGGAAATGCTCGGGTATGAGCTTGCACCATGCTGCAGTCACAACCCAAATTGCCAAATGAATCTCCCTGTAAGGTAGAATATGGAGCCACAGCCGAGCATATGCCAGTTCACGGGGGAAAGCTCACCCAGAATAAAACTTGCCAGCGTCAACCAATGAACATCATGATACTCGGCTACTTTGTCTTTCTTCTTCTATCTATTCATTTCACTCATGACAGTACATTAGTACAGTAGCAATCAGTCCAACACAAAAACACTATCATCAGGACTGACACCATACAGACTAGCGGTAAACCACTATCATCAGGACGGACACCATACAGACTAGCGGTAAAACACTATCATCAGGACGGACACCATACAGACTAGCCGTAAACCACTATCATCAGGACTGGCACCGTACAGACTAGCCGTAAACCAATTTCATCAGGACTGACACCATACAGACTAGCGGTAAAACACTATCATAAGGACTGACACCATACAGACTAGCCGTAAACCACTATCATCAGGACGGACACCATACAGACTAGCCGTAAACCACTTTCATCAGGACTGACACCATACAGACTAGCGGTAAAACACTATCATCAGGACTGACACCATACAGACTAGCCGTAAACCACTATCATCAGGACGGACACCATACAGACTAGCCGTAAAACACTATCATAAGGACTGACACCATACAGACTAGTAGCCGTAAACCGCTATCATCAGGACGGACACCATACAGACTAGCCGTAAACCACTTTCATCAGGACTGACACCATACAGACTAGCGGTAAAACACTATCATCAGGACTTACACCATACAGACTAGCAGTAGCAAACCCATTTCTCTTTCTGAGACGAAGACATTCAGTTTTCTCGTATTACCCGGACTGAGTATGTAAGACAAGGGAGTCAACTGCAATGTTTAGAAACTGAGAGCATGGCTGAAGAGATTTGTCATCAATACAAGAGACGGTTCAATCTTTCAAGTACTAAAATGTCACACACACACACACACACACACAAATGGACTATCCAGACCAGACAGCCATGTTAGGCTTAATAGTCACATTGTGTTGAATGTTTTAAATACAGTCATAAACAAAGAAGGTTATACAAAACAAATAAAACTGAAACATTTCATGTCACAACGTGTTTTAAATACAGTCATAAACAAAGAAGGTTATACAAAACAAATAAAACTGAAACATTTCATGTCACAACGTGTTTTAAATACAGTCATAAACAAAGAAGGTTATACAAAACAAATAAAACTGAAACATTTCATGTCACAACGTAATTGGAATTTGATACCTGGCTATAGACTAACATAAAATGAAGACATTTCTAAAAAAAAAAAAAATTCTTTCATTTTTACATTTCAGAATGGACTTGGACATTTTAAAAGAAAAGTTAAAATAAAAAAAAAACTACATTTATTTATTTTTGTTCTAAGTCGTCTCCACGTAATAATATTTACGACTTCGGGAGAAGGATAGAAGGGCTGTAACTCCATTTCTTCCACAAGAAAACTTTATTTGATTAACGCCGGTTCATTACCTCCCTTGTTCGATCAATTACGAAGCTAGAGGATTTTGACGGAGAAAGGAGTCCGCTATCAATACACTCGCCGTGTTGTTGCAAGGGTCCAAAGTTCCCTACGCCCACGACAAACGGCACCACCACAATATCCACCTCCCCACCTCCCACCCATCTACATCCAGAAAGCTAATGTGTGGCACGGACTACAGGTCAATGGAAGGAAAGGGGAGGGGGGGGACAACGACGGTGGGGTAGTGTGCTCCTTGTATGAAGTCCAGCGCCGGTCAAGTCTCGGCTCATTTTCTTCCAGACGGCCAGTACGAGATGATACGTTGTGACAGGGTGACAGACGGAATCCAAGAAAAATTATTCGGTCTGGCCCGGGGGGGGGGGGGGAAGGGGGGGAGAGTGTTCATGTCGTGCCGCCAAGGTTATGAACTGATAAAAAGAGAAGAAAGTGTAAAGAATAAATCTTAAAGATGTTCCAGTAATTGAAGCATGCAGAACATTACATAACAAAATGAGTGCAGCGATACAGTGGAGAACTAGGCCTTAATATACAGTGGAGGACAAGGTCTTAATATTTTGGTTGCCAGCGTGCCATCGCGGCTCATTCTAGGACAGTGGTGGCGAACCAATGGCACGCGTGCCACAGTTGGTGCGATTTCATACGGGTCGCGCGACACAATATAAATTTCTCGTTAAAAGATCAAGAAACTAAGTATGCATCATTTCAACTCTTATTCCTTTGCATATTACAGAGCTGGGAAAAAAAACTGTACAAAGTAAGAGGGTGTAATCAGTGTATATGTTACCGGCAAAGTGTGAAATCCGGCATTCTATAGAATGCCGAGGCAATGTATAGAATGCCTGAATTTTTCAGGCAAAGTATGAAATAAATTGCTATTTCATACATTGCCTAGGCATTCTATAGAATGCCGAGTTCCCGTTCGGCAAAGTATGTAACTATTGGCTGGTGAAACACTATGATGTCATGATGGTGGAAAATGAAGGTGTGAGTGCCATTCAGTTTTTCGTCGCGGACTCCGAGTTATTTGACGCACTTCATAATGCCTATTTGGCTATTGGTCATGGAGGACGGGACAGAATGTTGAAAGAACTATCACCCAAATACAAGAACATTACACGTCATGATATTGAACTGTATGTTAACCTTTGTGAACCTTGCCAGAAAAAACAAAAAGGCGTCAAAACGGCATTGTAGTCAAGCCAATGGTTTTTTTTTTCAGAATTCAACTCCCGTTGTCAGGTCGATCTCATCGACTTTCAATCCCATCCTGATGGGGAATACAAGTTTATAATGGTGTATCAATATCATCTAACCAAGTTCGTGGTTCTCAGGGCCCTGAAGACAAAGATGGCAGAAGAAGTAACATACAGCTGGTAGACATATTTACCTTGCTTGGTGCTCCAACAATTCAACAGTCCGATATCGGCAGAGAATTTGCAAACAGTGTGGTAAGCAGCTTAAAAGAATACTGGCCCACCTTGAAGATCGTTCATGGTAAGCCGCGCCACTCACAAAGCCAGGGGAGCATCGAAAGAGCTAACCAGGACATCGAAAATATGTTGTGTGCTTGGATGCAAGATGGAAAAATTGGCCGCTGGAGTGAGGGGTTACGGTTCGTGCAACTCATGAAGAACAGAGCTTTTCATTATAGGATTAAAAGATCACCATACGAAGCACTCTTTGGCTAAAATAGGCCTCACAACGTCGTCACTACCTGACGATATTTTACAAGATATGGAAACAGAGGAAGACCTCGAAAAAAGAATACAGAACATACAAACAACACAAGAGCAGATAGACAGAGATGAAGGAATGCAGAAGACATGCATGAGGATGCAAACCATGATTGAAAAGTATGCACAATTTAAAAATTTTATACTTTGCCAAAACGACACTAGTCATTCATTACAATGCCTAGGCATTGTATAAAATGCCTAGGAAAAGTATGCACAATTTAAAAATTTTATACTTTGCCTAAAACGACCAGGCATTCTATACATTGCCTAGGCATTCTATAGAATGCCGGCATTTCACACTTTGCCGGTAACATATACAACTAATGACACTTTTATATTCTCCTGGACTGGGGTTTTTCTGTGTCAAATCTGAGAACTCAGTGTGGCCAGCAGTGAAAAAAACTTTGCTGCAATATACCACTGTTCTAGACCTGTGACAAAGAGTTTCACCAACGAACAACTTATACAGCTGTGTCTGTGTGTGTGTGTGCCATGATTGTAAAGTAGGCCAACACACATGCCATGGCTGCCAATTCGGGTAATTTATATCTAGAAATGGATATTTCGCGAGATATTAAGATACAAGAAAATGTATTAAATAGATCTAGATAATTTTTCCCCCATTCATTTAGATATAAAAATTTTGATTATTTTCTATATGTTTGCATCTATCTAGATATTTCTCAAATATGTTCCGAATAATTATTCTGGGAAAAAGAGTTGGCAGCCCTGACACATGACACCGCTCCAGTAAAAACCAGTTCTGAGACTAACCTTGACCGTTGTCTTGCTGTCATATTTGAAAGACTTGGTCTGGCCGTTTTCCAAGAAAACTTTCAAAACATTCGGCATAAAAGGGGCGTAACTCTCTTGGGGCGACTGATTCTGAAAAACAACAACAAGTACAGTAGATTAAGTTCTAGATGTAAGATGCGCCTAAATTTTCATACCTCCAATTAGCTCACAGTTATTTTACATTTATTATGCCGCCAATAAAGCTGGTGTGGCAGGCACACGAACACTCTGTCACGCGGGCAGTGGCGGCGCAAAATAAAAAAAAAACCCAGTTATTTTACAGTTTATATCTGTATGTCAATCTGCCTGTCATATAATATATACACCTGTATTAAGAACTCAGACCAAGTCGTAGCACTAACTAGTTCAAGTCTTAGTTCTTAACTAGTTCAAGTGTTAGTTCTTAACTAGTTATAGTCTTAGTTCTTAACTAGTTCAAGTCTTAGTTCTTAACTAGTTCAAGTCTTAGTTCTTGACTAGTTCAAGCCTTAGTTCTTAACTAGTTCAAGCCTTAGTTCTTAACTAGTTCAAGTCGTCGTGGAGTCTCATCCCAAAAGACTCTGTATACCTCTAAACTGTGCGCGTGTGTGAGCGTACATAAAACTCACAGATCGCGCGAACATACCAGAGAACGTACACATGCTTTGCTTAGTAGACCTGTATACAGTTATGTACGTGGTCATTGCCACACTGAGCATTCAAAAAATAGAATGAACCACGGAATGCATCATACAGAGAAGCACAACAAGCATCAGAAGGTTTCTGCATGAATCAATAGCCATGTCTCTCGCACAAGAAACACTGTCAGGCATGTGAGCAACAACAACAAGAAGAAGTAATCAATGTCAAGTCAGAGAAATAACGATGCTTGTCCCGTTGTTCTACCACACACTGTAGTGTAGCGTTCCCTTCAGTCTGAAGTCATCATCAATCTTCTCCGATCTTACCGCGGGTGCTCAGTGATTGGACTCAAGGAGGGACTTTTGATAAACTAGACATCGGTACACGAGTAGGAGATTGGATGCACTGGACGCCCTCCTGCTGATATTGGCCGGTGTAATGATGGTGATGCTGACGGGTGTAATGATGGTGATGCTGGGAAGTGAAATGAAGGTGATGCTGACAAGTGCACTGATAGTGATTCTGGGAAGTGAAATGAAGGTGATGCTGACAAGTGCACTGATAGTGATGCTGGGAAGTGAAATGAAGGTGATGCTGGGAAGTGAAATGAAGGTAATGCCGACAAGTGCACTGATGGTGATGCTGGGAAGTGAAATGAAGGTAATGCTGACAAGTGCACTGATGGTGATGCTGACTTCAGACTGACGATGCACGAAGTAGAGACGAGCCTGTTGATACAAAGCCCCAGTGAAGTTACAGAATAGAATGTGGTGTTTTACAACATGGGCAGTGCAGTAGTTGGAGTAGTCTTAAGGCTTATTTACATTTGAGTTCTTTGCCATGCATTGTCATCACAACCAAGTAAAATACGATGACGGTTTTTTTCCCCTATAATTCTCACTTTCACTTCATCAATGTCATCCCACGCGCTAATATCCCATACCTTCCAATGAAATGTAAACACATACAAAACAAAGTATACCATTAACACCCATTGGGATCCAACATGAGATGTAGGGCTAATACGGTAATACCCCCACCACTCGCACGTTCACGTTTCGCCGGAACAAGAAAACGTAATCGTGTCAAAGTGTATACAATAAACAGTACAGATTCAGCGATTTTATACTGGCGGCTTTTCCGCCAGTTTGGGCGGTGTTTTTCTGGCGTAGACCGAAGTTTTGGCTAACTGGCGGATTATTGGCCGCTACAACGTTTTATAATATATAAATTAAAAAATGACTCAGACAATAAAAAGTAAGAAGTACATTTTGACAAATGTCGACTGTTTGTTTAAAAATTCGACTCGCGGGTTTACGGCGGCTTTCGTTCAAAACATCTGGAAACACTGCTAAGAGTACACACAATGTGTACACAAAAAAAAAATAATTCCTGGAATACACATGTGTACCACAACAAGTGTTCAAAGTGCATATTTCAATACAGCCGTCTTTAGGGTTTCAGTTTCATCGGAAAAAGACTTTATTTTCCCGGCCATGTCTAATGCAAAACGAAGAAAACAGTTCCAACAAACGAAAACAAGTGTATGCAAATAAAACAAATGACTATAACTTAGAGAGAAAAATTACTTTCACCAATGATTGTGACTTATGAATACAAACCAACAGAATGCTGTTATTTATTCCCCCCCCCACCCCCATCATGGAATGGAAATGTTTCCAACATCCCGACTCATGACCCACCCCATCCCCGGTAGACAAGTTGCTTCACTGCGTGTGTTGAATGGACCAAGTTATAAGGGGTAGGAGAGGATGTGAGGTTGAAGTTCTTGGGATGAAAGTGAAAAGGAAAAATATGAACAAAAAAAACAATAACGGTGAAAATTTGAATAAGAAAAAAAAATCGCCAAGTGTGGAGAAGTGATAGATGTCACGTGTGGAGAAGTGATAGATGCCAAGTGTGGAGAAGTGATAGATGTCAAATGTGGAGAAGTGATAGATGTCAAATGTAGAGAAGTGATAGATGTCAAATGTGGAGAAGTGATAGATGCCAAGTGTGGAGAAGTGATAGATGCCAAGTGTGGAGAAGTGATAGATGTCAAATGTGGAGAAGTGATAGATGTCAAATGTAGAGAAGTGATAGATGTCAAGTGTGGAGAAGTGATAGATGCCAAGTGTGGAGAAGTGATAGATGTCAAATGTGGAGAAGTGATAGATGTCAAATGTAGAGAAGTGATAGATGTCAAATGTGGAGAAGTGATAGATGCCAAGTGTGGAGAAGTGATATATGTCAAATGTGGAGAAGTGATAGATGTCAAGTGTAGAGAAGTGATAGATGTCGAATGTGGAGAAGTGATAGATGTCAAATGTGGAGAAGTGATAGATGTCAAGTGTACAGAAGTGATAGATGTCAAGTGTGGAGAAGTGATAGATGCCAAGTGTGGAGAAGTGATAGATGTCAAATGTGGAGAAGTGATAGATGTCAAGTGTAGAGAAGTGATAGATGTCAAATGTGGAGAAGTGATAGATGTCAAATGTAGAGAAGTGATAGATGTCAAATGTGGAGAAGTGATAGATGCCAAGTGTGGAGAAGTGATATATGTCAAATGTGGAGAAGTGATAGATGTCAAGTGTAGAGAAGTGATAGATGTCGAATGTGGAGAAGTGATAGATGTCGAATGTGGAGAAGTGATAGATGTCAAGTGTAGAGAAGTGATAGATGTCGAATGTGGAGAAGTGATAGATGTCAAATGTGGAGAAGTGATAGATGTCAAGTGTACAGAAGTGATAGATGTCAAGTGTGGAGAAGTGATAGATGCCAAGTGTGGAGAAGTGATAGATGTCAAATGTGGAGAAGTGATAGATGTCAAGTGTAGAGAAGTGATAGATGTCAAGTGTACAGAAGTGATAGATGTCAAGTGTACAGAAGTGATAGATGTCAAGTGTACAGAAGTGATAGATGTCAAATGTGGAGAAGTGATAGATGCCAAGTGTGGAGAAGTGATAGATGTCAAGTGTGGAGAAGTGATAGATGTCAAATGTGGAGAAGTGATAGATGCCAAGTGTGGAGAAGTGATATATGTCAAGTGTAGAGAAGTGATAGATGTCGAATGTGGAGAAGTGATAGATGTCAAGTGTACAGAAGTGATAGATGTCAAGTGTACAGAAGTGATAGATGTCAAATGTAGAGAAGTGATAGATGCCAAGTGTGGAGAAGTGATAGATGCCAAGTGTGGAGAAGTGATAGATGCCAAGTGTAGATAAGTGATAGATGCCAAGTGTGGATAAGTGATAGATGCCAAGTGTGGATAAGTGATAGATGCCAAGTGTGGAGAAGTGATAGATGCCAAGTGTAGAGAAGTGATAGATGCCAAGTGTAGAGAAGTGATAGATGTCAAATGTAGAGAAGTGATAGATGTCGAATGTGGAGAAGTGATAGATGTCAAGTGTACAGAAGTGATAGATGTCAAGTGTACAGAAGTGATAGATGTCAAATGTAGAGAAGTGATAGATGCCAAGTGTGGATAAGTGATAGATGCCAAGTGTGGAGAAGTGATAGATGCCAAGTGTAGATAAGTGATAGATGCCAAGTGTGGATAAGTGATAGATGCCAAGTTTGGAGAAGTGATAGATGCCAAGTGTAGAGAAGTGATAGATGCCAAGTGTAGAGAAGTGATAGATGTCAAATGTAGAGAAGTGATAGATGTCAAATGTAGAGAAGTGATAGATGTCAAATGTAGAGAAGTGATAGATGTCAAATGTAGAGAAGTGATAGATGTCAGTTTGAAGGGGGAGAAAAAAAGTCAAATTATAACAACACGGGTGCTGGCGCCTCCCCGTCTTTTACAAATAAGCTAAAAAAAAGACATTTGTAAGACATTTGTCGTGGCATCGTGTTTCTTGTGTGTAAATATTAACCCCCCCCCCCCGGATCTCGACAGCCCCGCAGCTGTAGACAGTGAAATTGTGTACACATTGTGTGTACTCTTATTTAAATACTAGAACGACACAACAAAAAAATCAAAACTCTTGTTTCGTCCGGGAGAAATGTTTGTGGGTCAAGTGCGGTGACCCGTACAGCGACACAGGATGAATTGTTTTTTTCTTCAGTTATTCTAACTGGGGTGCCCGCGCCTCGCCAGCCAGGATTACAACAACATCATCAACACAGAGACAACCAAATGTCAATAAAACGAAGGGGGGGTGGGGGTGAGATAAAGGGAAATAATAAAGTGCTACAATTAAAAAGAAATAAACCTACACATAGAAACGAGTGTAGGACAAAACCCCCAGCGGACAAAACCCCCAGCGGACAAAACCCCCAAAATAATAAGATTGAATATAAGTCAATGTTATTAAAACTTCTATATATATACGAAGTTGACCTTGGGCTAAGGGAAATGTTTTTCGATATAATAGATATCATGTCTGTCAACACAGTCTATCATTAGGCATGTTTCTATCCAGTTTTACCAGAATAAAGGATTGGCTTTCGACCACTGTGGTTCTTATGCTGTTTGTTTTACCGTCTGCAATAAAATGTGTGTCTGGCGCGAGAATTAACCCGGTTGCTATTGGCATTGGGCTAAAACCTTTAATTTCATTTTTTTTATCTTGTAAGATAAGCTGTCTGTTGATGTAAAGTTAACAAGAGAATGACTTAGGGCCACTATGGCTCGACGGGTTAATGCAGCTTATTGGGGTACTTTGAAAAAAAAATTCCCTTAAAAATACATATTTATATATATTTTCATCCAGGTATTATACGTTACATTTTTTAATAAAAATGAGAGCTCAATAATAGATTTTATAATAAAAATAGGGGAGAGGTCCAGTTTTGTGCGGATACACAGACAATCACAGCAGACAAAAAGTCTGTCTCGTATTCTGCCAGTCATGAGAAAAACAATATTGTTAAAAAAAGTAATTCTTTATGCTTATAACACATATAACTGATTTAAATATTTTTTTATTACGGAATTAGTCCGGGGGGGGGGGGGTTGTAGTACACTTAACTCACACCTGGCATGGAACATCTGAAAATTTCATTTTTAAATCGCTCACACTCTATTACCAAAATACTGACCGACAGTTCAACTTGATATGTATATATGGACATTACATATGTTTGTGTGGACAATACACGAGCAAGCCTGTATCAGTATTACACGTTAATAAATGGGCGTGCATTACAAATAAATTAGCAGACTGGTGAAGCGCATAACTATACAATTATTCTGCGGACAGAGACGGTCTGGGTCTGACTGTAATCATCTGACATTTAAAAAAAATAAATCTTGATTTTTACATGCCTTTACATTCAGCGTTAAATAATTTTTTTTTTTAGATCAGGACGAAATCTTTTTCTTTCATTCAAAGAGCCAACGCAGCAATCCATTATTGATTTATACTGTTTTTTTTTTTTAACTTTGGGTGATACCCGACGGTTCTCACAGCAGAACAGACGTTATTGATTAGACCGTGGACCCCAAGTTCTATACACTCATCTCCATATCTATTGCCACTGGTCTTTTTTACATTGAATCCTCAAACTTACATCAGTGGGTGGGGGGGGGGAGATACAAGGAGGAGGGCGGGGATTGAAATAAAGATAGATAGATGGATGTGGACAGAGTGTTATATACAGATGCAAATATATATATATATAGAGAGAGAGAGCGTGATGGATAATTTGATTGACATACAGATAGATGGCTTAATGGGTTGACAGGCATATATATAGAGAGAGTGATGGATAATTTGATTGACATACAGATAGATGGCTTAATGGGTTGACAGGCATATATATAGAGAGAGTGATGGATAATTTGATTGACATACAGATAGATGGCTTAATGGGTTGACAGGCATATATATAGAGAGAGTGATGGATAATTTGATTGACATACAGATAGATGGCTTAATGGGTTGACAGGCATATATAGAATGATGTACGGAGAGATGGAGAGAAGACGGAGAGATATGAGACAGACGGTGGGGTGGGAGGAAGAGAGAGAGAGAGAGGGAGAGAAGACGGAGAGATATGAGACAGACGGTGGGGTGGGGGGAAGAGAGAGAGAGAGGGAGAGAAGACGGAGAGATATGAGACAGACGGTGGGGTGTGGGAAAGAGAGAGAGAGAGAGGGAGAGAAATGTGAAGATAATCCATGCTATCAAGTCTGACTGCTGTTTGCCCCCACGTTATGACTCGACCATGTCTACAGACTGGACACAGTAAAGCTCTATGAGATAACACTTCAGTTCGTGATGCGAATAGGACCCGTGTTTTGTTCCAGCACTTCTACAGGGTGGCCCAAAAGTATGCCTACAGTTTTTAAACTACCTTTTATATGGTTGAAGTAACGTACTGATAGTAATACCGATACATAACATTCATCAAGAGTATAAATGTAACTTACATAATGAACAGATTTTGTCCTAGCCGATTGTAATGTATTTTATTACTAGCTGTACCCTGCAAAACCTTTGCATAGAGTTATATCCCCTTAGGCTTGATCAGTACGCTAGGTTATTTTTTGGTTTCGGGCAGATCCGATTTTTTTCATGATTGTATTTTAAACTGGAATACTGTTGTATTAATTCTTTACTTTCGATTTAACGCAGAACCCAAATCTGTATTATTTTATTAGATGTTTACAGGTATAACGTATTTCCCCGCTGGTCTAGTGTCGAATTTTCAAATAAATAGTCCAAGTGATAACTGTAAACCTACTTTTGGGCCATCCAGTATGTAAACACAAACAGCCGACCAACTGGAATATAATGTTTCAAGAGATCACCGCTTGTCCCTTTTTTTATGCCCCAATATTTACATTTCTTGCTGTGTACTCTGAGAGGACGAAACACATCGAGCCGGATGTTTCTTTAAGACCCAGATATTTTACTTTTATCTAAATACACATTGTAAGAAAATCGGACATTACATTTTTTTCCACAAGACATAAACAATGGGTTTGAATACAAGCCAGCTACATAAACAATGGGTTTGAATACAAGCCAGCTACATAAACAATGGGTTTGAATACAAGCCAGCTAACATAAACAATGGGTTTGAATACAAGCCAGCTACATAAACAATGGGTTTGAATTAGAGCTGCTGTTCGATTAAAAAAATTGATCGCAATTAACGCATGATTAAAATTTGTATCGTAAATTAACGCACTTTTAATCGACACAATATAATACATTTGTTTGTACTCAAACTAGTCGTACATATCCCCCTCCACTTCCCATCGAATGCATCCCATATGTGCCTTTCCTTCATTAAATAATAATATAGCAACAAAGTATTTGCTCCCTTATTGTTAACGCGGGTTTTTTTTTTAACCCCCCCCCTTTGCCCATCCCAGTTTAATTTTAGACACAGCTGCAGAAAGATGACGTCACTTACCAACCACAAGTTACATTGTTTCAAAGCCATGACACTTGTCAATCAAACTATAGCACGTGCAGATGTTCACTAATTGTATCATTCTGGGTCATAAGTTTGAAATAAGAAATGGCAATCCTATTGTTTCAAGGTCATATCGCTGCTATGATTTTATGCAAACGTGACAAACGGGGGCCTTTTTTTTTTCGTTTTTTTTTTTTAAATCTCGTCTGATCTGGTTATAAAATTGTGTTATTTACTGATTTTTTTATTTTATCTGCAACGCTGAAATAAACAGCTTTTGGGGAAAATTTAACGCATTTAGGTGTTTGTGTTAAAAAATGTAATCGCATTTTTAACGCATTAATTACGCTTTAAATAATTGCAGTAAATCAACAGCCATGTATAAAATTTAACTCAGTATCACAATAATTCTGAAAAGTACAACCACTGTCTCCGGTGCAGATGTATTATTTGTTCAGCTGTTGCAGACGAGCAAGATAATATACTATCAAAATACGATACAAAATTATGCGCAAAAAAATTATACATAATTTCTAGATTCTCGTTATTTTGATCTAATCATAAACGGGTTCATTATACGTTCAACAATACACTATAGTACCTCAACCAATACACTACAGTATATAATGTTAACTAGTGAATGAAAGTTTTCTCTTTTTACACTGACAGGGAAGGGAGCAGGAGGTTTACTTGTCGAAGGGCTAAATAACCAAAACATCATTATATATTACAAGTGGGGCTTCAGTCGACATACCTGGGGGTGAGGGTATGTGCGAATTGCGACAGGGAGTGGGTGGTAGATCTACTCAATAAGTGAACTTCAAATGGTTGAGTGAAATTCTGTTATTTATCGATACGGTGAACTTTCCGCAATTGGTCAAATTAACGCATTTAAGTGTTGCGTTAAAAATTTTAATCGCAAATTTTTTTTGACGAGAGGGAGAGGGAGGGGGAGAGGGAGAGAGAGAGAGAGAGAGATACCGGAGTGACTAGGTGAAACATTTGAAATGTGTCAACATACACAAGCACAGAAATTTCGGGCCCCTGGGCTGGGCTGTCACGCCCCCCCCGACCCCCGTGGTGATAATATTTTCAAAAGTTGATTGGCCAGCTCAGTCCGGGCCCCTAAAACTCGCCGGGCCCCTGGGCATTTGCCCCCCCTCTCGGCGGCACTGAATACAGATTAACAGATTCGGTCATTGTTATGATTTGCCTATGATGATCATCCGGCAATTTCTGTTGGTAAATGGGGTGGGGTGGGACGATGCGACAATAACGGACCAGACGTGTTTGACCTACTTACCGGCGCCACACTGGCCCCGTTCACCAAGATGGCATCAGCAAACCTGACCTTGGACGGGTTGTTTTTCAATCTGGCCTTCTTGGCCGCCGTCAGTATGGCCGATTTCCGACTGGACTAAAATGTGAAACAAATATATATATATATATATATATATAAATAGTAGCGAAAAGAATGAAGTAAAGAAACCACAAGAATCATCAATACGGCAGCGAACATTCAAAGTTGATTTATAAAAATAAACGAAACTAAATACTTTTTTGAGGATTCACTGAAATACACTCATCTTCGCTCTTAAGTATAAATTCACACAAACATAAAAAAAAATACTTTTTAAAATATTTTGAATGAAAACATACAAAATATGATAAAGGGGGGGGGGGGGAGGGATAATGTCTAAATTACTCTGTGGACCATCCAAAATTTACCGAATACCACAAATAGCCTGCGGACAACCTGCATTAATAAACACATTTTTTTTTAACATTCGCTGTTTTTGAAATCCGCTGACAGCCGCTATGAACCAGTTCACGTGGCTCTCAACGCTGTCATCTCAGCGGGTCCAGTCTTCGCGTGTATCAGTTCACAGTGAACCTGTTAAAGTATTTATAGATTTCAATTATACTAAGTCCGAACTTTACACAGGTCATTCAAAGCGACGGACGGTCTGGTGGGAAATTGTCCTTTGATTTAAAAATAAAATACCACAGAGGATATCAATTATTCTCCTTTCAACTTACATAAAAAGCACCGTTTGATACATTCAGGTGAAATCTAAATATGGGTTCGTCTAAAGGTTGAAGGCTTAAAACCGTTGTTGTTGTTGTTTTTCAAACCATCCAGTGCAAAAAGTTGAAAGGGAATAGTACCATTAGACAACTCTGTCAGTTAAATGACGTCATTTAAATATGTGTTCTTTTTTTTTTTTTTTCAAAGACTATATATTGCATAAAGTTGAAAAGGAGATAGACAATTCTGTCTGCTAACGAATTGACGCGGTTCGGTGTAACAAGATTATCTAGAGCCCCATTGGATAGCTGTCCGGTGTCATTGACTTACATTGTCAGAGTAGGGCTGGCAGACCGTCAGCACAATGGACTGTCGGCAGGACCTGACCAGTTCGATGACCTTCTCCCTGGGAGCACGTCTCACCTCTTCCCCGTTGATCTTCAGGATCAGGTCTCCAGACAGAAGTTTGTCTACACTGGGGCCACCTGGTGGGACGAGAACAAGCAAAATTAGAACTCGATGTAACCCGATTATCTCGATACATGTGTCGACTTTTAAAAGACAAGCATGCCCCTTTTTTTTTTAGTACAAAAGATTCTCAGGATGATTAGAAAACCGAATAAATCCGATTTTTTTCCCGCCCTAAAAACATATCGAGTTATGCAAATTGGACTAAACTACATTAATAACCAAAGTGTTCACAATGACACTGTATGATTGCATAACGAAGTATGCTGTTATTTTCAGACAGCTCAGATGCAAAATGCAGTGAAACATTGGTATGCTTTTTCGCTATTAGACAAACTGCTAACTATAGCTAGGTAATAGACAAACTGCTAACTATAGCTAGGTAATAGACAAACTGCAAAAAATAACCTGTTCACAAACTGTTATATGTTAAATATAATCTGCTGACAAAACAATCAGAGAACCTGCCAACAATAAGATGTTAAAACATACACAACATGCACATTTATAATCATATACAATGCTAACTAGCACATAGTGAAACTATCAAATTGACTTTCCAACATTAGATATATTTCAATATTTGTTTGTAAGTTCTTATATATATATATATATATATATATATATATATATATCTCACTATAAAAAAAATGCCCCCACGTGAACAAAATCTAACACTTGAACTAAATTTTAAAACAAGTTCAATTCAACTCGTGTGTGTTGATACTTCCTGCAGCCATATTATGTTCACCTGTACATCATTATGGCCAAATCAGTTTTGTAAAAAATGCACATCTCTATTGTGAAACTAATGAGACATTAACGCTGACAAGAATTATTCCAAGTATGGCAAACTTATGACACACACACACACGAGCGCGCACACACACAAATGCTCTATTTTTCAAGTCTCTCTCCACAGTCGTCAAGAAAAATTGAACGCACAGCACAGAACTGAGACATCGTTATTCTTTCAACTTATATTTCATTCAATACCATATATCAAAGAATAGTTTCATGTCAGATCTCGGAATAAGAACCAAATTTCTGGCATCAATATTTTCATTTATGTAAAAATATCCTCCCTCCTGTTCTGTTAAACTTATAGCTTGGGTCACACCCCCCCACCCCACCCCGGGCCCCCAATATTTACTTAGATGAGAGACTTGAAAAAGAAAAAAAGGTTTAATCTTCAGTTTTACATTTAAATTAAACGGCAAAGTCCGGTGACTGTCAGATGTCAAGATAGTGAATCTAGGTCAAGTTACTTCTTGACGGCTGTAAGACTGGTGCCAGATATTGCAGGAAAACATTAGGGGGGGGGGAGGGGAAAGGGGGGAGAGTGGTTTGTTTAAAAAAAAAAGTTGATTAAACTACACGGACTCAATGAACAAATTGGCTTGCATGTGTGTGTGTGTGTGTGTGTGTGCGTGTGTGTGCATCAATCAAATTGTCTGTACGGCTGGTGTGTGTGTAGGTGTGTGTAGGTGTGTGTGTAGGTGTAGGTGTGTGTGTGTGTGTGTGTGGTGTGGTGTGGTGTGCGTGTGCGTGGGTGTGTGTGTGAGAGAGACATACGTTTTGATCTGAGTTTCACACAAGACATTTCTACTACCTCCAGTTAATATGCCCCTGTTTAATCATGATCTATGTTAAGGCTTATTGTGTTGAGTACGGTAATTCAATCAGGTAGCTACGTCTTTTCAAAAACAAAACTGTTCAGGTAAAGTTAACAAGGATGTTTCCACAAATAATTGCACACATACACACACACACACACACACACATATATATATATATACACATTTTCATTTGAACGAAGTTTAATTCATCATTCTTTATGCTTCCTCTCAATAGTTACGAATTTTGCAAAAGTCTATAAGATACAACTTCTTGATATAACAGATATTTTGAATGTGTCTAAAAATAGTTACAATTAATCTGTATTATACACCACAATAGAACTGTACTTATCATTTTCAATTTAACTCATTTTAAAAAATCAAGTTTTTGTAAAGGAGGTGGGCATCATTTTGAAGGACAGTTCGGTTTAAAAATCAATTTCGTGAAATGATTTCATTATCCCATCTGACACATTACATTTAAAAATTCAGAATACGAAATACATGAGAACAAAGTTAATGGAACGGGCGACCGATATGTCAACAACTGCAAATATACGGTCACCATAATGGCGTGCTATTATATGTTTGTTTACAGTGACTGAAGCTTGAGTGTACTATATACGACGAGACGGATACATAACAGTACAGGTAATGTCGTTATCTTGCAACATATACACAGGGCCGTATAACTAACAGTATTGGTAATGTCGTTGTCTTGCAATATGTACACAGTGCCGTATAACGTGTTAATTGCTTTGGGGAGGGGGGCATATCCAGTACAAATTCCTATCAAATCTGTAATAAAGGGGCACCGTATTTTACCTCTCCAAATATCTATGAGCCCATGGTACCATACAATATTACACTGGTTTTGAATGACATAAGGTCAGCTATTTCAATTCAAAGTCTTGAAATGTTACCAGTTCTCTGTAATGATGAGATAAGTTAACTCTCAAATTTGTAACCAATATTGGGTCAGTTTAAGAGGGAGGGTGGGGGTGGGATGAAAAATGTCTACCAATTTTCACCACAGTAACCACGGTCATAGAAGTCATGTAGTAGATTACACTGCGGCTAGGGGTGTGCCGGATCCGTTTTTCCAACCGGATCCGGATTTTCTTATGCGAAATCCGCCGGATCCGGTACCGGATCCGGATTATTATTCCGGATTTTGGTACTTTGCAGATACCGGTAAATCTGAGGGGTTGGATGCCTTCTGAACAGAAATGGCTAAATGACACTGGCTGATTGGAAGTTGGAAGTGAAGAACTTTGAAATAAATTAGAAAATAGAAATTATTCAGAAATCAATGAAATCAGAATATAACGCAGATTGATAATAAGTTATTATCAATATGTAACTAAACTCGCTGTTAAGTTCTATCTAACCCGCTGCAAGCTCAAAGGAAAACAACTTTACTATTAGTCTATTACTTTCATTACTTTGGCACTTCCCACTTGGCAGTGTAATTTTTAACTATAGTAGCCAGGCGCTTGGGCAGTATAGTAGCGTCATTGGTGATTGCGGTTAAGATGACGTCACGAATAATAATTACTCATCCCCGCACTATCATGTATGGGATTGGGCCGACTGGCCACTATTAGCGGTGCTGACTCTAGCCTCTGGTATGTTCAGAATATTAAACATTAAACAAGCTCAACGCTCGAAATAATCGATTAATGTACCGTGATCGTGTGGTATTCGAGAAAGAGAATTACTTTTATTTCAGATTATGATCCGGTGAGTCACAAAATCTGGCAAATTCCGAAATCCGTTATATTCCGGTTGTTCCGGATTTCACCGGATAGTGCAAAATCCGGCGGAACCGGATTCCGGAACGGATTCCGGCACACCCCTAACCGCGGCACACGTTTTTCATCAGGCATCCACATACAAGCAACAGACAAGATCACTGGATATGATTTTAACATGTGACCAGTCTCATTTCGGAGGCCCAGAGGGTGAGGCGATTAGGTTATAAACTAGCCATAAATCCTAAGCGTAAACGGCGGTTATAAACCAGCCACAAACCTTTAGTACATGTAAAGTAATCAGATCATCAATTAACTTTTCATGGTGAAGTTTTGAAGTCAACTAACTTACTTCGTCCTCAGCTTGTATTGTGCAAACGTTAAGATGGTATAAACAAGAAAGTAAATACCAGACCACTAGATGTCAATCATCACCGTACTTGTATCAGTTTGGTCAAACAAAAGTCTAGAGAAAAACTCAACTTATTAACATCTATCGTACACATAATGGGGGGGGGGGGAATTGTTCATAGACAACAACGTAAATGTTGAGTCATTCAATGTCGATTCTCGAGTACTTGAGGTTTTCACGAGTGCAGTAATAAAATTTACATCTCAACACCTGTAGTACAAATATCGGGGGGGGGGGGGGCAAGCCGGCCAGATGTCTCCAGTGAATGTCATAAGCCACCGAAAATGTCTCCAGTAAATGTCAAGTCATTAAATGACAGTCATCAAGTACGTGCAGATCCAAACCTTTCGGAGACCATTAAGATCGGAAGTTTTTTTTTTTCTCGTGACCGGCCAATGTCCAAGTCTATTAAGCTGACGATGACCTCATTTGGGTCAATCCTGAACCTCTCCCCCCCCTTTCCAACCAGCCCTCGATGAATTTCCTTAACGTGGGAGGAGGGAAAGGGGCGGGGGGGGGCGGGGGGGCGGCTCTGCTAAAATCGGATCCCCGCGAGTCACTAACAGAATGGAGCCCCCCACCCCGTAACTCGTCAACAAATTGTGTTTTGCTGAAGGTGTGTGGGGCGGCGGGGGTGGGGAGAGAGATATGAGATTTAAAAATAAAAAAAAAAAAGGTGTCAAGAAAACACCGATTTGTGACAAGTTGAGTTGTGACAATATTGTAATAATAAATTCGTTCAAAACAAAAGCACTCTTACAGAAATGACAGAGACAGCGTTTTGTTGAGAAGTGAAAAATGAAAGATAAGCGTTGTGGGTTGTTTTTTGTGTGGTCAAATCTGTGAATAGAACAACAGAAGTTATAGAGGCAACAACAATGGTAGAGCTAGAAGAGCGCCAATAAGTTGGAAAATATAATCTGTTAGTTTTCTGTTATGCAGTTTGAACTATGTTGTAAACGGGATATTTTAACTAAAAAAAAACAGAGACACTAAAAACGTTATTATTACATTTAGATAGACTTGATGAAAGAGAATGTAACTGGCACTCAAGGACTTCCTATACTAGCCTGTTTAAAACAAAACAACATATTTATATTTGTAATTTGTAGAACAAATAGCTGTCAATTCTTAGAAGACGGTGGTGTGGAAAGTATGTAAACTTATATACAAATACGTTATCAATAAAAAGACTTCAGCGAGAAAGAGAGATGGTATTCAACGATACATCTTTCATGGTGACTTCGGAATGATTCACAGAGTGACTTAATTGAAAACCTACTTAGGTCGTAACCGCTGCTTCACGGTGATTTATTGTTCGGACTTAGTGGATGGACGTAACCCTATTGTTTAATTACGGTAACGTCCACTCAAGACAGCGCGTGTGTTACGTAGTTACCCGGTCCTCAACTGGTAGTACGCCTACCCCTAGTGGTGGGGGGAGGGGGGGAAACAACCCAAGAGTTTGCAGAAGGTCGTCATTTATCTGCGTGTCGTATAACCAAACCACGTGACCAAGTATCACATAAGAAAGCAGAAGCGTACCTAGGGTGGGGGGTGGGGGGGTCCTGATTCGAAAGTCCCCCTTGCCCCAGCTTGAGGGGGCCCCAATTTTTTTTTAAATTAAATATTAAGTACAATATCTCATGTCATCGTGTCAAATGTCAAAATGCAGCCCCCCCCCCAAAGTGGTCAAGCTCCGGGCCCCCAAATCCATAGGTTAGGCACTGTTATAAAGTTAAAAAAAAACAGTCCGTTATGATAATAAGTACAATGATTCTCGAACTAACGTGCGAGTACCCGCGGTCATACGTTCGCACCCTTTGGTGGGGTACAATCGCGAGGAAAAAAAAAACCTCAGGTTTTAGAACCGCCGATGTAGGTCAGCCAGGCCACTGGCAGCTTATTGGAGGATGTGCTGTCATAACAAGTGACAAAATCAAACCTCCAGGGTAGACCAATAACTGATATTAACTTCATTCAACCAGTCTTCAATCTTGTGGAAGGGAAAAGACAAGTCAAGCCGGTGATTTGGTTCAAAGGAGGTTGGAAGTAAAACAAAAAGAAACAACAGATAAAAGATGGACAAAAAAACAAACTATTGTTCGGTGCTTCGTTGTTTCCTTTACTAAAACAGACTGAGTGGTCATGCATCAATAGTTTCACCATAGCTAAGGCACTTCATTGTTTCCTCGCTAAAACAGACTGAGTCAACATGTGTCAATCGTTTAGCTATTGTTAGAACTTCACTGTTTCCTTCCTAATTCAGACTTAGTGATCATGTATCAATCGTTCAATTTATCACAAGATTTTTTTCCCCGCCCTTTTAAAAGCAAATACAAACATATACAGAGAGACTCACCCACACAGAGGCGAATATATATATATATATATATATATATATATATATATATATATATATATATATATATATAAATTCAAATATGTAATACATGAATTATGTTTTACAGGGGGTTGAACTATATCAACATTAATAGTTAGAATTCAATATATTTTACCCCAATGCTAAGGGTGGACGAATGAGGCGGCTATAACTGAATCAGCTCTTTTAATTTTTAGTATTTCGTTTTTACCCCCATTACATAATGTTAAATGGTTAATATTTGGGTGAATGTCAATTTGTTGTGACAACGTGGTCGACCAGGACTGATTGGAAAGGGCAGTAGCGTCACTTGGCGCCCCGGGGCGGAATCCGAACATACCGACACGCTCCTGTGACCAAAAATGTCCTGAAGTGGTTCAAATGTCACCCCCTGAATGGAGGATCAAGTTACGCCCTTGGGAAAGAGCTAACTTTTAAATTGTGGTACAAATGTAAGAAATACGAAATGTAAGAAATATGAAATGTAAGAAATATGAAATGTAAGAAATATGAAATGTAAGAAATATCAGTGTAAGAAATATCAAATGTAAGACATGTAACCCCCCGTCTTGATGAAGCAACAGTCACCAAGGACATGATCAAAACTTCAAGAGATGAGAAAATTGAGGGGGAAAAAATGACAATAACTACAACTATTGTAACGTGTGTACTCAGTTTTCAGGGATATTAAAACGGTGTGTGTGTGTGTGTGTGTCTGGAGAAGACGGAGAGTCTATGAGACGCACTGAGTCCAGATTGAGACACATCGAATACGTTTTGTGACCTGTGTCAATCCAATAACAGAACCGGAAGTGGTGACGGGTGGTGTGACACAATCAGCTGGTTCATCAAGTAGGTCTGACATGCCCGTCAGTTACAGATGATCTCAAACTGTGGAAACAGTCCTTCGATACGACGACAGGTGTCAAGGGTCAACGATAAGGTGGCTACACAAATGTTATAAGGAGAGGCTGAGTGTGAGAGAGAGAGAGAGAGAGAGAGAGAGAGAGAGAAAGTGAGAGAGAGATAGAGAGAGACAGAGCGAGAGAGAGACAGAACGAGAGTGAGAGATAAAAGAGAAACACAGAGGCAGAGAGAGACAGAGAGAGAGGGGAGAGAGAGAGAGATGTTGGTACGACTCTCCATTGACAAGTTACGCCAAGGTCTCGCCTATACAAAACATTTACTTGTAGTGGCCCATAATGAGTTATTGTGATATAGGGGCCATATCTCAACCCTCGTTTACTGGTCCACGTGACGTCCACGTAAGGTGGAGATGTTCATCTTACAATCAAACAGTAAACACTACTGGGACAGTTTCTGAAGTGCCCTCTCTATTAACGTGCCCTTTTAATATGTGCCCTTTTTATATGTGTCCTTTTTATATGTGCCGTTTTTATATGTGCCCTTTCCACGTCACCACCACAGCCTGGGATGCGGAGTAACTTTAATGGGGTTGGGAGTCAAACTGAACAACGCTGATAAGGTAGGTTCACGACCCCAGTACTGCCAAGTCAGCTGATCCGATATGATGGAGAAATCTGTGTCATAATCAGTTCAATGGTTAACCCCCCCCCCCCCAAAGTTTTATTTACAGATAATTAACAACAGAAGCAAGGCCAGAAATATTTTCCCTGCATGACCTTTTGACTTCATTAGGCAAGTTTTCTCTATTTTGTTTTGTTCTCCCAATGTTACATACGGGGACCCACGGGCTGTTGCCTCATTAAGAAATATCAAGTTTAGCCGTGGGGTGGGGGGGTCAAAGGTTGCTGTAGTAGCCCACGGGGTATGTTCTGTGAAGTGACCGTAAAGGTTGCTAGGACTTAATGAAATAGAGGTGGAGGTGGTGGTGGTGGTGGTGGATATGAAAGCAACCAGTGTAAAGGGTGTGTGTGTGTGACAGTGTCAAGCATCTGACTGAATGTGTTCGAGTACCGTCATGTGACAATCTGGCTGTAATATCAACATAAAAAAAAATTACCTCACATTGACCAAGCATAGGACCGCACTGAAGCCAGACATTAGATATGAATGTTACAAACATAATCATAATAAACGCCTCTGACGTGATCGTGGTGTTATCGAGTAACTCAAGTCAATATTATTTAAGCAACAGCAATAGCCTTTCAAGATATGAAAACAGCCAGTCTCTGATCAAGTGAATTTCTTGTGACAGATAAAAGCAGACTTCGACAGCTTTAATGCTTTGTGGATTTCTTTTTGAGATGCACACATCATGTTGGCAATAAAGAGTTCAAGACCCAATTAGCTGATAATAAGACATTTTTGTTTCATTCTATAAACTCTCTTAGTTTTTTTTTCGCCACTCTTTTTCTATTCCTGTCTTTCCGTATTACCTCCCCAAATACCTACGTATATCAGTCTACCTATTGGTCTAATTATATCTGTCTACCTCATCATATTGCTATATATTAGGGATAAACAATAACACGCAGTCTATATTAAAGTCTGAAAAGATACAGCAGAGTGTCCGTTTATCCGAATCAAATTGGGACGGACACCGTTCGGATACGCGGTTGTTCGGATAACCGAAAACCTCGGGTTTTCCTTTCACTTTAGGCCTCACGCGAATCAAAATTTGAGCATTGCTCTCACTGTTTGAAAACGTTTTCATACACAGTACATGTAGTTTGATCGAGAGAAAAAACAAACTGGTCCGGATATTTGATGCTCCGGATAATAAACGTTCGGATAAACGACGTTCTACTGCAGTGAAAGTACGCCATCTTGAGTCCTACTTATTGATTTAAAAAAAAAATAAACTGGTCCGGATATTTGATGCTCCGGATAATAAACGTTCGGATAAACGACGTTCTACTGCAGTGAAAGTACGCCATCTTGAGTCCTACTTATTCATTAAAAATAAAACTCAACAAAATCAAGTACCACGTAGTCGCCTATGTAAAGTCCAGCAACAACAACAACGGATGTTGGTCGGTTGTTGCGGAAGGGGGGGGGGGTGAGTGAGTTTGGTCCCAACAACTTAACTCGACATTCAGAGTGAAATTATTTCAACACCGGCCAATTAAAGGGAAACAAGAAGGGAAGCAACTCGTTGAACAGTTCAACTCTAGAGTGATTCGTTGAAGGGCTCGAAAATGTGTACGTTGAAACCGTGTAACGGCAACAAAACGTTCACATGTATCAATGGTAACAGTGCTTTAAGTCATATCCAAATGTGTCCATTTACTCTGTTAACTTTCAATATCCATCACAGTAGTTTATCTCCATTACCGAACTGTTCACATGTTATATATAACGTACACAGGTAGTGGCGGGTAATCCGATATAAGTCCATTATACTGGGAAGGTTGGGACAAGTTAAAGGCTGTTTACCTTACACAGATAAACATGTCATGAAATTATGGGATGGGTTGGGAAAAGATCTAATATATAAATTATAGGGGGGGGGGATTTTTTTGTGTGTGGTAATTTTTGCGTTATACAATGTGCTAACAATACCTAAGTCACATACAAATAAACTATACAGCTGTCGATGTTTATGACCAATAATAATAATAACATTCGTGAAAATCGAATACAAGCTGCCATTTTAACTCCTGACCTGCACTTCTGTATACTAGCTGTACCCTGCAAAACATTTGCATAGAGTTATATCCCCTTAGGCTTGATCGGCAGGCGAGGTTATTTTTTTTTGGTTTCGGGCCGATCCGATTTTTAGAGCATTTTCGAAAAAAAATGCTCTATTGTCCCCGTTTTGTCTGTCTGTCTATCCGTCATCACCCTAGATCTCAACAACCATAAGTCCTAGACCCATGATGTATATATCATTTTGTAGGTCTTGGCCTGCCAAGAAATGACTTTTTTCCATTTCGCGATCTGACCTCTGAGGGCCGTAAAAGGGGGCTTAGAACCGTTTTTTACTATATAAGCTATATTAATAAAGGAGCGCCCTATATCTCAGCAACCATAAGTCTTAGACCCATGATAGATATATCATTTTGTAGGTCTTGGCCTGCCATGTGTACATCAAAAGTTCATTTTGCGATAGGACCTCTGAGGGCCAGGCTTCAGTGCTCCTAAGGGGCTTATATATTATATATATGGCCCCATTCTACATCTTGTAAGTTCAATAACCCATTCATTTGGTGCGAAATACTGCAGCACGTAGTTTCACCAAGATTTATTAAGAAACTCATCAAATGAAATAGTAAGCTTGTGTTCTGAGTTTAATTGAAAGTATCAGAGCTATGCAACAATTGACGGAATTTTCGGACGATTAAATGACTACAATTTCGAATGTTTTCAATTATGAGTCCTATTTCAGTAACCACAAACCACTTGTAGTTAGATTTAAGAGAAAATAATTTTTTTTCAAATATGAAGAAACGTCTTTATAATATTTTTTTTTACAGATATATGCATTACAAAATTGAATTTATAAACATTTCCAAAATTTACAAATATTTACTGAAAGCTAACAAACGTACTGATACATAACATGAAAATGCGCTAACACGTCCTGTGTCCAGAATGGAACAGGCTTAATTGCTTGTTTTTTTTCATGATTGTTTTTTAAACTGGGAATACTGTTAATTCTTTACTTTCGATTTAACGCAGCGCCCAAATCGCTATTATTATATTATACAATTAAACAACACAAGAACCTAAGTTCTACTAAAACTAGATGTCTTCGAGTGAGTTGTACTGGACCACCTTTAGTCCCGATACAAGCAATTGAAAAAAAAAAAAAATCTGATGTTGGCTTCGCGCGGGTGGACCATATGTGTCGCGTGCCTGACCAGGCAGACTCCCATTACGGGATTGAAGCCCAGTCCCTTGTCTCCCGTGGGGGAGGGGGGACACGCGTGGGTCAGTATCTTGATGGGCCCCCCCCTTCCACTGCATTGAGTGGGTGACTCTATACACGGCTGTCTCGATCTCAACCTGATCTGCGTACCAAAAGTTGACGAGTTCAAATCATTCAGAGTTCAGTCACCTACGTGTGGATCAAGTGTTGCCTCCAGTGCCACATCAGACTAGTCTATAGTGGGGGGGGGGGGGGAAGGGGAGGGGGAAGTTAATGAAAGGACCGTTACATGGGCCCGTCCCCATTAGTGGGTGATCACATCCCCGGCAGGAGGGACTATCAGTGTCATCAACACACAAACTGTCTCACTGGAGGTTGACTGGCAAGGTCAAGAGACAACAACTCCACCCCCCCCCCCACACACACACGATGTTTAATCAGAAAGATTTCACTCGATGAGAAAGTATGTGAGAAAACAAACAAATAACAAAACACACACACACAAACATATGAGACTATCTACTCAACCACAACATACACACACACACAAACATATGAGACTTTCTACTCAACCACAACACACACACACACACAAACATATGAGACTATCTACTCAACCACAAAACACACACACACAAACATATGAGACTATCTACTCAACCACAACACACACACACACAAACATATGAGACTATCTACTCAACCACAACATACACACACAAACAAACATATGAGACTATCTACTCAACCACAAAACACACACACACAAACATATGAGACTATCTACTCAACCACAACACACACACACACAAACATATGAGACTATCTACTCAACCACAACATACACACACAAACAAACATATGAGACTATCTACTCAACCACAAAACACACACACAAACATATGATACTATCTACTCAACCACAACACACACACACAAACATATGAGACTATCTACTCAACCACAAAACACTCACACACAAACATATGAGACTATCTACTCAACCACAACACACACACACAAACATATGAGACTATCTACTCAACCACAAAACACACACACACAAATATGAGACTATCTACTCCACCACAACACACACACACACAAACATATGAGACTATCTAATGAACCACAACACACACACACACAAACATATGAGACTATCTACTCAACCACAACACACACACACAAACATATGAGACTATCTACTCAACCACAACACACACACACACAAACATATGAGACTATCTACTCCACCACAAAACACACACATACAATCATATGGGACTATCTACTCAACCACAACACACACACACAAACATATGAGACTATCTACTCAACCACAACACACACACAAACATATGAGACTTTCTACTCAACCACAACACACACACACAAACATATGAGACTATCTACTCAACCACAACACACACACACACAAACATATGAGACTATCTACTCAACCACAACACACACAAACATATGAGACTATCTACTCAACCACAACACACACACAAACATATGAGACTTTCTACTCAACCACAACACACACACAAACATATGAGACTATCTACTCAACCACAAAACACTCACACACAAACATATGAGACTATCTACTCAACCACAACACACACACACACAAACATATGAGACTATCTAATGAACCACAACACACACACACACAAACATATGAGACTATCTACTCAACCACAACACACACACACAAACATATGAGACTATCTACTCAACCACAACACACACACACACAAACATATGAGACTATCTACTCCACCACAAAACACACACATACAATCATATGGGACTATCTACTCAACCACAACACACACACACAAACATATGAGACTATCTACTCAACCACAACACACACACAAACATATGAGACTTTCTACTCAACCACAACACACACACACAAACATATGAGACTATCTACTCAACCACAACACACACACACACAAACATATGAGACTATCTACTCAACCACAACACACACAAACATATGAGACTATCTACTCAACCACAACACACACACAAACATATGAGACTTTCTACTCAACCACAACACACACACAAACATATGAGACTATCTACTCAACCACAAAACACTCACACACAAACATATGAGACTATCTACTCAACCACAACACACACACACAAACATATGAGACTATCTACTCAACCACAACACACACACACACACACAAACATATGAGACTATCTACTCAACCACAACATACACACACACAAACATATGAGACTATCTACTCAACCACAACACACACACAAACATATGAGACTTTCTACTCAACCACAACACACACACACACAAACATATGAGACTATCTACTCAACCACAACACACACACACAAACATATGAGACTATCTACTCAACCACAACACACACACAAACATATGAGACTATCTACTCAACCACAAAATACACACACAAACAAACATATGAGACTATCTACTCAACCACAAAACACACACACAAACATATGATACTATCTACTCAACCACAACACACACACACAAACATATGAGACTATCTACTCAACCACAAAACACTCACACACAAACATATGAGACTATCTACTCAACCACAACACACACACACAAACATATGAGACTATCTACTCAACCACAAAACACACACACAAAAATATGAGACTATCTACTCCACCACAACACACACACACACAAACATATGAGACTATCTACTCAACCACAACACACACACACAAACATATGAGACTATCTACTCAACCACAACACACACACAAACATATGAGACTTTCTACTCAACCACAACACACACACAAACATATGAGACTATCTACTCAACCACAAAACACTCACACACAAACATATGAGACTATCTACTCAACCACAACACACACACACAAACATATGAGACTATCTACTCAACCACAACACACACACACACAAACATATGAGACTATCTACTCAACCACAACACACACACACAAACATATGAGACTATCTACTCAACCATAACACACACACACACAAAAATATGAGACTATCTACTCCACCACAAAACACACACACACAAACATATGAGACTATCTACTCAACCACAACACACACACACAAACATATGAGACTATCTACTCAACCACAACACACACACAAACATATGAGACTTTCTACTCAACCACAACACACACACACAAACATATGAGACTATCTACTCAACCACAACACACACACACAAACATATGAGACTATCTACTCAACCACAACACACACACAAACATATGAGACTATCTACTCAACCACAAAACACACACACAAAAATATGAGACTATCTACTCCACCACAACACACACACACACAAACATATGAGACTATCTACTCAACCACAACACACACACACACAAACATATGAGACTATCTACTCAACCACAACACACACACACAAACATATGAGACTATCTACTCAACCACAACACACACATACACAAACATATGAGACTATCTACTCCACCACAAAACACACACATACAAACATATGGGACTATCTACTCAACCACAACACACACACACAAACATATGAGACTATCTACTCAACCACAACACACACACAAACATATGAGACTTTCTACTCAACCACAACACACACACACAAACATATGAGACTATCTACTCAACCACAACACACACAAACATATGAGACTATCTACTCAACCACAACACACACACACAAACATATGAGACTATCTACTCAACCACAACACACACACAAACATATGAGACTATCTACTCAACCACAAAACACTCACACACAAATATATGAGACTATCTACTCAACCACAACACACACACACACACAAACATATGAGACTATCTACTCAACCACAACACACACACACAAACATATGAGACTATCTACTCAACCATAACACACACACACACAAAAATATGAGACTATCTACTCCACCACAAAACACACACACACAAACATATGAGACTATCTACTCAACCACAACACACACACACAAACATATGAGACTATCTACTCAACCACAACACACACACAAACATATGAGACTTTCTACTCAACCACAACACACACACACAAACATATGAGACTATCTACTCAACCACAACACACACACACAAACATATGAGACTATCTACTCAACCACAACACACACACAAACATATGAGACTATCTACTCAACCACAAAACACACACACAAAAATATGAGACTATCTACTCCACCACAACACACACACACACAAACATATGAGACTATCTACTCAACCACAACACACACACACACAAACATATGAGACTATCTACTCAACCACAACACACACACACAAACATATGAGACTATCTACTCAACCACAACACACACATACACAAACATATGAGACTATCTACTCCACCACAAAACACACACATACAAACATATGGGACTATCTACTCAACCACAACACACACACACAAACATATGAGACTATCTACTCAACCACAACACACACACAAACATATGAGACTTTCTACTCAACCACAACACACACACACAAACATATGAGACTATCTACTCAACCACAACACACACAAACATATGAGACTATCTACTCAACCACAACACACACACACAAACATATGAGACTATCTACTCAACCACAACACACACACAAACATATGAGACTATCTACTCAACCACAAAACACTCACACACAAATATATGAGACTATCTACTCAACCACAACACACACACAAACATATGAGACTATCTACTCAACCACAACACACACACACACACAAACATATGAGACTATCTACTCAACCACAACACACACACACAAACATATGAGACTATCTACTCAACCACAACACACACACACAAACATATGAGACTATCTACTCAACCACAAAACACACACACACAAACATATGAGACTATCTACTCAACCACAACACACACACAAAAACATATGAGACTATCTACTCAACCACAACACACACACACACACAAACATATGAGACTATCTACTCAACCACAACACACACAAACATATGAGACTATCTACTCAACCACAAAACACACACACACAAACATATGAGACTATCTACTCAACCACAAAACACACACACACACAAACGTAGGCTGTGTACAAAAGCTTCTAGCCATAGTCTCTTTGTTTACTATAAAATAAACCAAACACAGCCTTTTAAGTTTTTGCAAACTGTGCAGTGCTGTGCACTAAGACTGGTGAGTTTGTCACGGCAAAGGCTTGATCAATTGACTTATAAGAAGAGTTTCATGATGACATTCCAAGTTTTTGTGTTTAACTTCATCTTCTAAATATATCTTCCCCGGTCTGTAAGTCCTAATGTCCACTAACTCAATGTAAACCAATGTAAAGTCTTTCTGTACGTAAATCATTGTCCCTGTGAGTCATTCTGTGTTGTACGTATTTTTTTATCTCTGTGGGCCATCATAAGTCATTCCAATTGGTGTTTGCTATGCAACCACTGGTCTACACACATACGTCAGTCTGTATTAAATAGTTCCTACCACATACATCACTGTACAGATATAACTCAGTGGCTATCCTTGATGACACACTATCACGACCTCATCTGGACGGTTTATTCCGCCTTCATTTCACATCCACAGACTTTAACCCTGTTTATTTTTTTTTTTTGAGGAAATCTTCACCGAGCTCAACTTGCCAGACAAACTGACTCATATTAAAGTGTCCAATCAACGGATTCTATTAGTTACAACAGATTCATGAGTGAATGCCTCCCTGACATAAACATCTGTTTTATGCATATATATATATATATATATATATATATATATATATATATATATATATATATATATATATATATATATATATATATTAGGGTGGGTCAAAAAAAATTTTTTGGAGTTGGGAATTTGAAACATATTCAAAAAGTTGCCTATGGTCCTACTGATTGTAAAAATGTAAAATTTTAAAAAATCAGATAATGTCTTCCACTCCCAACTTTTAGTTCAAGGGGGTACGGGGCGAAAAAAATGCACTATGTCTAAAAAAAAAAAAAATTTTTTTTTTTACATTTTTAGATACTAAAACATGTCAATAATAACTACGAATTAATAATATTGCAGAAAAAAAATTTTTTAGATCAATTAAAATGTATTTTCAAAATGTTACTCATTCAGAAACTTCAATAATTTAAAAACTTAAAAGTCATTTTTCTCTGAAAAAATATTTTTGACATTTTGCTTCACTATGGCAAGAAAATCTCAAAAACCACCTGTAAGATTTTGATAAAACTTCTAATTTGTATGTTGAAGAGGTGTGTTTATAGAATGTCAGAGGCTTTTCAAGAAATTTTAAGTCCTTTTTTTTTTTTTTTAATTTTCAAAATTAGCATTTTTCGTTTATTTTCACCATACAAAATTTTAAAAATTCATAAAAAATGTATTTATTACATTATTAAAAAGTACTTTGACATTCCCTAAAGTAAACTTTTCTGATTATAAAAATGTACATTGTATATGAAATAAGTCTATAAAAATTTCAGAAATATTTGCCACAAAAAGGTCATAAATTTCAAGATGGCGGCATGCTGCACCCACAAATATCAATATGTTAAAAAATTTTTTGAACAAAATTATTTTTAAATCTACTATATCATTACTAAGATATTAAAATGTCTTAAACTTTAATAATAAAAAAGATTTTGCTTTGACCCGGGTACCCCCTCCCCAATGTATGACATTTTACAACATTTAGAATGTTTGTTATAAGTAATATGAAATTGTACAAATCTATAAATGCAAAATATACAATGTACATATGAATAATACTGTTTATGGATTGTCACAGGAAACTTGCTTTGCTTTCAATTTTCGGAAGAACATCCCTTGATTTCTTTGTTTGCAAAACCATCCCATGTCGAGAGCTATGTCCGTACAGTTTGAAATGTCCGTACACTTTCAAACTAACAGCAGTAACTTCTTTAATTGCTCTTTCAACAGCTTGAGAGTGACAGGGAATTTGATCCAGTATGATTGGGTTGTTGCGTTTAAGTTCATCATCACAAATATGTTCCAGCAGAGGAAGGGATGTCACTGCACAAAGATCCCAGTTAATCATCTAATCATATGATTTAGCTGCAATATTCAGGATTATGTCATTTTTGTTGAAAATTCTAACTCTGTATGGAGCTGGTTTATGTCGTGCTGTTATGATTCTATTTACTGCATACCTTCCAATTTCTTCATCATTGTCCTGACTGCAGCCAATAGAATGTTTTCTGGATGTGCAAAGTAGCAGTTATTTTCCAATACAGGCAATATAATAGATTGATCAGCAGAATCAAGGTTCTGAAGCAGTTGTATCATATAGAAAAAGTTTCTAGCCCCACTTTGACAAGATGGATCGCAAAAATCCTGTTCGCTTTTGTTAACCATCTTTGCTCTCATCAGTATGTTCCTTGGCTGCCCTATCTCTCCAAATTTTTCTATGTCGACGCATCTTTGCTGGATCCAGAGCTGTAGATGGTGTTAACATGTTTAAGTCCTTCAACACAGCTTTAACGATAAGACATGTTTCCCTATTGCTTAGTTTACATCGATCCACTGCATCATATTTATATCTGTTTTGTTATTTGGAACATTCCTCAACGCTGGAGAAGTCTGCATCAAGTAGTTCATCCTCTTCAGCATCCTGATCTGGAATATCATTATCTTTCTCATCATTGACGTTATCAATTGTGGTTCCTATCTGATCGCCACCCTGCATCAATGAATGTTTTCTTTTCTGTCGATTTTGTAATATTTTTGTTGTTTGCTTGTCAACATTGTCTATGAACATATTTCTTGCCATCTTTTGATCAACCCAAAATGCCCAATCAAGCACAGAAATTATTACTGATTGTGGACATTTACAGTCTCCTCTATCCCTAACACCTGCATCTTTTTACTCGAACAATTATACTGGTAATGTCATTTGTAGGGATATTAGCCTGGTCATATAATTGTTTAACTTCATGCACTAATGCGTGCGTGAATGAAGGCTATGATTGTATTGTTCCATTTTAAGCATCCACCAATAGCCTTGAAAACATCTTCATTGGTTGGAAGTTGTCTTTTAGGCTATTCAGCTGCTGACCCAAACACAGAATGTACAGTTGCACTTCTTGTAGAAGAACTCACATTCATAGAAGAACTTAATAAAATAATTGAAAAATTAATAAAAAATGACATAAAACAACCATGCGTGATCCGATAATGAATACATGGTACACCAGTTATATTGAAAGGAAAATGGATGCAATGCTTATCCCAGTTGTCTGAACTAATTAGTTATTCATAAAAAAGGTTATAAAGATAAAACGCAAATTTTATATGCATATCATTTCTTTTTTGAATAACCTAGGTCACAAATTTAACATGTTCAGTCACAAAAAACTCATAGTAAATATAGTAAAAATTTCGAACAAAAGTTGGGAGTAGTAAAACTATGTAGTTTTCAAATATTTGTACATATTCCATGTACTACCATGATGTAACAACTTTTTAATAATGTTTCAATAAAAAAAATTTTTTTTACCCACCCTAATATATATATATATATATTGTTTTAAATTACGTGCTTTTCAACTGCCATTGACCAGTGACGCCTTTGGTGGGGAGCTGGGGAGAGGGGGAAGGGGGGAGCGGGACTACCGTGTAAGGTCCCGCGCCTGAGAATGTATTTCCACTTAGCTTTGACTAAACTCTTAGGCCCGCAAATAAAACTCGCACAGGGCCCGCCTTAGCGTGTAGCCGCCTCGGCATTGATAGATAATACAAGTTAATCCCGTAATTCACGCATACACACAAGACATGCACACAAAGACAGGCACAAAAGACATGCACACACACATATATGCACACACACAGGCATGCCTACACACCGACATGTACACACACACACACACACACACATGACCAACCTTCTGTAACGAAACGGACCACAACAGGTTTCTCACTGCCAGCCACAAATCCGAATCCCTTCTCGGGGTCCCTGTACAGCTCCACCTCTCTGGGTTTAGGGGGCTCCACATACTCGGGGTCGTGCCTTGGGTCTTCCCTGGTTGTGTACTTGTCCACATGGCTGTAACATAGAGACACAGATAACATGGCTGTATCATAGAGACACAGATAACATGGCTGTAACATACAGACACAGATAACATGGCTGTAACATACAGACACAGATAACATGGCTGTAACATAGAGACACAGATAACATGGCTGTAACATAGAGACACAGATAACATGGCTGTAACATAGAGACACAGATAACATGGCTGTAACATAGAGACACAGATAACATGGCTGTAACATAGAGACACAGATAACATGGCTGTAACATACAGACACAGATAGAGTAAGAAACGTTTGTATGAGAGGTTGTACTACAACATGGCTGTAACATACAGACACAGATAGAGTAAGAAACATGATTCAGGCATATTGCATTACAAGTCAAGATGGCTGTTAGATAATTAGTTAAATATAATGAGAAACATGTTTTAACTGATTGCATTATTACAAGTCAAAAAAGGTAAAGACACGTACAATAAGCAGAAAGTATCCCGTCGATCGCACCACAAGCCAACATGGACAGAGAAAACAATACGAACAGATCAACACAAAACAAAAACCGGCACGCAACAGCTAATGGAGAGATGTAAATAAAGTTTATTAAGATGCATTCGTTTCATGGAGTTGGTTATAAAGTTGTCAGCTGCGTTGACCGGCAAAGTGAGACGGTGCAGGGAGGGAGGGAGAGAGTCTGGATAAAAAGAGAATGAATGTTACAATATAGAAAACTGTGATTAGTTGGAGGCAAGAGAAATAAACCTACAGGTGAACACACACACACACACATACACACACACACAGAGATATATTTAGAATACAATAAATGAAAGGTACCACCACCATTCAACAGCTGCAGTCTGTTGTTGTTTACAATATTTCATACAGGACATGGATTACCTTCAAGTAGTACACGTCTCTCAAGAACAACATAAATCTCCTTCACTGAGTTGGGTCTTAGAATGTAATTAGAATATAACTCTTACATGACAGTGTGTGCCCAACAACAAACTGTATGTACACAGTATGGACACAGTAATCACACAGTATGGACACAGTATGTACACAGTATGGACACAGTATGTACACAGTATGTACAGTTGTACACAGTATGTACACAGTATGGACACAGTATGTACACATTATGGACACATTATGGACACTGTATGGACACAGTATGGACACAGTATGTCCGTGTAGTTTTAAACAAAAAAAAAACAACAACAAAGATTGATTGTGCAAACATTCAATCAATAATTGAATATAACCCTCAAGCACCAAACCCGTTGATTTTAACATCAAACAATTTGTCAATACATGTCATTGAATTATTCTAGATATGGGCAAGGTTATAATAATAACTGATGGAATAAACAAGTTATCAACCGTCTTCTGTTCATCTAATGTGTATGTTTAGTCAATACAATGTACTTACAGTATACGTTCATTCAATAGATGGCATAAGTTCAATCTACACAAAAACTAATATTAATCTCACCAGTGTCTACGCCAGGGGCGGGAGGGGGGGTGCAGCCCGGAAACGGGTGGGAGGCCCCTGCTCTGTGGGGCTCCATCGATTAAATAATCTGCTATCAAATAATTGTGATCAGAGGGGCTCCAGTTTGTGGAGATAATTAGTGGGCCCAGAGCTCACGTGAGCTTTCACCTCGCTAAATCTATTTCTTTACTGAGCGTTTGTAAGTACGTGTGGTTAACGTTCAGACTGTAATTGGAGGCGGCGCATGCTGGGAAACTGCTCTGTCATATAAATAACAACAATGGTACAGTCTTCTCTTTGACTTCAGCAGCTTCACCCTATCGCGGTTTATGTGCTATATACACGCAATATAACATATCAATAATTTTTCTGTGTTATAGATAAAAATCGGATTCTTTTCAAATCCACAACGTATTTCCCCCCCCCCTCTTATTTAGTTCAATCAGAGGCGGATTTAAGGTCGGGCGCAGCCGGCGCGCGCCCAGGGCCCCTAACTATTTAAGAGGCCCCCCACAGAGCCCAAAATAGAACCCTTTTTGATATGTCTCCCTTTTTCTAAAGGGCCCAATATCTTCTGCACCCGGGGCCTCAACTGACATTACTCCGCCCATGAGTTCAATATATTAATCAATACGAGAAAACAAAACGAACAGATATAATAATCACCATGTATCTTCACAATGGTGAAGACACAATGGTGAAGACACAATGGTGATGACACAGTGTTATTTCATGTCTAGCGAGCTCTGATCATGTAAAAAAAAAAGATTTTTTTTCTTTATGATTTAACTACGAAAATATTCCTATTTATAAATAAAGAACTCTACTTCGCGGAAATTCACTTTTCGCGGTCGAGTCTGGAACAGATTGACGGCGGGAAAACGATGGAAGAAGAGACTGTACATGGATATATATTTGTGTCTATGCCGGAGCGGGTGATTTTGTTGGCTGTTGTCCAAGAGGAGGAAACTGACACCAAGGAACTAAACGTGTGTAAACTAACGATGTAACAGGCGATCACTTTCTGCAAGTGAAACGAGTTCATTGAGTTCACGTCATTACAACATTAAACAGTTTAGTTTCACAGCAACTGACGTGGAGAATGTCCCCCACCCTCTCTCTCTCTCTACTTTCTACCGATGTAGTTTTCCATTGTCTGTTATCTCATCTGTTTACATGTAAGTCAGACAAGAACAATGATATTTGATAGTTATGATCTAATTTTCTATTGTGTCTGTTATCTCATCTGTTTACATGTAAGTCAGACAAGAACAATGATATTTGATAGTTATTATCTAATATTCTATTGTGTCTGTTATCTCATCTGTTTACATGTAAGTCAGACAAGAACAATGATATTTGATAGTTATGATCTAATGTTCTATTGTGTCTGTTATCTCATCTGTTTACATGTAAGTCAGACAAGAACAATGATATTTGATAGTTATGATCTAATTTTCTATTGTGTCTGTTATCTCATCTGTTTACATGTAAGTCAGACAAGAACAATGATATTTGATAGTTATGGTCTAATTTTCTATTGTGTCTGTTATCTCATCTGTTTACATGTAAGTCAGACAAGAACAATGATATTTGATAGTTATGATCTAATTTTCTATTGTGTCTGTTATCTCATCTGTTTACATGTAAGTCAGACAAGAACAATGATATTTGATAGTTATGATCTAATTTTCTATTGTGTCTGTTATCTCATCTGTTTACATGTAAAACAGACAAGAACAATGATATTTGATAGTTATGATCTAATTTTCTATTGTGTCTGTTATCTCATCTGTTTACATGTAAGTCAGACAAGAACAATGATATTTGATAGTTATGATCTAATTTTCTATTGTGTCTGTTATCTCATCTGTTTACATGTAAGTCAGACAAGAACAATGATATTTGATAGTTATTATCTAATATTCTATTGTGTCTGTTATCTCATCTGTTTACATGTAAGTCAGACAAGAACAATGATATTTGATAGTTATGATCTAATTTTCTATTGTGTCTGTTATCTCATCTGTTTACATGTAAGTCAGACAAGAACAATGATATTTGATAGTTATGATCTAATTTTCTATTGTGTCTGTTATCTCATCTGTTTACATGTAAGTCAGACAAGAACAATGATATTTGATAGTTATGGTCTAATTTTCTATTGTGTCTGTTATCTCATCTGTTTACATGTAAGTCAGACAAGAACAATGATATTTGATAGTTATGATCTAATTTTCTATTGTGTCTGTTATCTCATCTGTTTACATGTAAGTCAGACAAGAACAATGATATTTGATAGTTATGGTCTAATTTTCTATTGTGTCTGTTATCTCATCTGTTTACATGTAAGTCAGACAAGAACAATGATATTTGATAGTTATGATCTAATTTTCTATTGTGTCTGTTATCTCATCTGTTTACATGTAAGTCAGACAAGAACAATGATATTTGATAGTTATGGTCTAATTTTCTATTGTGTCTGTTATCTCATCTGTTTACATGTAAGTCAGACAAGAACAATGATATTTGATAGTTATGGTCTAATTTTCTATTGTGTCTGTTATCTCATCTGTTTACATGTAAGTCAGACAAGAACAATGATATTTGATAGTTATGATCTAATTTTCTATTGTGTCTGTTATCTCATCTGTTTACATGTAAGTCAGACAAGAACAATGATATTTGATAGTTATGATCTAATTTTCTATTGTGTCTGTTATCTCATCTATTTACATGTAAGTCTGACAAGAACAAATGATACTTGATAGTTATGGTCTAATTTTCTATTGTCTTTCATCTCATCTATTTACATGTAAGTCAGACAAGAACAATGATATTTGATAGTTATGATCTAATTTTCTATTGTGTCTGTTATCTCATCTGTTTACATGTAAGTTAGACAAGAACAATGATATTTGATAGTTATGATCTAATTTTCTATTGTGTCTGTTATCTCATCTGTTTACATGTAAGTCAGACAAGAACAATGATATTTGATAGTTATGGTCTAATTTTCTATTGTGTCTGTTATCTCATCTGTTTACATGTAAGTCAGACAAGAACAATGATATTTGATAGTTATGATCTAATTTTCTATTGTGTCTGTTATCTCATCTGTTTACATGTAAGTCAGACAAGAACAATGATATTTGATAGTTATGGTCTAATTTTCTATTGTGTCTGTTATCTCATCTATTTACATGTAAGTCTGACAAGAACAATGATACTTGATAGTTATGGTCTAATTTTCTATTGTCTTTTATCTCATCTATTTACATGTAAGTCAGACAAGAACAATGATATTTGATAGTTATGATCTAATTTTCTATTGTGTCTGTTATCTCATCTGTTTACATGTAAGTCAGACAAGAACAATGATATTTGATAGTTATTATCTAATTTTCTATTGTGTCTGTTATCTCATCTGTTTACATGTAAGTCAGACAAGAACAATGATATTTGATAGTTATGATCTAATTTTCTATTGTGTCTGTTATCTCATCTGTTTACATGTAAGTTAGACAAGAACAATGATATTTGATAGTTATGATCTAATTTTCTATTGTGTCTGTTATCTCATCTGTTTACATGTAAGTCAGACAAGAACTATGATATTTGATAGTTATGGTCTAATTTTCTATTGTGTCTGTTATCTCATCTGTTTACATGTAAGTCAGACAAGAACAATGATATTTGATAGTTATGGTCTAATTTTCTATTGTGTCTGTTATCTCATCTGTTTACATGTAAGTCAGACAAGAACAATGATATTTGATAGTTATGATCTAATTTTCTATTGTGTCTGTTATCTCATCTGTTTACATGTAAGTCAGACAAGAACAATGATATTTGATAGTTATTATCTAATATTCTATTGTGTCTGTTATCTCATCTGTTTACATGTAAGTCAGACAAGAACAATGATATTTGATAGTTATGATCTAATTTTCTATTGTGTCTGTTATCTCATCTGTTTACATGTAAGTTAGACAAGAACAATGATATTTGATAGTTATGATCTAATTTTCTATTGTGTCTGTTATCTCATCTGTTTACATGTAAGTCAGACAAGAACAATGATATTTGATAGTTATGGTCTAATTTTCTATTGTGTCTGTTATCTCATCTGTTTACATGTAAGTCAGACAAGAACAATGATATTTGATAGTTATGATCTAATTTTCTATTGTGTCTGTTATCTCATCTGTTTACATGTAAGTCAGACAAGAACAATGATATTTGATAGTTATGGTCTAATTTTCTATTGTGTCTGTTATCTCATCTATTTACATGTAAGTCTGACAAGAACAATGATACTTGATAGTTATGGTCTAATTTTCTATTGTCTTTTATCTCAACTATTTACATGTAAGTCTGACAAGAACAAATGATACTTGATAGTTATGGTCTAATTTTCTATTGTCTTTCATCTCATCTATTTACATGTAAGTCTGACAAGAACAAATGATACTTGATAGTTATGGTCTAATTTTCTATTGTGTCTGTTATCTCATCTATTTACATGTAAGTCTGACAAGAACAATGATACTTGATAGTTATGGTCTAATTTTCTATTGTCTTTTATCTCATCTATTTACATGTAAGTCAGACAAGAACAATGATATTTGATAGTTATGATCTAATTTTCTATTGTGTCTGTTATCTCATCTGTTTACATGTAAGTCAGACAAGAACAATGATATTTGATAGTTATTATCTAATATTCTATTGTGTCTGTTATCTCATCTGTTTACATGTAAGTCAGACAAGAACAATGATATTTGATAGTTATGGTCTAATTTTCTATTGTGTCTGTTATCTCATCTGTTTACATGTAAGTCAGACAAGAACAATGATATTTGATAGTTATGATCTAATTTTCTATTGTGTCTGTTATCTCATCTGTTTACATGTAAGTTAGACAAGAACAATGATATTTGATAGTTATGATCTAATTTTCTATTGTGTCTGTTATCTCATCTGTTTACATGTAAGTCAGACAAGAACTATGATATTTGATAGTTATGGTCTAATTTTCTATTGTGTCTGTTATCTCATCTGTTTACATGTAAGTCAGACAAGAACAATGATATTTGATAGTTATGGTCTAATTTTCTATTGTGTCTGTTATCTCATCTGTTTACATGTAAGTCAGACAAGAACAATGATATTTGATAGTTATGATCTAATTTTCTATTGTGTCTGTTATCTCATCTGTTTACATGTAAGTCAGACAAGAACAATGATATTTGATAGTTATTATCTAATATTCTATTGTGTCTGTTATCTCATCTGTTTACATGTAAGTCAGACAAGATCAATGATATTTGATAGTTATGATCTAATTTTCTATTGTGTCTGTTATCTCATCTGTTTACATGTAAGTTAGACAAGAACAATGATATTTGATAGTTATGGTCTAATTTTCTATTGTGTCTGTTATCTCATCTGTTTACATGTAAGTCAGACAAGAACAATGATATTTGATAGTTATGATCTAATTTTCTATTGTGTCTGTTATCTCATCTGTTTACATGTAAGTCAGACAAGAACAATGATATTTGATAGTTATGGTCTAATTTTCTATTGTGTCTGTTATCTCATCTGTTTACATGTAAGTCAGACAAGAACAATGATATTTGATAGTTATGGTCTAATTTTCTATTGTGTCTGTTATCTCATCTATTTACATGTAAGTCTGACAAGAACAATGATACTTGATAGTTATGGTCTAATTTTCTATTGTCTTTTATCTCATCTATTTACATGTAAGTTTGACAAGAACAAATGATACTTGATAGTTATGGTCTAATTTTCTATTGTCTTTCATCTCATCTATTTACATGTAAGTCTGACAAGAACAAATGATACTTGATAGTTATGGTCTAATTTTCTATTGTGTCTGTTATCTCATCTATTTACATGTAAGTCTGACAAGAACAATGATACTTGATAGTTATGGTCTAATTTTCTATTGTCTTTTATCTCATCTGTTTACATGTAAGTCAGACAAGAACAATGATATTTGATAGTTATGATCTAATTTTCTATTGTGTCTGTTATCTCATCTGTTTACATGTAAGTCAGACAAGAACTATGATATTTGATAGTTATGGTCTAATTTTCTATTGTGTCTGTTATCTCATCTGTTTACATGTAAGTCAGACAAGAACAATGATATTTGATAGTTATGGTCTAATTTTCTATTGTGTCTGTTATCTCATCTGTTTACATGTAAGTCAGACAAGAACAATGATATTTGATAGTTATGGTCAAATTTTCTATTGTGTCTGTTATCTCATCTGTTTACATGTAAGTCAGACAAGAACAATGATATTTGATAGTTATGATCTAATTTTCTATTGTGTCTGTTATCTCATCTGTTTACATGTAAGTTAGACAAGAACAATGATATTTGATAGTTATGATCTAATTTTCTATTGTGTCTGTTATCTCATCTGTTTACATGTAAGTCAGACAAGAACTATGATATTTGATAGTTATGGTCTAATTTTCTATTGTGTCTGTCATCTCATCTGTTTACATGTAAGTCAGACAAGAACAATGATATTTGATAGTTATGGTCTAATTTTCTATTGTGTCTGTTATCTCATCTGTTTACATGTAAGTCAGACAAGAACAATGATATTTGATAGTTATGATCTAATTTTCTATTGTGTCTGTTATCTCATCTGTTTACATGTAAGTCAGACAAGAACAATGATATTTGATAGTTATGGTCTAATTTTCTATTGTGTCTGTTATCTCATCTATTTACATGTAAGTCTGACAAGAACAATGATACTTGATAGTTATGGTCTAAATTTTCTATTGTCTTTTATCTCATCTATTTACATGTAAGTCTGACAAGAACAAATGATACTTGATAGTTATGGTCTAATTTTCTATTGTCTTTCATCTCATCTATTTACATGTAAGTCTGACAAGAACAAATGATACTTGATAGTTATGGTCTAATTTTCTATTGTGTCTGTTATCTCATCTATTTACATGTAAGTCTGACAAGAACAATGATACTTGATAGTTATGGTCTAATTTTCTATTGTCTTTTATCTCATCTATTTACATGTAAGTCAGACAAGAACAATGATATTTGATAGTTATGATCTAATTTTCTATTGTGTCTGTTATCTCATCTGTTTACATGTAAGTCAGACAAGAACAATGATATTTGATAGTTATTATCTAATATTCTATTGTGTCTGTTATCTCATCTGTTTACATGTAAGTCAGACAAGAACAATGATATTTGATAGTTATGGTCTAATTTTCTATTGTGTCTGTTATCTCATCTGTTTACATGTAAGTCAGACAAGAACAATGATATTTGATAGTTATGATCTAATTTTCTATTGTGTCTGTTATCTCATCTGTTTACATGTAAGTTAGACAAGAACAATGATATTTGATAGTTATGATCTAATTTTCTATTGTGTCTGTTATCTCATCTGTTTACATGTAAGTCAGACAAGAACTATGATATTTGATAGTTATGGTCTAATTTTCTATTGTGTCTGTTATCTCATCTGTTTACATGTAAGTTAGACAAGAACAATGATATTTGATAGTTATGGTCTAATTTTCTATTGTGTCTGTTATCTCATCTGTTTACATGTAAGTCAGACAAGAACAATGATATTTGATAGTTATGATCTAATTTTCTATTGTGTCTGTTATCTCATCTGTTTACATGTAAGTCAGACAAGAACAATGATATTTGATAGTTATTATCTAATATTCTATTGTGTCTGTTATCTCATCTGTTTACATGTAAGTCAGACAAGAACAATGATATTTGATAGTTATGATCTAATTTTCTATTGTGTCTGTTATCTCATCTGTTTACATGTAAGTTAGACAAGAACAATGATATTTGATAGTTATGATCTAATTTTCTATTGTGTCTGTTATCTCATCTGTTTACATGTAAGTCAGACAAGAACAATGATATTTGATAGTTATGATCTAATTTTCTATTGTGTCTGTTATCTCATCTGTTTACATGTAAGTCAGACAAGAACAATGATATTTGATAGTTATTATCTAATATTCTATTGTGTCTGTTATCTCATCTGTTTACATGTAAGTCAGACAAGAACAATGATATTTGATAGTTATGATCTAATTTTCTATTGTGTCTGTTATCTCATCTGTTTACATGTAAGTCAGACAAGAACAATGATATTTGATAGTTATGATCTAATTTTCTATTGTGTCTGTTATCTCATCTGTTTACATGTAAGTTAGACAAGAACAATGATATTTGATAGTTATGATCTAATTTTCTATTGTGTCTGTTATCTCATCTGTTTACATGTAAGTCAGACAAGAACAATGATATTTGATAGTTATGGTCTAATTTTCTATTGTGTCTGTTATCTCATCTGTTTACATGTAAGTCAGACAAGAACAATGATATTTGATAGTTATGATCTAATTTTCTATTGTGTCTGTTATCTCATCTGTTTACATGTAAGTCAGACAAGAACAATGATATTTGATAGTTATGGTCTAATTTTCTATTGTGTCTGTTATCTCATCTATTTACATGTAAGTCTGACAAGAACAATGATACTTGATAGTTATGGTCTAATTTTCTATTGTCTTTTATCTCATCTATTTACATGTAAGTCTGACAAGAACAAATGATACTTGATAGTTATGGTCTAATTTTCTATTGTCTTTCATCTCATCTATTTACATGTAAGTCTGACAAGAACAAATGATACTTGATAGTTATGGTCTAATTTTCTATTGTGTCTGTTATCTCATCTATTTACATGTAAGTCTGACAAGAACAATGATACTTGATAGTTATGGTCTAATTTTCTATTGTCTTTTATCTCATCTGTTTACATGTAAGTCAGACAAGAACAATGATATTTGATAGTTATGATCTAATTTTCTATTGTGTCTGTTATCTCATCTGTTTACATGTAAGTCAGACAAGAACAATGATATTTGATAGTTATTATCTAATTTTCTATTGTGTCTGTTATCTCATCTGTTTACATGTAAGTCAGACAAGAACAATGATATTTGATAGTTATGATCTAATTTTCTATTGTGTCTGTTATCTCATCTGTTTACATGTAAGTTAGACAAGAACAATGATATTTGATAGTTATGATCTAATTTTCTATTGTGTCTGTTATCTCATCTGTTTACATGTAAGTCAGACAAGAACTATGATATTTGATAGTTATGGTCTAATTTTCTATTGTGTCTGTTATCTCATCTGTTTACATGTAAGTCAGACAAGAACAATGATATTTGATAGTTATGGTCTAATTTTCTATTGTGTCTGTTATCTCATCTGTTTACATGTAAGTCAGACAAGAACAATGATATTTGATAGTTATGATCTAATTGTCTATTGTGTCTGTTATCTCATCTGTTTACATGTAAGTCAGACAAGAACAATGATATTTGATAGTTATGATCTAATTTTCTATTGTGTCTGTTATCTCATCTGTTTACATGTAAGTCAGACAAGAACAATGATATTTGATAGTTATGGTCTAATTTTCTATTGTGTCTGTTATCTCATCTATTTACATGTAAGTCTGACAAGAACAATGATACTTGATAGTTATGGTCTAATTTTCTATTGTCTTTTATCTCATCTATTTACATGTAAGTCTGACAAGAACAAATGATACTTGATAGTTATGGTCTAATTTTCTATTGTCTTTCATCTCATCTATTTACATGTAAGTCTGACAAGAACAAATGATACTTGATAGTTATGGTCTAATTTTCTATTGTGTCTGTTATCTCATCTATTTACATGTAAGTCTGACACGAACAAATGATACTTGATAGTGATGGACAAAGTAAAATGTTTTGACAGTTCCCTTTTGTTTAACTGATAAATTGAGCAGACATTTAAAATATCTCTCTGAGGTTTTAGAAAACCCAAGAGAATAGATAGAGAGAGAGAAGAAAAAACAAACAAACAGGACAAGTGGTAAAAGTAAAGCCAAGTGGCCAGACATTGATCTGTGGGGTGGGGGGGGGATGATGAGGAGGGGAGAGAATGTAAACTCCAATGGGCTTCAATCAACTTAAAGGAGTGAAATTCTTCAATTATTGAACTGTGAGCTCTCACACACACACACACACACATACAACAACAACAACAACATGTGTAAACAATAAGATGGCACTAGTCAGTGAAGTGGAGTGTCAAATATTAAAACTTATCTCTATACTTATAAGAGGCATTCGTTGTCTGTCTGTCTGTTCCCTTATAACTCAAGATCCAGACAAACAAATAACGTGAAATTTGTTACACTTACACATAGTTACATGGGGAAGGTTATAGGACAGGTTTCGTTTCATATCGATGGGTTGTTTAATTGTAATTAATTTTTTTTTTATTTTAGTATTTTACTACATTAAAGTAATCTCGACGGCGCCATAAATAAAATTCCTCTGTGACGTCATTTCCCTATGATCGAATAGAACTTGCGCGCTGGTGCTGTATTGTGCCTTTGTGATGCAAAGAATTGTTGATGTTTTTTCATGCTCTCTGATGTGTACAGTTTGAGGAAGGTAAAGGAATGAAGAAGGATTTTAGAAGAAGTGTGAAACCATAATAATAAGTATATATATATATATATATATATATATATATATATATATAGATAGAGAGAGAGAGAGAGAGAGAGAGAGAGAGAGGGGGGAGGGAGAGAGAGATAAAGAGAGAGAGATAGAGAGAGGGGGCAGGGGGAGAGAGAGGAAAGGAAGGTAGGAGGGAGGGCGGGAGGGGGAGAGAGGAGGGAGGGGGTGGACAGGGGGGAGAAAAGGAGGGGGAGAGAGGGAGATGGGAGAGGGAGTAGGGGGAGAGGGAGCAGGGGGAGAGGGAGCAGGGGGAGAGGCAGAGAGAAAGGAAGGGAGGGAGAGAGGGAGGGAGAGAGATAAAAAGTGAGGGGGGCAGGGAGGGAGAGAGAGGGAATGAGGGAGGGAGGAAGGGGGAGAGAGGGGGAGGGAGAGAGAGGTGGAAAGGGGAGGGAGGGAGAAAGGAGGGGGAGAGGAGTTAGGGAGGGAGAGAGAGGAAAGGGAAGAAGAGAGGGAGAGGATGGGAGAAATGGGAGGAAGAGATAAAGAGAAAGAGGGGGCAGGGAGGGAGAGAGAGGGAAGGAGGAGGGAGGAGGATGGACGGGGGGAGAGAGGGAGAGGGGAGAGAGGGAGATGGGAGAGGGACGGGGAGATTTGAGAGAGGGAGGGAGGGAGAAAGGGAGGGAGGGGGACGGAGGGAGAGAGAGAGAGGAAGGGAGAGAGAGGGTAGGGAGAAAACAGAAGGTAAACAGAAAACCTTATTTTAAACCCGAGCAAAGCCGGGTACTTGCAACTAGTGTTATCTAAGTACCATGGCATTTTGTTTTGAACAACTGTGGGTCATGTGAGTGAGTAGGAGAGAGAGAAAGAGAGAGAGAGGGGGAGGGATATATATATATATATATATGTATATGGAAGGATAAATAATTGATAAATATGGAGTGATAAATACATTAACAGACGTATCAGCATTCTATCTATCTATCCACTCGATCACACACACACACATATATATATATATATATATATATATATATATATATATATATATATGGTAAACAAGTGTCTATATATATCTACGGTAAACAAGTGTTGACTCTGACTGACATCCAAGCGCAAGTCGTTACAGTGTATTCTCGTGCTGCACTGATACTAACATGGATGAGATGCAGAGGAGCGATCGACTGGAAAAATTGATGGCGGCCATTCGCTGTCTGATTTTAAGAGGTGCAGAAAATTTTAGTGGCACAGGGCTATTCCCTCGGGCGTTCTTGGCCGAGCGGCGTCTAACCATGATGAATAGTGAATAATGGAGGGCCGTGAATAAAGAAGAACTAATATCTGATGCATGATAGACTGGGAATATTTAGAATGTAAGACAAATAGATAGAAGAACTAATATCTGGTGCCTGATAGTCAGGGGATATTTAGAATGAAAGATCAACAGATAGAAGAACTAATAACTGATGGATGATATACAGAGGATATTTAGAATGAAAGATCAATAGATAGATACAAAAAACCAAAATGAAAACAGTTTTCAATACACTATGCAACAGAGCAGTGTCTCCTGGAAAAAAAGCAACAACAACAACAGCTCGTCAACAAAGTAGCAGTACAGTATTCCACTAGTTCCAACAGACCTTTATAATGAATAACAACCGACATTTACGTAGCGTCATCATCATCATATCATCACACCCTATACCGATGTGGTCGTTGGGGGCACATCAACAGATGTATTCCTCCATAGTTGACGATCGTGAGCGGCTGTCTGTCAATTCATTCACAAGGAGCCCTGTCTAGTATTTTATATTGTCAATCCGACATTTCCGTTGGCGACCTATGCGACGTCCTCCGTCTACAGTTCCTTGAAGTATGTTTTTTTTTGGGCAGGGCATTATGCCTTAACACACACACACCCACACATGTAGCGTATCAGCCGTCTATCTGGGGAGGGTTGTGGGTTCCAACCCCCATTACGTAGCGAGCTATATTCAGTTGTACATATCGACTAATGCAGTTTTTGTATCAATCAAATACGAGATCATTTTCTTCTCTAAGCGTTGACAGTATGAACATGGTCTAGTCTTGCGTTCACCTGCCCGAGTTGAGTTAGTGAGGAAACGATCAAACAAACCATCACAAGCTGTTACGGCGAGGCGAACATTGACCAAACAACTACAATATGTACATCACTGAATAGATATATAGACAGATAGATAGATAGATGACAGGATAGATAGATGACAGGATAGATAGATGACAGGGTAGATAGATTGATATAATTTTGACACGTCTGTTAATGTATTTATCAAATAATATCAAATAATGAGTTGGTAAGGCCAATATTGATCAAACAGCTAGAATCTATTATGTAGAATAATATTTATAAAAAAAAAGAGCATGAAGGGGGGGAAAAAAGTAATAATGTTTTGAGACGCTTCCGGTCAGTTAACTTGGTCAGTGGGTGAAAGCCGCGGCTAGATCGAAGGTGGCCGGATTACAGGCCAGGCCACTAAATGTTTTGACGTGTCCGATCAAGTTGGACCAATCAATCTGCCCATGAGCCCTGGTATAAAGTTTTTTTAAAAGCCGGTGTGTTGGGTTCAACGCGGGCCAGTGTAGTGGCAGTGCAGGCCCGGTCGATAGTTCGTGGGGGTCATAGGTGAACTTATGTTTTCATTACAGCCGAGGGTTTGTTACGACACCCACCAAATGCTGATGGGGATGGTGAACGTTGGTCGGTTGGGGCTCGGGCAACGATTAAAATATTGGGCCCTTAAACAAAGTCAGACATTAAAAGAAGGGAGTTTTAAGCCCCACCCCCGGGGTCAAGATTTGGGGCTCTGGTTGAACGGCGTATGTGCTCGCTTGCAATTAAATCCGTCTCTGGGGCCTGTGGTTCTTCCAACTACCCATATACCCAATTCATTAAACTGGGTGGAGTTGAGAATTTTAACCAGAAACGGGGGGGGGGGGGTCGAGTCTATCAGAGAAGAACGCACCAGGGACCTACAAGTAGGCCATCGAGCGCCAACACTCTGCGATTTGTTAATTATTTTTTCGTACACTTTGGAGAAACCCGTTTTTAAATTCCCTCACCCCTCCCCCATTTAAAATCTAACACTGCCCCCCCCCCCTTTTCCACGTTGGTAAACAATGATACACTTTACACATGGGTGTTTGCATTGCCCCCACCAACTGTTTATTGATGTGGTGAGACAGTTGAAAAAAAATAATATTACTTGAATACTTGAATATTGTTAAGAAGAAACTATGAAGGTGTAAGAATAGCGACATTCAGAGAAACGGAGTTCAGCGTGCATTGTTGTTGTGTTTTTTAAGTAAACACACTTGGCACGGTATTCAAATAAAGATATAGAGGACACCCTAAAACAGAGAATAGTACTTGTGTGTCTGTGTGTGTTGACCGATGGATGAAATGGGATTCATGTGTTCCTTGCTACTCCCACGGTGGCCATCTAATACACAATCGTACGTTTGTAAAGGGTGTGTGTTTGTGTGTTTAAATGTGTGTGTTTATATATGTGTGTGTGTATTTATGTGTGTGTGTGTGTGGTGTGTGTATGTATGGGTGATTGTTCATAAATGTGTGTGTGTGTGTGTCAATTGTGTGTATGAGTATTTATGTACGTTTGTGTGTGGATGTATGCGTGTTTGTGTGATTGTTCTCATACGTGTGTGGTGTGTGTATGTATGTGTGAGTGTTCATGTATGTGGGTGTGTGTGTATGTGCGCGGTGTGTGCATGCATGCATGAGGGTGTTTATACATGTGTGTGTGGCGTGTGTGTGTTTGTTTCTGTGTGGCGTGTATGCATAAATATGTGCATCTGTGAGTGTGTTTGTGAGTGTGGTTGTGAGTGCGTCTGTGAGTGTGTTTGTGAGTGTGGTTGTGAGTGTGGTTGTGAGTGCGTCTGTGAGTGTGTCTGTGAGTGTGGTCGTGAGTGTGGTCGTGAGTGGCATTAAACGTTCAGTTATGCTGTCATGTAATGCTACTATAACAACAACAAACCAACAGCATTAGTTTCAAGTCCATGCTACACAAGATTAAAGAAAATAAGAGAAAGGGGAGAAGGACAAAAAAAGACAATCTCTAGTAACAGGAGACAATAATCTGATCTGTGTATTGACTGGGTACTTTAAGTTGAAGTCATTTGTTACTGTACTTCAATTAACACAGGCAACATGGCCGAGTACTTTTAATCATACTTGCTAACTGGGCTTTAAAACATAAAAAAAAAACTGGACGGTTGGAGGTATAAAAGAGAGAGTGCATAGGGAGAGAGATGAGAGATATGGGGGGGGGGGGGGTAGGAGAAGAGAGATCGGTCATAATATCGGATGAAGTCCATCGGTGGCGGCCTATGGGGGTGGTGAGTAAGGCAACTCAGGGCCCTTTGGGGGTGGTGAGTGAGGCGACTCGGGGCCCTTTGGGGGTGGTGAGTGAGGCGACTCGGGGCCCTTTGGGGGTGGTGAGTGAGGCGACTCGGGGCCCTTTGGGGGTGGTGAGTGAGGCGACTCGGGGCCCTTTGGGGGTGGTGAGTGAGGCGACTCGGGCCCTTTGGGGGTGGTGAGTAAGACAACTCAGGGCCCTTTGGGGGTGGTGAGTGAGGCGTCTCGGGGCCCTTTGGGGGTGGTGAGTAAGACAACTCAGGGCCCTTTGGGGGTGGTGAGTGAGGCGTCTCGGGGCCCTTTGGGGGTGGTGAGTGAGGCGACTCGGGCCCTTTGGGGGTGGTGAGTGAGGCGACTCGGGCCCTTTGGGGGTGGTGAGTGAGGCGACTCGGGCCCTTTGGGGGTGGTGAGTGAGGCGACTCGGGGCCCTTTGGAGGGGGGCGTTATGAGATTCTTTTACCAGCTAGATGTAGTTAGACTAAACTATCGGCCCCATCATACATGATACTCACACAGGGCCTAGTGTGCTGCACCCCCCCATCACAAGACCTCCTATGAAGACAAGAATTATTGATTACAGATTGTTTAAGACTTGAATACAAAGACCTGGGCGGTATGGAGGAAACAACAACAACACAGAGAGAGGTCAAGACGTAGATAAAAATCGGTTGAGATGATGATTTTGTGTACAGAGGACGAGTTGACCTGATACTAAACTGGGCGTAACTTACAAGGCCGTTGACTCAACCAAATGTGTGTGTGTGTGTGTGTGTGTGTGTGTGACTGACGAACAATCAGATAGACCAGTTTACTTCACGTGCACTATCACAGGGGCGTGGTGGGGGTGGGGTCAAAGAGAAACGCATTCCTTTAGTTCCTATAGCAACAAGTACCATTAACAGATCTATAACAGTCAATGGATCAGTCATTCCGTTAGTTCCTATAGCAACAAGTACCATTAACAGCTCTATAACAGTCAATGGATCAGTCATTCCGTTAGTTCATATAGCAACAAGTACCATTAGCAGCTCTATAACAGTCAATGGATCAGTCATTCCGTTAGTTCCTATAGCAACAAGTACCATTAGCAGCTCTATAACAGTCAATGGATCAGTCATTCCGTTAGTTCCTATAGCAACAAGTACCATTAACAGCTCTATAACAGTCAATGGATCAGTCATTCCGTTAGTTCCTATAGCAACAAGTACCATTAACAGCTCTATAACAGTCAATGGATCAGTCATTCCGTTAGTTCCTATAGCAACAAGTACCATTAGCAGCTCTATAACAGTCAATGGATCAGTCATTCCGTTAGTTCCTATAGCAACAAGTACCATTAACAGCTCTATAACAGTCAATGGATCAGTCATTCCATTAGTTCATACAGCAGGAAGTACCATTAACAGCTCTATAACAGTCAATGGATCAGTCATTCCGTTAGTTCCTATAGCAACAAGTACCATTAACAGCTCTATAACAGTCAATGAATCAGTCATTCCATTAGTTCCTATAGCAACAAGTTCCATTAACAGCTCTATAACAGTCAATGGATCAGTCATTCCGTTAGTTCCTACAGCAACAAGTACCATTAACAGCTCTATAACAGTCAATGGATCAGTCATTCCGTTAGTTCCTATAGCAACAAGTACCATTAACAGCTCTATAACAGTCAATGGATCAGTCATTCCGTTAGTTCATATAGCAACAAGTACCATTAACAGCTCTATAACAGTCAATGGATCAGTCATTCCGTTAGTTCATATAGCAACAAGTACCATTAACAGCTCTATAACAGTCAATGGATCAGTCATTCAATTAGTTCCTATAGCAACAAGTACCATTAACAGCTCTATAACAGTCAATGGATCAGGATTGGGTGCACAATAAAATTAATTAGCAGACATTTTGTTTTTTTGTTTAGCTCCTAGGGAGACGCCCCAAAATCCAACCAATAGCAGCACGCGGCTGTTAGACCGGAATTAGGGCAACATCTAATCCCTGTACTGTCGTTATTGGGGGCGTTGTGCTCGCGGCGCCTGATGGACATTAGTGACCCCCCACCCCACCGATTCCGGACATATTTTTACCGAAAAACTACACAGAAACAGATGAAAAATATCTATCTATCTAATATATCTATTTCATATATTTCTGTATAATTAGTTAAATATATATATATATATATATATATATATATATATATATATATATATATATCTCATTAAAATAAAAATGTAATATTCGTAGATATTATATAGATGGATCGAACTGGCTATAAATGATCATGTGATGAAGTAATGGGAAGATGAAGTACGGTGTTATTTCTTTCTATTTCAATCTCAAGAGAACAGCGTTTAATGTTCAATAGGTGATGGGCGGTGTATTCCTTACAAAACACATCCGTGTGTTTAAATTGTTGTCATCTGTCCAGACTACTACACCGGTGACGTACAAGGAAGTTTCACACCGGCTGTAGTCATTCGTCTTGTGTTTGAAACTATCGCCCACAAAGACCGGATGATCTCCCCATTCTGCTAATGGTTCCGTGACTCAAATGTACTACAAGAGATCGAAAGATCAATCAACAACAACAACAAACACGGGGGCTGGACTTTTGAGTGTACTATTCATTGATTTCTGTTGGTCACTATTTCACGGTTCAGAGTTCAGAGACTATTTCACGGTCCAGAGACGTTCTTCTGCTGCGAGGCCAAGTAGTTCACACTCAACAGCAGGTCACCGTGGTTCCTTGTGCTACAATGTCAAGTTGTGCTGCACTTCTCTGACTGGATGTCAACATGGTCGCCTGGCCGTACTCTCTGCTCATTAAACAATGTGTGAGAGAGAACGTCAGCTCCAATCAAGGCCAGTTTGAACTACTGAATACCTTATATCGGCATAGCTTAGCTCTAACTGGTCTTTGCAGTTTGAACTACTGAATACCTTATATCGGCATAGCTTAGCCCTAACCGGTCTTTGCTATGTTTCAAAAGTCAACCAGGCATGATACTTATTCGAACCATGATTTCTCCCATGATAAAAAAAATAAAGATATTTACTACTAATTTTGACAACAAATGTTTACATCTCCAATGAAATCAGATAAGGAAAATATTTCGGACAATGTTTTTCAACCAGAATGCGTTACTGTCCCCCCAGTGGCGTAGTGAGGGGAAAGCAAGTGGGGGCATATGCCCCGGGCGCTACTCACAAAGGGGCGCCAAATGGTATATTTTACATATAATAATACATGTTTTTCGACTGGGGGGGGGGCGCTATATAGGTGTTGTGCCCCGGGCACGAGTTAAGCTCGCTACGCCACTGTGTCCACCTCATCCATACCCTCCCCCTATATAAATCATACGACTGAAATGAGGTCAACTAAAAGTTACAAAAATTGTTTGTTTTACAGGAGGAGAAGAAACAGACAGAGTATACGCCCTTTAGTCTTCAATCTACGGAGATGTATCAGAGATATGAACCAAACCGTGTGTGTATCTCTGTGTGTGTGTGTCCCATTCCTCAACACTTTGATGAAATAGCAATGGTCAGACTTACAGGAGTTTCCAGACTGGCTGATGGTAGAACAAACAAGCAATTAAACCTGTTCCATTCTGGACACAGGACGTGTTAGCGCATTTTCATGTTATGTATCAGTACGTTTGTTAGCTTTCAGTAAATATTTGTAAATTTTGGAAATGTTTATAAATTCAGTTTTGTAATGCATATATCTGTAAAAAAAAATATTATAAAGACGTTTCTTTATATTTGAAAAAAAATTATTTTCTCTTAAATCTAACTACAAGTGGTTTGTGGTTACTGAAATAGGACTCATAATTGAAAACATTCGAAATTGTAGTCATTTAATCGTCCGAAAACTCCGTCAATTGTTGCATAGCTCTGATACTTTCAATTAAACTCAGAACACAAGCTTACTATTTCATTTGATGAGTTTCTTAATAAATCTTGGTGAAACTACGTGCTGCAGTATTTCGCACCAAATGAATGGGTTATTGAACGTACAAGGTGTAGAATGGGGCCATATATATAATATATAAGCCCCTTAGGAGCCCTGAAGCCCGGCCCTCAGAAGTCCTATCGCGAAATGAACTTTTGATGTACACATGGCAGGCCAAGACCTACAAAATGATATATACATCATGGGTCTAGGACTTATGGTTGCTGAGATATAAGGCGCTCCATTATTAATATAGCTTATATAGGAAAAAACGGTACTAAGCCCCCTTTTACGGCCCTGAGAGGTCAGATCGCGAAATGGAAAAAAGTCATTTCTTGGCAGGCCAAGACCTACAAAATGATATATACATCATGGGTCTAGGACTTATGGTTGTTGAGATCTAGGTGATGACAGACAGACAGACAGACAGACAAAACGCTCTAAAAAAATAGTCAAGACTTGTCCAGCTGAGTGGGTCACTAAGTGAGATCAAATATAACGTCATCTGGATGGTGGGGGAAATCGATGTCACAGGTCACACACACCCACACACACACACGGACATAGCGAGACGTTTAGCTAAGAGATTGAGTTTATCAAGATGGCCATCTGTGAGTACAGCAAATACTGGATGACGTAATGGCCTTTTAGCGGGGGTTGGATTCAGAATGTGTTTGCTTTTGTTTAAATATATTCACCAATTTGTAGTCATAAGTTAGAAATGGCCATTAAATCAAACAGAAACGAAACCAAGTAAATTGAGGAAGGTCTTCTGAAAAGTGGTGTGTGTGTGTGTGTGTGTGTGTGTGTGTGTGTGTGTGTGTATGATATCTGAATACAGCCCTTGCTAATAGACATGACACTCCTAATTATGTTTCAAATTTTCTGTTAATGACTTTTCGGGGAGATAAGCGAGCTAAATAGTTTATGAGCCAGGACACAACACAGACTTACACTGCCGCCCACGTATTTTGTCAAATGTATTGCAATGACTATAAAAATTGTGAGACTTTTATAATGAATAAAAAGTATCATCACCAGTCTACTTCAATGACTCCCCCCCCCACCTCTTCTGACTACCATCTCCACTAGCCGCCAGTGACCTGCTCTAACACCACACTGATGTTCCCGTGTCTTGTGTTATTTAGATCTATTCCGATATTCCCCCCCCCCCCCCCAAAAGTTTTTATTCCTGTGAATACTTTCACTATGTATGTATGTATGATCAGTTTAATTGTGTGTTTTTCCTTGTGTCAGACAACTTCATGTAGACATACTGTATATATATATATATATATATATATATATATATATATATATATATATATATATATATATATATTTATATATATATATATATATATATATATATATCAATCATCATATATCATAATACTCATTTCCAGTGTGCGTTAAATCGAAAGCGGAAAACAATAATTCAAAATGGCGTCATCCCCTGTGTATCGATTCCATTTTTCTTTTTGAAATATCTACAGTTTTCAATACTTTCTGTGCTTTTAATTATGAAATGTAAAAGTCCCCAATATTAAAAATTAATAATTAGCATATAATATCATTCAAATCATTGTAGTTTTTATAACAACAGAGCATTTTAACATCGTCAGAAGTAAACAATAGTAATAATCGAAAATCTCCGACGTCGGCGACGATAAGACTATTGACCGCGTTTTCGTATCTAATTTCGTAAATAAAGTCGATATAATATTTAAAAAAGAGAAATTCTGCAAATTTCTATACTAATTAAATTCTCAGCTTTTATAATATATATTTTTTAAAATAAATACGGCTTTGAATTATTTCTTAATTACAAAATAACAATATAGGCCTAAAAAACTAGGTCAAAAGGCAATGAAAACATAACCGAGCAATATTTTTCTAATAGTACATTAAAATTGCAACTTAATCTGTGTGCCGCGGTAGTTGAATGGTTATGCAGCTTGGTCAATATACACTTTTATGCAGACTCTCCGGGTTCCATATCTCTCAGAGGCATTTTTTCCTTATTGTTTTTTTTTTTACAGAATATATTCTTTCAGTTGTTTTAATGAAAAGTAAACTAATTAGATCTCTTTGACATTTTTTAAATTAAAATAATTTATCTTTTAGGATGTTGTAAGAAAAAGAAACAACAACTAATTAGGTTTTTAACTATTTCATTACTTTAAAAAAAACGAAATAATTTTGAAAAAATGTATCAATTCTGAACAAAGAGGCGTAACTAGGGTGGAGGGGGGTCCGAAATCGAAAGTCCCACCGGGCTGCAGCTTGAGGGGAGCCCCCAAAATTATTTTTTTCATTAAATATTAAGTACATAATCTCATGTCATGGTATCGAATGTCAAAATGCAGGGCCCCCAAATCCTAGGTTCGGCAATGGTTTAACAAGTCTATCTTCCTGCAAAGGCTTTGCGGGGTACAGCTAGTATATATATATATATATATATATATATATATATATATATTTCCCTGAGGACCAGGCTTGCGGAGCCGCCATATTTTTTTCCGGCTCCGGCTCCCACAAATTTGACGGCTCCGGCTCCCTATTAAGATAGTATCACACGAGACAAAAATTTTTGTAATTGCGCCACGCAAACATGCCGCTGATAAAAAGTTATGCAAATTTTGTCGCGTTCACCCCCATAGAAGGCCCGAAGCGTACGGGGGGACCGGGGCCCCCTGCGTTTTGTCTGGCCCCCCTCTGCTTATTTGTTCTACTTAGTAAAATGTATTACCTGCCCCCCCTGCTATTGCCTGGTCCCTGCTGTAGAATGCCTGGCCCCTGCTGTAGAATTTTCACGCTACGGGACTGCCCCATAGTCAGGAACTTGAAAAATATATTGCATGTTGGTTTTACTAAAAACAAACCATTTCAGTGCATCCAGAATCATATCATTATTTTCGACCGAGGTTTCACTAGTCGCCATTTTCATAAGTAATAAAAAGTTATTTCAATGATCAAATTAGCAAATAGTAAAATGATACATTATTTAAAATATTTTAAAGACTTCAGTATTTATATTTATTATTCATAAATTCGAAGTGACTATTCGGATCCGGGTACCAATAAACTCCGATTTTTATTCGGACCCCCGTCCCAATAAAGTCTGATACTTATTCGGACCCGTGGCAAATATGCACTTAGCTTAGCTATATGTTACGGATCCTTTTAATGATGATGCTTGTAGAAGGTGTAATAAATCAGACAACACAAATCACGAAGTTAACTCCAGTGAAGTAACATCAAACAATCATTTAATACTTGAACATGAACTGACATAAAGGTAGATCCAGGAGGAGTACAATTGCAAACTGTAAATATGCATCCATCTACATCGATGCCCAAAGCTAGACTAACTATAAAACAAAGTGACGTATACACTAAAGCTCCCAATATTTACACTCAAGATGGCGGAATGACGCCATAGATACTGCGGTGGGCGGAGCCTAGCGAATTGCGTCATCAAACTTAGACTATATTATTTCTCCACACTATACATAAACTTTATTATTGTTTTTTTTTATAATTATTTGAATTGTATGTCTAGGGTTCCACTAAGCGGACTATGTATTATTATTTTTTCGGGTTCCGTCTAATAGAGTTTAAATATAGCTAAGCTTAGTGCATATTTGCCACGGGTCCGAGTAACAATCGGATTTTATTGGGACCCGGGTCCGTATAGCCACAGCCTTATAAATTTATATACTCTATTTCAGATATTCTGTTTATAATAAAATTGTTACATACAGAAAGCGACCATTTTGTTTTTTGTCTATTACAAATTCGCGGCAGCCCCGTAGCGTGAAAATTCTACAGCAGGGCCAGGCATTCTACAACAGGGGCCAGGCAATAGCGGGGGGGCAGGTAATACATTTTACTAAGTAGAGCAAATAAGCAGAGGGGGCCAGACAAAACGCAATTGGGGCTAAGCCCCCCCCTGGCCCCCACACACGCTACGGGCCTGATTCGCGGTCAAATAATAATACGAAATGACGCTTTCTATTTGTGGTCTTAGTAAAAATTTATTTTAAATGATTTATACAATTATTCTATGAAATAACACTGTTTTAACTTATATGTAACAAATAACATGCCATTAAAAATATTTCGGAGGGTAAACAAGATTTAAAACGAACACAAAACGATTCCCCATTAAAGATTTCTTGTGGTGATGTGCGTGCACGCTATCATTTTAACGCTGTTACTGTTGTGGCGTTCGTAAAAATAACATTTCAAATTGTAGGAGGCAAACAATCAAACAAATTTGGAATTTTAAAGCTAAAAAAAAATTCTGCTGTAAAAAAAAAGCATTTGGGAGCCGTGGAGCCGCCAGATTTTTTCGGCTCCGGCTCCGGCTCCGCAAGCCTGCTGAGGACCCTCCGTACCCAGGCGATGAGAATATTTTTATATGGCGGCCATGTTTCTATGTTATACTCGACCTGGGGTCTAATCCCTGGTTCGATAAACATAAAAAAAAATCCTGTCCAGATGTCTTTGTTTTATAAACTATCTTAGACATCTGCAAGTTTCTTTTCTTTTTTTCTTCTTAAACATGCTTGTAATTTACCTCACCATAATGTTTTAGCCTAACGACTGTCTGTCTATCTGTCTACTTTTCGTAAGAACCTATTTCCTAGTATTATTGCATCGATAACCACCGCGTTACATACTCGGGTTCAGTGATGATGTTTATTTCACCATTTAAGCTGGTTCACCAACGAATCGTCCCCTCGATGCGCCACCACCAATGACCATTAACTGAACTAAAAGATGCTGGCCAAATCATGCAGTTGTTCAGCTCTATCGTGGATATAGACTCGTGTGTCGGGACGTGAGAATATGCGCTGCCAACGCACGAAACGTTTTTCACTTGCACATATAAATCGGCGGGAGTAAAACTCAGACGGCCATTGTTACCAGACTAGTGGAAAAGCCTGCTGAAGCTGGCTGAACGAAATCCGACAGAAGGGATAACAAAGAAATATACGAAATACTGCAATAGAAAAGAACATGTGGCCTTTAATGCCATGAACAGAATACGATATGAACGGAAATAACAAAGAAACGTATAAAATACAATGCATACACCGCACGATATGAAAACTACCTGCGGGGGAGACACGGTGTTACAACGCATACACCGCAGGATATGAAAACTACCTGCGGGGGAGACACAGTGTTACAACGCATGCACCGCACGATATGAAAGCTACCTGCGGGGGAGACACAGTGTTACATCGCATTCACCGCAGGATATGAAAATTAACTGAGGGAGACATTAAGGATATCTGTACTTATTGGTGCCTGACATGACATCATATGTGTACTGGAAGAAGGGGGGGGGTCGGCCGTGTGGGTCACCCAGTTTGCCTATACATAATAACGTCAAGGGGGGGGGGGTCGGCCGTGTGGGTCACCCAGTTTGCCTATACATAATAACGTCTCTAGCTGCATCTGGACATGAGAAACATACGGCACACATTGATTTTTGTTTTAATGAGGTATTCTAAACAGACTTCACGAACCCGTTGGTCGGTTAGTTCATTCTTTAACTCACCCCATGATACTGTGCACTGAACGTAAATAGCTTTTAAAAAATATTCGTCAAAGTTATAGTTATTAAAATGTAAGTTATTTTAAACATGCCTAACAACAACAACAATTGATCCAACGATGGGTTTCATATTTCCAAAGTCTGTCTATATTTTTAAAACGATAAATTGTAGTCTTATTTCGCTATGACAGTGTGTGCGCACACACACACACACACACACGCACACACACACAAAGAAAACATTAACAAGCTGCCAACTATAATTCGAAGTCGTTAGGAGGTGTGTTCTCTAGCTATACGGTGGCCAGCCAGAGCATTAATTAAAAGGCTCTCGAACGTTATCACAGAGCTTGCAACAAGGCAACAATTTTAGAAACGGGGGGGGGGGGAATTTTATTACTTTCAGCTCGCTTAAATCCAGCGATGCTTTAGGCGCAAAAAGGATTTTTTTTCTTCTTCTCTTTTGTTAGGCAGACATTAGGGGAAGGCTTGCTGTTTTGATGGAAATATTATGAACTGTATGAGCGGCTAATTACGTGGGATTTATATTGAAATATTATGAACTGCATGAGCGGCTAATCACGTGGGATCATCCATCAATCTGCAGGAATTATTCACGTGCATTTTCTGACACGCTTTCTTTTATCCTTGTTATGACAACCACTGTAATCAAATGTAATATTATTGTACGATCTAATGATAATATAGTACATGCATTCATTTTTAAGCCAACTAGTGATTGGGCGGTATCAACATTTTTACCGATTACGATACTGTTCATGGTATTGCTTAAACTTCCGATTCCGCCATGATTACTATATTGAGAACTAATAGACTTAATGGAAAAGGAAATGAGTTGGAGATGAAATATTTAATTGCAAAGAATTAGTAATAAAGAACTCGGTACAAATGATTGGATAACGATTCTAAAACGTTCATATATATATATATCTGATTTTAGATTCCGAGCTATCGTCCCGTAAGTAAAAACTTTGGCACATTAATCTAATGTGAGATATTCCAATTGGAAGGATGTAATCTAGTATGATCTAATCTAAATATAGTGTACGCCTTAAGTCTGTCTGCTGCAGATCGAAAGTAAGAATAATGTTTCCTGGTTAAATAATAATGCCTTCTTGCCTGCGTCTCTATAAATGTGTTTTTTTTTTTTAATCTAGTTTAAAATAGTTTTTTTTTTTGGTTTTAAATAGGAGAAGTAAAAGTATAAATAGTGAAGAGTAGCAATAGCACTCAAATGAGTGTTGCCCCCTTTTTTTTTTACAGCAGACAGCAGTTTAAAATCGTCAAACGAAAACAATTGTAATGATCGGAAATTCTCCGGCGATAAAAAAAAAAGGCAGAGATCATTGTGACAAATTTTATTTATAAAATATTTTTTTTAAAAGTCGATCTAATTTAAAAAAAAAAAATCATAAACTCTGCAAAATGTACGTTTTATAAATAAAATTCTCAGTGACCAAATGAATATGTAGCTGTAAATACGTCACTTTTGCGAACATGCTTTGGTGGCCGAGTGGTTGAGGCATGACAATATGATATAATGAAGATGTTTTACAACTCTATTGGATGGGAAAAAAAAGTTAATTCTATGTGTATTCAAGCATCATATGGAAAGGGTTCTCTTTATCTTCAAGGCACCTCGCCTTGTCTTGGGCCCACAAAACTCTACACATGAAATTTTCAAACATGAATTACTCTCTACATCGGGGCCCCCATTTTCATACGATCCTAAAGTTTTTAGGGGGCCCCACAAAGAGCTTAGGACGGGCTCTGCTTAGTGACCATCGTTCAATTCAGTTTCTATTTTTTTAATATTATATATACACTCAATAAGCGACATTTGAAAATAATTTATCAGCCTAGGACTGGAAGAGTCAAAAATCTTCTACAATAAAATCAGACCGCATTGAATCACTTGATCTGAAACAACTGTTTTGACAAGTCATCGAAGGCCAATGTGGCATGTCACTGTTTTGACTTGTCAGCCATGGGGGGCGATGTTGGCATATCGCAAACGATACCGGAAACGTCTTCATTGACAACAGCCCCCCCCCCATCCCGCAGTGGAAATTAAGATGTACACACATACACGCAAACACACTGGCGGTCAATCCTGTTCATTGGTGTTCCTTCGACTGGAAAATAATTGTGCGGGTGGGTCGTATAGGGGGTGGGGGGGGAAGAGAAGAAAAAACAATAAAGAGAGATAGGAGGGAATTGATTTTTTATCGCCCGGCTTGTAAACTTTGAAGGTTCTCCATAAATTATAAAGGAAAAGGGAATTAATCTTTGTTTCTCTCGTGTGTAAGCTTCATTGGAAGATGTCAGATATGGATTTGTTTATTTATATATATATATATATATATATATATATATATATATATATATATATATATATATATACACGCTTGCATATATAACATGCAAACATGAAGGCATCATGGTATAACACGGTTTAGGATAATTTTCTGAGGTCCATAAAGGATGAAATGTTTATACATTGATATCACATCGAGTACGACTGAGACCATACCTACATCCACCACTGTGTGGCAGCTGGACAGTGCTGGTTGTCGATGGGGCTCGAACATGATAACCCGTGGAGCTCATGACCTCATTGACAATAGGGTCGCCTGGGATTTGGGGGAAGTAACGATGACAGCACCTAGTTGACCAAACTTTGAACTTTCACAAATAAGACCTAGTGATAATGAATGGTCTCATTACATCCCACAGGCCACCACCACCACCACTTTTACAGTAGCGGTGTAGAACAAAAACAAACAACCTCAGTAAACACGTGATATGACAGAGTTTGGCGAAGAGCCAATGTGGACTGGACTTATCAAGTTTGAGCAACTTATGAAGGAAATATATGTTGTTTCTTATATATGAGTTATATATCTCCACCTGACAAGAAAATAACGTCTTCGACATAAATTACTATTCACACTGACTCATACTATCCACACTGAATCATACTATCCACACTGACTCATACTATTCACACTGGCTCATACTATCCACACTGGCTCATACTATCCACACTGACTCATACTATCCACACTGACTCATACTATCCACACTGACTCATACAGTTTGTCAAAATTCGTAGTGATGACAGTTTGTCAGCTTACTGTGACTTCTGAAAAGCTAGTTAGTACACGAGGCTACAAGCTCGACATCTCTTTGAACGGTCTGATTTGTGTGTGTGAGGGGGGGATACATCTGTAAGAGAAAGATTTGGGAATTCTGGACAACCGGCAGTGTGGACAGTGTGTGAGAGAAGAGAGAGAGAGAGAGAATGAAAGAGAACAAGACTCTCGCTGTAAGGGTACAACCCTTCAACTGAACCGGGGACTGTGAGATGTAAACAGAGATTGTTTGCTGCTCCCAGACGAAGTAATCCAATATTATGTAGACCTGGACCAACAGAAAGAACTCAATAAATAACACCGGCTGCTGGTAGAACTACCAACACAAGATTCAATGAAACTTGATCTTATGAGATTTGTTGTTTTTTTCGCACTAAAATTTGTCACAATATTTGTGTATGCCTAACGTATACACACGTGATATATAGGTCAGTGGCGGGGTAAGTAGCTCACTAACTCAGGGGGTCAGTACATCATTTGAACATGTTAACCCCCCTCCCCATCCCACCCTCCAAAAAAAATTCTTTTTCGGTGCCCAAACCACATTTACTATCACACAAGTGTCTGCTAAATAAACTTTTCCTCCAAGAAAGTCTGTGTTACTCTGGAGTACCACATTTACTCACCTATCACACAAGTGTCTGCCAAGTATACTTTACATCCACTCAAATCTGTGTTACTCTGGAGTAATTTACCCGGGTTCGCGTCTTTTTAAAATCAGCAATACACACTACACCAGAGTTGCGGGATGATTTTGAAATGGGTCGCCGGAATTTTTCTCTTTTTTTTTTCAAACTAAATCGAGAAAAAAAATCAATCAATTCTAAGCTTCTCAGATGGGTCGCAAAAACCGAACAGGTTTCTTAGTGGGTCGAGAATCGCACAAAGTTTGAGAACCGCTGCACTCCACTCATATTGGATGGTTATTTCTGAAGTTTAAACTTTTAAAAAAAAAAAATCATGTTTCAATATGTTTGGGGTTATCATTTACGGCCGGTATCTGGTCTTCGTTGATTGGTCTACTGAGACTCGCCGTGTTGCAACAATACTATCCAAAAAAAAAACAACAACAACAACTGAATGTTTATAAGTAAGAATAAAACAGCAGAGTGGAGACACGGGGGACAACAGAGAAACATATAACACATACACACACAGACATAGGAACAAGACAGACGTGTTATACTAAACAGACGATGTCATAGTGACAAGTGCAGAACACTTTAAACAAACAATATCCCCGGCTTTCATTCATTCAAACCAACATAAGTGAGAAGAGTCGCTCGTTATGGAAATATAAACAGGGCAGCTAGGACCAAAATGAGACAATATATGTCAGAGAGGCGTAAACAATTCAGATATAATAATAATAATAATGAAACGTTGTACTATGGGGGGGGGGGAAGAAACAGACGTTTTTCATTTTTTGTTATAAATCAATGAATAGAAAATTTAAGATCTGGGTTACATTTTCTAAATATATTTTATAAAGATGAGAGAATGAATAGGAAGCAAACTGTGTTGTATTTTGAAAGTATATTTGAAGCACACATTGTTGAATTTTGAAAATATATTTGAAGCACACAGTGTTGAATTTTGAAAATATATTTGAAGCACACAGTGTTGTATTTTGAAAATATTGGAAGCACACGGTGTTGTATTTTGAATATATTGGAAGCACACAGTGTTGTATTTTGAAAATATATTTGAAGCACAAAGTGTTGTATTTTGAAAGTATATTTGAAGCACACAGGGGTGTATTTCGAAAATATATTTGAAGCACACAGTGTTGTATTTTGAAAATATATTTGAAGCACACAGTGTTGTATTTTGAAAATATATTTGAAGCACACAGTGTTGTATACTTACTGTTGGTGTGCTGGATAAAACTACAAGACCAGATGATGTGAAAGAAAATGTAGCATGTGTTGCTTATTTTATAAAAGAATGTCTACATTAAATCAATATTTCATTTTTAAAAAAGTATCTCGCAGACTGATTAAGTGTGCACATAATATATAAGCCGGGAACAAGTGATGACAAGAAGTATTGTTACTGTATAATGAAGGGTCTGTCTAGACCTATATGTAATATATAAGCCAGGAACAAGTGAAGGCAAGAGGTATTGTTACTGTATAATGAAATGTCTGTCTAGACCTATATGTTGATTGGTGCTTGTGTCTGTCTAGACATGTATGTTGATTGGTGCTTGTGTCTGTCTAGACCTGTATGTTGATTGGTGCTTGTGTCTGTCTAGACCTGTATGTTGATTGGTGCTTGTGTCTGTCTAGACCTGTATGTTGATTGGTGCTTGTGTCTGTCTAGACCTGTATGTTGATTGGTGCTTGTGGCTGTCTAGACCTGTATGTTGATTGGTGCTTGTGTCTGTCTAGACCTGTATGTTGATTGGTGCTTGTGTCTGTCTAGACATGTATGTTGATTGGTGCTTGTGTCTGTCTAGACATGTATGTTGATTGGTGCTTGTGTCTGTCTAGACCTGTATGTTGATTGGTGCTTGTGCCTGTCTAGACCTGTATGTTGATTGGTGCTTGTGTCTGTCTAGACATGTATGTTGATTGGTGCTTGTGTCTGTCTAGACCTGTATGTTGATTGGTGCTTGTGTCTGTCTAGACATGTATGTTGATTGGTGCTTGTGTCTGTCTAGACCTGTATGTTGATTGGTGCTTGTGTCTGTCTAGACCTGTATGTTGATTGGTGCTTGTGTCTGTCTAGACCTGTATGCTGATTGGTGCTTGTGTCTACGTCTGGGCCTGTGTACCATGTTGATTGGTGCTTGTGTCTGTCTAGACATGTATGTTGATTGGTGCTTGTGTCTGTCTGGGCATGTATGTTGAATGAGTGCTTTGTGTCTGTCTAGACCTGTATGTTGATTGGTGCTTGTGTCTGTCTAGACCTGTATGTTGATTGGTGCTTGTGTCTGTCTAGACCTGTATGTTGATTGGTGCTTGTGTCTGTCTAGACCTGTATGTTGATTGGTGCTTGTGTCTGTCTAGACCTGTATGTTGATTGGTGCTTGTGTCTGTCTAGACCTGTATGTTGATTGGTGCTTGTGTCTGTCTAGACCTGTATGTTGATTGGTGCTTGTGTCTGTCTAGTGTATGTACAGAAATATTTATACGCTTGAACGTAAAGGGGAGATGAGGAGGGGTGCTCCCCACCCCAAACACAATTGCAATACACGAAGGTATTTAAACGCTCATAAAGGAATGGGGGAGTGAACTATTTTTTTTTATGACTTCATTCAAAGAAAAGACAAACACTAAAAGAAAACCAAGTTGACCTTCCTTCCATAAGAGGTTTTGAAAAAAAAGTTATTAAACTTTCAACCGTGGTAAACTATTCCCGTGCGAGTTTAAAACCGTGCGTGCACAACCTGCTGCCGTCAGGGTCGATACAAGGATTGCGACTTGCGCACCACAGATCTAAACAGTTGATGGACACACAAGCCTTCTCTACTGAAACTGTACTTAAGTTTTCAGACTTAAAGACTAGAACGACAACCATTCATTTTAAGTAAAGGAAGGTGTAAACGAAGATAAGTGAAACGTCACTGTCTAAAGATCGCAACAAACCATGATAGATCTGTATGTTTTGCGTACTTCCACAAACCACTGATATACAGACAGTGTCACAGGAGTTATTGAAAATAATTCTAACCCATGCAGCAGAGTAAGATATCCGAGACATATGACAACCAAACAAACAAAATTCACCAATAAAGTGGCCCATAGCAGATAAACCATGAAGATAAATACTATGTATATGTTAACAAGAAAACGTTTTAAAAACTGTTGCTATAGATGAGGTGGATACCCGTTAGTTTTATTTTCGTCAGAATATTAGAAAATGGATTTAGACCTACGATTAACTTAGGCTCAAATAAGGATTTTGCTTATGGCCTTGGCTAAACAAGGCATCTCTGAGTTCACCGTCAAACTAATATATACATCGATTTACAATTATAAGACATGTTTGTTTTGTTTCAGATAGATACAGAGTGGGCCAAAAAAAATGAGAACATTGCGTAGAAAGTACTATAATTATATGAAAGTTTGTTTAGCTGTATGCATAATATGTTAAGTTGCTTACGCATTTACTTACTTGCCCGTTTAGATATATGACGTCATTAGTTCGACAATTTCAGGGCGCCATTTTGGATTTTAATGTGACAATTGTTTACAAAAGAAAATTTAAGTTTTTTCCCAAGAATGACAAAAATTACCACGACTTCATTGAGCCAGACATGTGGCCACCGAACAGTCCTGATTTAAACCCAGTAGATTATGCCATATGGGATGCCTTGCAAGAAAGAGTCTATCTTTGACGAAAATTTACCACCAGTGGAGTAGCTGAAGTTGGCAATAATTGAAGAGTGGAGAAATCTGGGACAGCGATGTATTGACAGACAGTAGCATAAAGGAATGACGTCTACGTTTAGAAAAAGTTGTTGATAAGCAAGTAGGACACATTGAGCAGGATTTCTGATTGGCTAAATACTTAGGAAACAAAATTACATGAACCAATACAATTAATTAAATTATATTTTTTTTTAAAATTCGTATGTTATACGACGTTCTCACTTTTTTGGTCCACCCTATATACATACATACATATATATATATATATATATATATATATATATATATATATATATATATATAGATAGATAGATAGATAGATAGATATAGATAGATAGATAGATAGATAGACACATAATACAGTGCAGCCACTATGCTTAATGACGTCCCATTCCAATTAAGACTAGCAATGTAACATTAATAGTTAACTTGAAATAAAGCCATCACAGATCAAGAAGAGATCCCATGACAGACATACATCATATCTAGTGACACACAAATAGTATGGCTGCCATTATCACAATTATAATGATGGGGAGTTTTTTTTTTTGTTGTTGTTGTTGTGTTGTCAAAATCGTCAGTAATGGATGCGGATATATTAATTCACGTTGTTACCCACACGCTATCAAACCCATAGATTACACACCAGCGAGATTTCGTATACAAGACTAGACTAGAAGGTTGCGTGCTGTTACAAAGACATTTGATGACTTACTTGATGTAGTAAGGTTTTTCATTGCGGTCTAGCGCTGTCTCCCAACCGTAGGGCAAGCCGGATGTATTATCCCAGTTCTCTCGAGGCGGTAACCAGGATGTCGTTTGACTTTTGTGGCTGTGGGGGGAAAAAAAACAAACAAACACATGTAAAAATGAAGCTGTTAGAAATATTTGTAACACCGGAGCGAAAGTAAAAAGTGGATTTAGCGACACAGACCCTGCGCGCTAACATAATTATTTTGTTTTAACTCACACTCAAGCAAAATCATGAGTTAAAATCAAATATTAAACATTTCATGAAATGACATTTTGGTGTTCTACAGGAAACATGAAAACAACTGACTGACTACATATATATATATAGACAGGGCCGTAGACTGGAATGACTGAGACCTTGATAGGGTATGACTACAGACGACCATCAACCATTTTTTTCCGAATGTTAAATCAAAATGCATAAAATAAAGTGACGGGGCTCTCTAAGGTTTGCCCCCCTCCCCCCCCCCCGACAAGTGTTCCGTTCGCCGTTCCCCCTCTCGCGGCGGACATGATGTAGAAGTCTAAATAATCAAATTAATAGAGGTCATACTTTATTTCAATGACTTGTGAGTTTCGGTAGAGGATAAGTAAAACAAAGCAAAAAGTCAAAAAAAAAAAAATAATAAAATAGATATGTACAATACAGAATGCCAATGACACTATACATTTTAAGATCTAATTGTTAACAGACGTTAGCATTAGAAAACCTGCAATGTACACAACTGTAACGGTGCATAATGTTTCTTGGTGTCGTAAATAGAAACAAACGAGATAATTTGACTTCAATTTATCGATGGTGACAATAATGTGTCTTAGTGCTTGGGGGTAAATCACGCAGATAAACATTTGAGTAAGTGTGTATGTGTATGTGTGTGTGTGTGTGTGTGCAAAACACTGACATCAACAAAAAATATGTGCGTAAAACCTATCAATGAAAATAAAAATCAAATTAAAAGAACTGCGGGCGGTAGAGTTCAAATCAAACCAAAGTCACCACCACATAGTGTAAGATTACTGGACAACTTAAAAAATGTCTAAAAGCTATAACGTTAGTGGCATTAACAAAACATAACTAGTAAGCGTAAGATTCTCTCCAGGGCCATTATTTTTGCCTAAAAGGCTACCCACCCCGGCCCCAAAACAAAAGTGTGTGTGTGTGTGTGTGTGTGATTAGGGGGGGGGGGGTAGAGAAAGTATAACAAGAAAGTATCACTAGCTCGCTAGAGAGTCTCTTATTAAAACGACCAGAAGCTTTTAAGGCCGGAGAGGAGGAAGAAGAGGGAACAAAAAAGAAGGGGGAAAGTGTCCCCCACCACCACCACAACAGTCCAACTAGTGGAGAGGAGTGCCTGGAGATGTTGCTGTGACGTCAGAGAATTGCCAGCTTTCACTACAGTTTCCTTAGGGCGTCTAATGATGGTACAAGTACACGGCTGACCACTGACCAGATTGCCTTGATTACTGCGCTTATATCCACCATCTCACAGAATCCGGTTAGACAAAATACAAAAAAAAAACCCGGGCGATGGGGGGAAATGGGTAGAGTGGGGGAGGGAGTGTAGCGTCGATGGTTTGTAAAGATGCACCCACCCCCTCAATCCTCGCCCGCCCCCCACAGCCTGGAATCATGGCGTGTGTTTTTTTTTAAAGACTTTGGACATGAGATCCCAATATACACGATGGAAAGGGTGGGGGGGGGGAGGAGGGGGGAGTTGCTGGAAGTTTTCCACATTTGTTGATATTGATTATCTCACACAATGGTGCGGTGAAGGAAACTAAACCAGGGGTGGGCAAACTTTTTGGCGCCGCGGGCCACATTAGGCTCGTCAATTTTACCGGCGGGCCGAACCGAGGGCAGATCTCATGTAAATCAAATGTAAACGTCGTAACGTAAAGAGGCCAGTGTTGTGCTTCACTCCGAGACGAGCTAAGCGCCGCGGGCAAGTATTAAACAGTTCGGAGGGTTGGATTTGGCCAGCGGGCCCAAGTTTTACTTATGGCTGATCTGGTGGTCATGGAAAATGAAAAAAATTGTTCTATAATCACGCACATACAATGGGATAGCAGGGACAATCCTTTCATTTTATTTCCATGCGATATCTCCGCGAATCATTTCTTTCCCAATAAGACAATTGACCCCCACCCCCCAATCCCAACATCTATCGAGAACATTAAATTGGATCGAAGCCAATTTAAAAAAAAAACGTATTTAACCGAGAGAAAGCTTTGTATGAGATTCTCCTGCGCCATGTTTTCTCTCATCGATTAAAGTGCAAACGTTGATCAGGTTCTAATTTTTATGACATCATTTTCCCCTTGCACGTTCCTTATTTATTGTCTTTCCTACACAGATTGTGTACAATATTTCATTTCAATGAGTTTCGCTCGTTTAAACAAGAACCCCCCCCCCCCGCTACTGTCAACACAATGTCTGCCAATAGTGCATGTTATCACCGCTGTCATGTATCATATCAAATGACATGTTAATTACTTTTTGTTGTACATGGTAACATAAAGGCAGCGTGTAGGCGTGTACTCTTTCAATTATTCGAAATTTCTGTATAGTGGGGAAATATATACATAAATAAAAGTTTACGCAGGCCAATTAAGAAAGAAAACATAAAATGGAGATGCAATGCCACCGCGGAGAGGGGTGGGGTGGGGGGAGAGAATAGGCAAGTAGAAGACTTGTCAAGGTCTCCGCGCCTGTTTGCCCCCCCCCCCCCCCCGGACACTTTCCCCCAATCTACTATTAAATGACCTGGCAGCTGGTAGACGGAGCCCAGATTTGTATACATCGTTAGGGTCGTGGGTGAATTACGATGCACTGGACTTTACCTTAGTTGACGGGTAGAGATAAATGAAGTAGTAATGTATAGACATGATGGGCACACAAAGCTCTATACTTTTTAGTCGTGATAATTGAACTAAATAATGTATTTGTATGATTTCAAGAATTATAATTTCAACTTTTCAAATGTACTGTTTAAATGATGGACATGTTCTAATGAGTACCGAACATGAACATGAACATTTCCTTGGCACGCACGCAGGGCCGGTCTAAGGTCAATTTGACCGATTGCTCCGAATAGGGCCCAGCGCCTGGCAGGGGAGGGGGCGGGGCTCGCTATTTACATTCAGCATATGACTATCAGTCATGGCTCTTGTCACAGATTAGAAGAGGGGCCTCGCAAGCATCCGTTAAATTGGACCCCGCGATTCGTATTGTCGGCCCTGCATGCGTGTAAAGGGACACTTCATTTAATACACGTAATTGCTCTTAGAGTTGTTGTTGTTGTTTTCTGTTACCACGTGTTGCCTGACACAACAGGAAAAGGCTTTTCTAATTCTTTAACCTTCAAAATTTTTTAAATTTCTGCACCTTCCCTTCCTCAGAAACACAAGTCAAAAGATGTACGTATCTGTTCGTATGCAAGTATTTTTGTATCTGTGAAGGAGGGAGATGTGGGTGGGGGGGGGGGGTTATGACCGAACGAATCCATTTTATTTCCTCTAAGTTGCTTTATTCTCTCCATAAATCACAGCCCCCCACACACACACAACCACCATTTCACCTTTTCTGTGTTCAGGCTGCCGTGGTTTTAAAACCAACCCATCTGCCGCCCCATTAGTTGGATAAATTAAACAGACCAACGTGGTAGAAAACACAATAAGTCTGTCGGTGATAGGCAGACATAATTTCGTTTCCATTCACTTTTTCAAGATTAAGACAAAAATTAGATTCATGCAGATGTGGTGGTGGGTGGAGGGGGGAGGGTGGTAGCCCTAGGGGAGGTATTGGTATTTCCTGAATCAGCCTCCAAAACTGTTTCCCCATGAAATAACATTATAGTTAGTACCCATAGCAGCCCCCGTTGGACGTTTTGATTTTGTGATTATATGGGTCAGTGTGGACAGTAAACAATGTGCTGAGCCGTATCTATGGATACTGGGAGACCCATGCAGACCCCCCCATCCCCAGGCCCACCGACAGAAATTTCGGGCTCCTGGGGAGGGCTGTCACGCCCCCTCCCCGTGCTGATAATAATATTTTCAAAAGTTGATTGGCCAGCTCAGTCCGGGCCCCTAAAACTCGCCGGGCCCCTGGGCATTTGTCCCCCCTTCTTGGCGGCACTGCCCTTCCCCACTGCCTTGTTACAAATATACATTATTATACATACATACATATATATATATATATATATATATATATATATATATACAAACATGGGGGTAACAAAAGTAAACATGAAATTGTTCAACTCATTGTCCGGTAGTTCGATATGTTATGACTAATCTACACACGCTGACATGAAGACCAATGAATTAATAGAAATAGAAGAATAACTAACTCAACGACCATCTCTGCTGAATGTGTTCTGTGCTGTGTTTCACGATTCATCTTCGTGCATGCCACAAAATTAATAGGAACCTATTTTTGTTTTGTTTTTCTTTAAAACGTGTTATGTAGGACTATTATTATTTTTTTGTATGTACAGGCTTTGTTAAATGTACAGGCAATCAATAAATATGTACTAAATAGGGCTTAAAAGGTCGGGCTAACACACACACATTAACAATCACTTGTCAGAAAAGAAATGTAATCCCTTAATTCTATAATATGGCGTGCTAATATGGGCGGATGATCGCGCGTTGAGTGGGAGTTTGTTTGGGTTCCGGTGAAAGTTCCCAAGCGCAACCAGCTTTAAAAATGTGTACCTGGCATTAGTTGGGGGTGGCAGTGGTGCCTTTTGTGTCTAAGCTAACCGCCCCAGGTACCCGCACCTGAGTGGAGGGGGTTACGATTGGAGGTTATTTTTGTCACTTAGCTGTAACATAACTAAAAAAAAACAACTGTATATGAGTTGTTTATAATTAAAAAATTATTCACTATATCAGAGAAAAAAATGACTAGTAAAAGAAGTTTTTAGACGAGCACTGACATAGATACCAGAATCGTGGCATGAAACCATGAAAATGCCTATAAGTCAAATAACGAAAAATAAAATCAATTATGATTTTGTTTATCAGTTGTGGATACTGGACCAGCTTTTATACATTCTCTATTAATCTGATGTTAAATTTAAACATGAATTCATTAGTGTTTTTCTTTTTTTTTAAAATCTATTAAAACAACCGTATGTCAGATATAATTATCGCCGTATATCAAATATTGTATTATTCACATTGACTTCATCTATTATAAACTAACTTGGAGGCTTCGTCGCGGTGTGGGTAGGGGTCGGCGTAGATTCTGGGCGGACACGGTCCGTGATTTTCGGGCACTCTACAAACGTGACTAATACAATCAGCTTTTGACAGCCCCGTGTACTGACTGCTCGGGGCCCGTTAGTAGTGGGGCACACACACTCTGAGAACCACTGATCTAGATAACAGAAACATTTTTACCATCATATACTGTAGACATTATCGGAAGCGTTTTAAGCCTTACTGGCCTAAACTAGCCTTACTAGCCTAAACTAGCCTAAACAAGCATTACTAGCCTAAACTAGCCTTATTAGCATAAACTAGCCTTACTAGCCTAAACTAGCCGTACTAGCCTAAACTAGCCTTACTAGCCTAAACAAGCCTTACTAGCCTAAACTAGCCTTACTAGCCTAAACAAGCCTTACTAGCCTAAGCAAGTATTATTTTTTTTTAAAACATCATTTTAGTGTATGGATTTTACTCACACCTCTGACCAAATTAAAAAATTAAAAACACATTCGACAAGATCATTTTACAAAAACAGGGCAGGTCTAATTACAGGAAACACAAAACAGACTCCCTTTACATGAAACAAAAAAAAAAACATTTCATTTTTTTTTTTAAAATTGGGGAAGAAAAGAGGTTTGAAAAAAAAAGGGCTAAGTGACAGCATAAAAAAGTGTTTTTATCGTGTTGAATGGCATCATTGGGGTGCAATTAACAAAAGACACAAATTCACATGATGGAGTGGCAGATCATGATCCGTACCAAAGATTTTTGAACAGAATAAGTAGCGCTCATTGTCAGACTACCAGGATGTTGGTGTGTGTGTGTGTCAGTGTGTGATGTGTGTGTCTGTGATGTGTGTGTGTCAGTGTGTGATGTGTGTGTGTGTGTGATCGTTTGTGTCTGTGTGGTGTATGTGTGTGATGTGTGTGTATGTCTATCAGTGAGTGATGTTGGTGTGTGTCTGTGTGTGTGTATGTCTATCAATGTGTGGTGTGGGTCTGTCTGTGTGTGATATGTGTATGTCTGTGTGTTATGTGTGTCTGTACGTGTGTGTGTGTCTGTCAGAATGTGTGAGTGCATGAGCTACTGTCACTGGCTACTGGCCGCAATCTGACCTCAGCCATTGTCCCTGCAACCAATGTTCCCTCTAAACCGAGCGCGTGAGCGATCGCTCACACGAATTCAGAGCGTCGCTCATACTACACGTACGATCGCCTACTCTGACGGACGACATCGCTTAAATCGCTCACTTCATACCACACCTTAAAGGGAACATTGCTTGCAACTACATGTAGCTAGATGTCAAGTCAAACTTTTTTTCCACACCGGTCACTAGACTGTCCCTGTTTCCATCCATCCATCCATCACCCTACACCCACATAGCAATGTACATGAAAGTCTGTAATAAAACTAAACCTTGGTCTACAATCACTTGGAAGCGAAGTACGGATCAATCAATAATGATATCAACAATGAGGGAATATAACAGGAGAGGTGAAATATTAGAGCATAACATACACACCGATATAATTTAAGGACAGACAGACATGCAGACAACTGAATGGTGGGCAGATAGACAATTGAATGGTGGACAGACAGACCGTCTGACGCATGGACGGACTTAAAAACAGCCAGAAAGATAGATAGACGAACAGATATATATGAAAAAAGAAATACAGAAATACTAGCAGATAGATACTAAGATAAATATACAGACAGATAAGTAGATAGAGTGACTGAGAGAAAAATCTATATTTAGATAGACAAGCAGAGAGACGAAACGGCCCATAGATAAACAGATCGACAGGCAGATAGGTTAACTGATAAATAAATAGACAGACAAATAGAAAGATAGTGAGACTGAAACCACGATATAACTACAGACATCAGTGACACATCTATGACTACCTGTCATCCACCCTCGGCGAGGATCTCGGGTTCTGTCGAGCGATGCAGGAGCAACAACGAGTGGCAGCTACTTTCTTTGATAGCGCCTGGCCCATGGCAGGTGAGCTCCACCTGCCTCGTCCTCGGTCCACTTGCAACAGAGACCACAAGCTGTTTTTTTTTAGTGTTATTTTTAACTTAACGTTCTAGCATGGTGACGAGCGCGTCCGTAAGGTCAAATCCAAAGCCTGATTAAATAATCACATCTCGTCTTACGGACCAAACCAGGTACGAAAACTTCCCAATAATAGACCAGCAATTTGTGAACAGCGCAGTATTAACTCACTTCAAGCCTTCACTTTCCAAATATATATCCAATGTGTTGTGCAGGTAAACATCTGGTTTCACAATCACCAAAGTTCATTTTAGTTGTTTTTTTCTTCATCATTATTTTTAAATAAATAAAACAAAACAATCATTTATCTCAGTCTGAAATGTGAGTACTGGACAAATAGGGTGGGGGTGGAGCTTAACAAAGACGTGTGTGTGAGTGTAAGAGAGAGAGAAAGAGAGAGAGAGAGAGAGAAAGAAAGAGAGAGAGAAAGAAAGAGAGAGAGAGAGAGAGAGAGAGAGAGAGAGAGAGACAGAGGGAAATGTAAGAAAGTAATAACTCAATTATAGATGTCTGCATCAAAAACGGAGGCGGTGTGTGTGAGTGTGTATGTGAAATGGGGGGAAAGTATGTGTGTGTTAGGGGAGGGGGGGTGGTGCGACGATTGGACAGTTGAATACATTAGGAAAGGGGTGGGGGGATGATGAGGAAGGCTGAACTTTTCATGAAGTAAGATTAAAAGATTTAAGAAAGAGAAATATATATATATATAACTCAGTCTGGTATGAAACAAAGGCAGGTCGTTAGCAGTAAGAGATTGCCTCTGTGTTTTGTGTTGGGAGTGTGTGTTGTGTGTATTGTTTGTGCGTATGTGTGTGTTGTATGTGTGAGTATGTGTGTGTGTGTTGTGTGAGTATGTGTGTGTGTGTTGTGTGTGTGAGTATGTGTGTGTGTTGTGTAGGTGTTGTATATGTGTGTGTGCTTCAATGTGGGCCTAGGGTGAGGGAGACGAAATGAACATCACTGTTGTATGGATGAAACATTTACAATACTATACACCTTGCATGTCATTCAAACTCTATTTATATGCTCATATATCAATTCATCCATAATGGCGGCGGCCACATACAATTTCTATAAATAGTTGTAAGATCAAAGCCTAAGGTACTTTGTTTTTTAAGTTTTTAGTACATTTTAATACGAGTATTTTTTTTTTTTGTTCTCAAGTAGGTTTCAAATACAAGGTATCCATGTATGTTAGACACTTAAAACAACATTTACGGTTAAACTCGATGTAGCTATTTAGAACATTGAACCGTGCTTTAAGTGTTCAAATAAGTTAATGTCTTTCTTAAAACTCCTCTAGTATGCCAATAGAATGACGTGTGCGTGTGTGTGTGCCTGTAAACAGAGATGTTCTTATTTTTTTTAGCCCCTGTGAAGTCTTTTGAAGATTTATTGGAGTCCTAAGCAAATGTACTTTAGTGGGCACTGACAGTACAAGATGGGAGTAGATGGGACATGAATTACTACTAGAATGGAGCCATTGGGCAGCGGCAGTTCTAAGCGATTGTTTAGTTGGCCTGTTTGTTTTCTCTGGGAAAGAATACATAGATTTCACCAATTAGTCTGTGTGTGGGAATACATAGATTTCACCAATTAGTCTGTGTAAGGGAATACATAGATTTCACCAATTAGTCTGTGTAAGGGAAAACATAGATTTCACCAATTAGTCTGTGTGAGGGAATACATAGATTTCACCATTTAGTCTGTGAGTGGGAATACATAGATTTCACCAATTAGTCTGTGTGCGGGAATACATAAGATTCCACACAAATTTCAACCATTCATCTTAAAAATACTAATCGTCAGATATATCTTCAAGTAACATTTTTCCTCAGCCACACAACATGATCTCCCGTATTGTTTGTTACCTGAGAAGACATACATACACGTTACTCTTTTAGTAATACACATCTCCAACTACCAAGTCGTCTCAAAGGTTTGTCTTCTTGCCATTATATATCAACTACATGTCATCTCAAAGGTTTACCTTCTTGCCATTATATATTAACTACCATGTCATCTCAAAGGTTTGCCTTCTTGCCATTATATATCAACTAACAAGTCATCTCAAAGGTTTGTCTTCTTGCCATTATATATCAACTACCATGTCATCTCAAAGGTTTGTCTTCTTGCCATTATATATTAACTACCATGTCATCTCAAAGGTTTGCCTTCTTGCCATTATATATTAACTACCATGTCATCTCAAAGGTTTACCTTCTTGCCATTATATATCAACTACCATGTCATCTCAGAGGTTTGCCTTGATGCCAGTATTCTTCCTTCAGTTTCACTTCTTCACACATTTTTTTCTTATCTTTCCCTCTTTCTTTTGTTTCTATTACTTTCTTGTCTTGTAGAATTGATGAAGAGAGAGTAAAAAAAAAAGAGAGAGAGTTTGAGAAACCTGGTGTCAGTTTCAGTGTGTGTGGCTACAACAACACAAAGTTTTCCCTTAAAAATTGAGCGAAAAGAAAATGAGAGAAAAAGAATGGAAGCCATCCAATTAGGAGGAAGTTGTGCAGTGGTTTTATCATTTGTTCTTTTAGTTTAGTGTTGAAATGTTTGAGATTATTATCTTGATCCTGTTGTCACATGTGCATGTTGCTAACACAAGTTCACATCATGCATAAAGTTGTTGATTTTTTTTTTGTTGTAATATCAAACTAACCATTATACTAGCCCACTGACATTGTTTACTTGCGACACCCAACAGTTACCCATCATTATTATACTACAATCCTATCACTTATTAAACCTGGCATTTTTTGTATTATCGCTAAAGTTTACATATTAATACCCATGTAGCCACTATCACATTTATCATATATCGTAGAGTGTTTTCTTGCAATTAAGCTGAAACCTGAATGTAATCCACAAGTCTTTCATCCCCACATTTTTTTGTAGTTAGCTAATAATCCACAACCATACCATTTATAGATAATATATAGTTTTACGTGTAATCCTCGAGTCCATCATCGCCATTCAAGATGCAGTGTACATAGCCAATCCACAAATCTGGTGAAATTTTTACCACTACCAGTCCTTACATAAAACATACAAACCAGTTACCTTTAATCCATTCAGTAAATAATTTCATATTCATAATTTGTTATGAAAAAGGAATGGGGCCATTAGGCCTACTTTAAGAAGGTGGTGCAAACTAGTCAATCTTGAACAGAGTGTTCATGTAAAGAAATAAATCACAATTTACTGCCTTAGTCATGATTAACATAATAAAACATTTACAAAGGTAGCAGAAAAAAAAATATTTTTTTTTAAAAAGGAGCGGAAGTATTCCATTATGAAACAACTGAATGAGATTCACAATTCTATTAATAGCACGCGAGACCATTGCCTTACTTTCAGAATGTCACTCAATGGGTCAAATAAGTAAAGATTCTATTTTTGTATTATATGAGCAAAATTAATCTGTTGTTTTAAAGCCCTACTATATATTGGTAGTGTGGCAGCCCTACAATAGTATAATGAGAGATGGATGTGGTTGTCCTACAATAGCATATTGAGAGATGTTTGTGGCGATCCTACAATAGCATATTGAGAGATGGTTGTGGCGACCCTACAATAATATATTGAGAGATGGTTGTAGCGACCCTACAATAGTATATTGAGAGATGGTTGTGGCAGCCCTACAATAGTATATTGAGAGATGGATGTGGTTGTCCTACAATAGTATATTGAGAGATGGTTGTAGCGACCCTACAATAGTATATTGAGAGATGGTTGTGGTGACCCTACAATAGTATATTGAGAGATGGATGTGGTTGTCCTACAATAGTATATTGAGAGATGGATGTGGTTGTCCTACAATAGTATATTGAGAGATGGTTGTAGCGACCCTACAATAGTATATTGAGAGATGGTTGTAGCGACCCTACAATAGTATATTGAGAGATGGTTGTAGCGACCCTACAATAGTATATTGAGAGATGGTTGTGGCGACCCTACAATAGTATATTGAGAGATGGATGTGGTTGTCCTACAATAGTATATTGAGAGATGGTTGTAGCGATCCTACAATTGTATATTGAGAGATGGTTGTGGCGACCCTACAATAGTATATTGAGAGATGGTTGTGGCAGCCCTACAATAGTATATTGAGAGATGGATGTGGTTGTCCTACAATAGTATATTGAGAGATGGTTGTAGCGACCCTACAATAGTATATTGAGAGATGGTTGTGGCAGCCCTACAATATTATATTGAGATGGATGTGGTTGTCCTACAATAATATATTGAGAGATGGTTGTAGCGACCCTACAATAGTATATTGAGAGATGGTTGTGGCAGCCCTACAATAGTATATTGAGAGATGGATGTGGTTGTCCTACAATAGTATATTGAGAGATGGTTGTAGCGACCCTACAATAGTATATTGAGAGATGGTTGTGGTGACCCTACAATAGTATATTGAGAGATGGATGTGGTTGTCCTACAATAGTATATTGAGAGATGGATGTGGTTGTCCTACAATAGTATATTGAGAGATGGTTGTAGCGACCCTACAATAGTATATTGAGAGATGGTTGTAGCGACCCTACAATAGTATATTGAGAGATGGTTGTAGCGACCCTACAATAGTATATTGAGAGATGGTTGTGGCGACCCTACAATAGTATATTGAGAGATGGATGTGGTTGTCCTACAATAGTATATTGAGAGATGGTTGTAGCGATCCTACAATTGTATATTGAGAGATGGTTGTGGCGACCCTACAATAGTATATTGAGAGATGGTTGTGGCAGCCCTACAATAGTATATTGAGAGATGGATGTGGTTGTCCTACAATAGTATATTGAGAGATGGTTGTAGCGACCCTACAATAGTATATTGAGAGATGGTTGTGGCAGCCCTACAATATTATATTGAGATGGATGTGGTTGTCCTACAATAGTATATTGAGAGATGGTTGTGGTGACTCTATAATAGTATATTGAGAGATGGTTGTAGCGACCCTACAATAGTATATTGAGAGATGGTTGTGGTGACCCTACAATAGTATATTGAGAGATGGTTGTAGCGACCCTACAATAGTATATTGAGAGATGGATGTGGATGTCCTACAATAGTACATTGTGAGATGGATGTGGTTGTACTCGTCGTCGGCATCCGTCCGTCTCGAGAGACGATGGTGTAGCTAAGATGAGTCTACAAAACACCGCCGGGAATGGCTGTGCAGTCCGACTCGGGAGTGGCAATCCCTGCCGCACTTGTCACACTTGAAGATAGTTGGTTGTTGTAGTTGTTGTTGTAGCTGTTCTTTTTTCCGCTTCCGTCTTGTTCTTTTCAGGGCAGCATTATCCTGTCGCTCAGCCTCTGCGCGCAATGAACCCTGCCGGACAGCGAGCCTCCATGAGTGGCGGTCGGCTGCTTGGCTCTCCCAGGAGTTGGGGTTAATGGAGCACTCTTTCATATCCTTTTTGCAAGTGTCTTTGTAGCGCATTTTAGGTCGCCCTGTTTTCCTCTGGCCGGTAACTAACTCGCCATAGAGTAGGTCTTTCGGGATGCGGCCTGCGTCCATTCTTTTGACATGACCGAGCCATCTGAGGCGTCTCCCGCTGAGAACTGCAAACAAGCTGCTCATGTTGGCCCTCTCTAGCACCCCAGTGTTGGGGATCTTGTCTTGCCACTTTATCTGCAGTATACGTCGCAGGCACCTCATGTGGAAATTTTTTAGCTTTCTTTCGTGCCTCGCGTAAGTGGTCCACGTCTCGCATCCATAGAGGAGGGTACTAAGTATGCAGGCCTGGTAGACGCGCAATCTGGTATTTTCGGTGAGGCTGGGGTTTTCCCACACACGTTGCTTTAGTCTCGCCATGACTGTGGCTGCCCTAGCGATTCTGCAATCGATCTCCGGGTCTATGGATAGCGAGCTGGAGATGGTGGACCCGAGGTAAGTGAAGTTCTCGACGACCTCTAGGGTGTGCCCATCGATGTCAATGCTTGGGGGTGTATCTGTACCCTGTGCCATGACATTCGTCTTTTTCAGGCTGATAGTCAGTCCAAACTCCTTGCATGCATGGGAGAGGCGGGTGACAAGCTGCTGCAGTCCGTCTTCAGTGTGTGATGTCAAGGCTGCGTCATCAGCAAAGAGCAGCTCGCGAATTAGGACCTTTGTGACTTTGGTCTTTGCACGGAGGCGGGCTATGTTATAGAGCTTGCCATCGGACCTTGTGTGGATGTAAACACCCTCGCTGCAATCCTTGAAGGCGTATTGGAGGAGCATGGAAAAGAAAATGCCGAAGAGTGTAGGTGCAAGGACGCAGCCCTGTTTTACTCCGTTGCTGACTGGGAAGGCCTCGGAGATTGCGCCGTTGTAGCAAACCGTGCTATGCATGTTGTCGTGGAAGGACATGACCACTGCAAGCAGGTGTGGGGGGCAGCCAATCTTTTGCAGCAAGCTGAAGAGTCCACTTCGACTTACTAGATCAAACGCCTTTGTGAGGTCGACGAAAGCGATGTAGAGTGGCACCTGCTGTTCCTGACACTTCTCTTGAAGTTGACGTAGTGAGAAGATCATGTCCACTGTTGATCGGCCAGCCCTGAAGCCACACTGTGACTCTGGGTAGACTCGGGAGGCGAGGGCCTGCAGGCGGTTTAGAGCGACGCGGGCGAAAGCTTTGCCGACGATGCTGAGGAGGGAGATGCCCCGGTAGTTATTACAGTCGCTCCGGTCCCCTTTGTTCTTGTATAGTGTGATAATTTTGGCATCCCTCGTGTCTTGGGGGATATAGCCCTGTTCCCAGCATCGACTTAGGAGGTCGTGCAATGGCTTTAGCAGTGTTGGTTTTCCGCTCTTCAGAACTTCTGGTGGGATTCCATCGCTACCGGGTGCCTTTCCGTTTGCAAGGCAGTCGATGGCTTTGCTTAGTTCATCCACGGTGGGTGTGGTGTCTAGCTCCTCCATGACAGGCAGATCTGGGATAGCGTCAAGGGCGGCATCAGTCACAGTGTTCTGGGTTGCGTATAGCTCCAGGTAGTGTTCGGTCCACCTCTGCATCTGTTTTTCCTGGTCCTTGATGACCTCTCCTGTTTTGGATATAAGGGGGGCGGTTTTGGAGGGAGTTGGGCCTATTGCCTTTTTGATGCCCTCGTACATCCCTCTTGCGTTTCCTGTATCGGCAGCTGCCTGGATGCTGCTACAGAGGTTCAACCAGTAGGAGTTGGCGCATCTGCGGGCGGTCTGCCGGGCTTTGCTCCTGGCTGTCCGTAGGGCTTTTAGTGTGTTGGGACTGGGCCTGGCATTGTAGGCCAGTAGGGCTTTCCTTTTTACCTCGGTAACGGGTTTCATTTCCTCCCAGTGGGCCTCGTACCAATCGGCGTTTTTCCGCTCTATCTTTCCATAGGTGGTGATGGCGGAGTTATATACGACATCACGCAGACGCGACCACCTAGAGTCGATGGTGTCAACTGCTAACTTTCTTTCACTGAGTGTAACTTCCAGACTGCTGATAAACTGTTGGTTTTTTTCGGGATTTCTGGCACAGTTGATATTGATGCGTGGTTGTACTACAATAGTATATTGAGAGATGGTTGTAGCGACACAACGTATAGCCGCCTTTAATTTCCTGGCACATTCATAAAAGTAGTTCAAATAAACATGTTTAAGACGCCCTTTAGGTAGTTGAAAGTTAATGTCACTAACATATAAACAAGGCGATCCCAGAATGACATAATATATGGGTAAAAAACGGACATACAATTACTTTCAATACGATACGAAGGGGAAACTTTTGCATAAGTAACTTAAATATGTGTTAAAGTTCACTTAACCCTAAAAGGGACATTGGTGCGGTGGAATGTACGTATGCTCGGATATAAACAGCCAGTGGGTAAACGTGTGAGCGCCAAAGTGTATCTCTTGGTGTTAATGTAATGACAAATTTCAGACACTGAAATGTTATAATAGACTATGCATGTCCATCAGACTCTATCCGTTGCACAAATACAAGTTGATCCCACACTTTTATTTAGTGGGTATAATGTCTGTAAATAGTCGTGTGATTCAGGTGGAGCTCAACAGACATGGGTGCATGAGGATAACAAACGCCACCAATAATACACCAAGAGTCGCCGCCCCTGTATTGAACAGTTGACGCTTCACTGTTATCTTGTCAACAGCCAAAACATGTTTTTCAACAAGGGAACGGTTTGAGTAGTGGATGGAAAAAGACAACAAAAGCAAAACATGTTATGACCTTTTTTTTTTTAAACCTCTGTTGTTTTTACATGGAAACTTAAAAGGTGCAATAACATATTTGAATGCTTCCCTCTTTACTCTTGCGTGTGAAGTTATATAAACTTGACATTATTTTGACAATAAATTGTGGGGTAACAGGATTTAAAACAAAAAAAAAACTAAGTGTCTGCAGGCAGACAGACAGACAGACATACACATTAGTTGGACAGATGGGTGGATAGATAAATAATTAGCAGACAGGTGGACAGAGATAGATGTGGAGAGAGAGAGAGAGAAAGAGAGAGAGGGGGGGGGAGAGACTGAGAAAGACATGTACATAAAAGATAGAGCTATTGATAGTAGTGTGTGGTTGGCATATGCAACATAATTCCGCATCATTAAAGATGATTCCTCCAGTGTGCCAATGAAAGAAGGCAATAAGTAGTGTAAAGATGAAAAACACCTAGTAATGCGATTAATCACACCCAGTGAGATATAACCTAGACGAGGTTTCAAAACACTGGTCCTAACAAGTAGGCGAACATATTCACTGAAAAAACAAAATCCCTGGCTGCTATATTTTCAATCTTTTATATCAAAGAAGAAAAAAAGCATGTGATAGAAGGGGCACTGCCCTAGGGCACAATGTATAGAATTTTAATAAAGTACGCGCTCCTCTTTACCTCTAACACCGCATGTGAAGTGACTTTAATTAGTTTTAATAACACAATTCCTTAGTGTTAATTTTTCATTGATTTTTTTTTCAATCTTTTATATCAGCTGTGATTGGAATAACACCATAAGGAGAGAAGAATAATTAATCAAATAAAAATGTCCCCTTAATGGGGCTAAATTGACTCTGTATATTGCCGATGAACACAAAATGTATTTAATAAAAGTTCAATTTGTTAAAAAAAAATGAATTCTTTGCACGGTATGTGGCCAGCAATGTAAAATGTTATGGGGCAGTTGGGAATAATATTTTTGTAATCATATAAAAAAAAAATGAACACAAATTAGCTGTCAACAGAAACAGTGGGGTGGGGGTTGTCCCGGGCAAGTGAAGCCTTCTGTACATGAAAAAAAGATAGATGATGATGAGTCGTAAAACAGGACAGGCTGAACGAAGAGTGAAACCCAAAGTAAAGAACACCAATGTGAAGATGGGGGATATGTTATACACACACATATCTATGTCCAATGTGGGGCTAATTGAATATGTTATACACACTAATGTCCATGTCCAATATGGGGTTGAGGGATATGTTATACACACCAAAGTCCATGTCCAATGTGGGGTTGAGGGATATGTTATACACACCAATGTCCATGTCCAATGTGGGGTTGAGGGATATGTTATACACACCAATGTCCATGTCCAATGTGGGGTTGAGGGATATGTTATATACACCAATGTCCATGTCCAATGTGGGGTTGAGGGATATGTTATACACACCAATGTCCATGTCCAATGTGGGGTTGAGGGATATGTTATACACACCAATGTCTATGTCCAATGTGGGGCTTATCAATGCAGCTATATAGTAAACTGGTGGACGAATGTGGCTATTAGAGCTGCATGTGGCACTTCGTTGACTAATGGGGCACCCTTTGAGTTGTTGTGTTTTTCTCTTTTTATTTCATGAATAAATCTTGATAAATTGATTATGCTAAGGAAATGTAAAAGGGTTTTCTCTACTATATTTAATATATAAAAAACATAATGTGGCTATCATCGAACAGAATGTGGCTATCATCGAACAGAATGTGGCTATCGTCGAACAGAATGTGGCTATCATCGATCTAACGAGAGTGCCATACAACCACTGCCATACAACTGGCCAACGATGTAGTCCAGTGCGTTTTATTAATTGAGTAGATGCCGTTTTGTTTATGTATCTACTCTCATTGAATTTCGCTCTACTGTAAGAAAATAAGCCTGAGCAGAGACGTGTGAGTGCAATGTTTGCAATGATAAACAAAACGTACGTTCAATCAATCTTCATACCAAATAACACGACTAAATATGAGCGTGAAAAATGACGAACCAAGAACATTAAACATTGATGGGGGGGGGGCTGTCTAAACGATGTACGGAATTGAAGAAAAAAGATTCACGCCTTTAATATTTGAGTTCATTTAGATCAGTGATGCTAAAATACTGGCCCGCGGGCCAAAATATTTGGCCCTTTATGATAATTTTTTGGCCCCCCCCCCCACAAGTTTAAAAAAATAACATCTCATTATATACATACACTTATAAAAATTACATTTTTGGCCCTCCAAATGTTTTTGGCAGACAATAATGGCCCACAGAAAAAAAAAAGGTTTAGCACCACTGATTTAGATCAATGACCTGGTTGCTTTAAACAAGATGTTGGTTTGTCGGAGCAGATTAAATGTTCTCCATCTTTTGTATTATTTCTTTTTTTTTTTATCATTTACTGTCAGGTTCACGTCTTGAAAGAAAAAAAAAAGAAATTTAACTTTATGTTCCTTATGGCCGGCCATTGTCTATTGTGTATCACGCAACACTGACATATATCTTTCTCTTTACAGTGCAGACCAATGAAATGTGTCCAGGGTTAATTATTTTAAACAAATAAAGAAGTCGTAAGTTTTATTCACAGAATGTAAAAAAAAATTAAAAAGTAAAAGAACCAACACATCAGACTTGCATACAACTAGTGTAAGGCGACAACCTGACACAGAGAAATAATCACTTACATATGACAAACATCTTTTGAATACCTTTCTCAAGAACGGATCATTTCAACTTATTTCTAAAGCAGGGACGTGTGGCTCATAAAAACCCAGGAATGAGCAGTGGTAAATAAGGCCGAAGTGGACATGCTAGTTTTTATGCTGTTTAAATCAAAAAAGCGAATATACATTGTACAATGCGCTCATTGTTTTATTCATTATAACGCATCAATTTATGTAAACATTAAAAACATGTTTTAAAAGGTGTAAGTTTAACTAGGAGATATTTCTCAAAAGAATTATGTGGCCTACATATTTATGTAAGTATAATATATATAATAGCGATTTGGGCTGTGCGTTAAATCGAAAGTAAAGAATTAATACAACAGTATTCCCAGTTTAAAATACAATCATGAAAAAATCGGATCTGCCCGAAACCAAAGAAATAACCTAGCCTACCGATCAAGCCTAAGGGGATATAACTCTATGCAAAGGTTTTGCAAGGGTACAGCTAGTATAACAATAAGATTATACGAAATTAGAGGAATCTATGTGGGTTGGGGGGGGGGGAGTTTGAAAAGACACACAAAGAAATTAGCAAGTAGACCTTAAGAGCTTCTATGTGTATTAAATGTTGATAAAAGACTAAATTGTCCCTGTGCTTGACCGTTGGTAATTGGTCAACCTCACACTGTGGGTCATCATTTAGTTACCTCTCCACTGGGGCCCGATTTGGAGCAACCGGCCCTGCATATTAGGATGCTGGTCTCTCTTATCTTATTTTAATGTTATCTTTATTCTACATTCATTCTTGACTAAGTACATATTAGGATGCTATCTCTCTTAGATCAATTTGTTCTTTCATTTGGTACTTCCAAAATATTTGTGCCACACAAGAACAGCTGGGCAGACTTCAGGGCAGATTTACTCACCTACGGCTAGAGAGTAAGGGACACTGTTGACAGAACTTACTGCTAATATGCTTATAGATTTTTTTTTTTTTAAAAAGAGAAAGAAAGAGATACAAAGAGAAAGAAAAGCATATGAAGAGAAAGAAAGAGATACAAAGAGAAAGAAATACATAGAAAGAGAAAGAAAGGAATATATAGAGAAATAAAGCCATATAAAGAGAAAGAAACACATACAAAGAGAAAGAATGCGATACTGATGCTAAGATAGAAGATATACCGACTTATAAATATGGGTGCTAGACAACGTGCAAATCTCAGAAATGTCGAGAAAATACGTGAGTTTTTTTTTTGTTAACTCGTCTGGACATTTATGCTAATAGTGTGTAGTATATTTTAAGTTGATTTTTAAAGGCACCATTACAATCAGCACAAAAACTGTTTTTACGTGTGGCTGGATTACTGTATGATTGGTGTATAAGTATTTAAAAAAAAACGTTCAATGTCATCTATACGCAAGTCAGCGTTCGTTTATCTTTGATAGTGGTGAACATGGAACAACAAAAATAGGTCACACAAAAACTATTGCTCATGAAAGGAAATATATATATGTATATATGCATATACAGATATATATATATTCACTAGCCCCACACAATCGTACTAACTATAATCCACAATAAACGAGGCAATTAATATTTTTATTTGTTTCCAAGAAATGGCATTTTGTTTGTTTGTTTGTATCTATTCTGATTGATCCCGAGTTCATTCAAACTGCTAATTAGAACGTACATGCCAGAGTTGGCGTAATGCGGCCATTGGACGAGTTGAGTGCCGCTCACACAATAAGCCAGTTGTTTTTTTTTATTATTATTTAATTACTTTTGTTCACTAGATTTGGTACATTGTGTGTGGTGAGGTGCGTTATATACATATATATAAACAATGTATGCATGTATATATAAACAATGTATGCATGTATATATAAACAATGTATACATGTATATATATAAACAATGTATACATGTATATATAAACAATGTATACATGTATCTATAAACAATGTATACATATATATATATATATATATATTTATATATATAAACAATGTATGCATGTATATATAAACAATGTATGCATGTATATATAAACAATGTATACATGTATATATAAACAATGTATACATGTATATATAAACAATGTATACATGTATATATAAACAATGTATGCATGTATATATAAACAATGTATGCATGTATATATAAACAATGTATGCATGTATATATAAACAATGTATACATGTATATATAAACAATGTATGCATGTATATATAAACAATGTATGCATGTATATATAAACAATGTATACATGTATATATAAACAATGTATACATGTATATATAAACAATGTATACATGTATATATAAACAATGTATACATGTATATATAAACAATGTATGCATGTATATATAAACAATGTATACATGTATATATAAACAATGTATACATGTATATATAAACAATGTATACATGTATATATAAACAATGTATACATGTATATATAAACAATGTATACATGTATATATAAACAATGTATGCATGTATATAGTAAACAAAAAAACGAAGTGCGTCTCCCATTGACCCCATGCAAGCCCCCCCCCCCCCCACCTGGTATATGCTCGATGTATTAACCCTGAATCGGTCAAAGATTTTATTCTGATTAACTCCATTGGAATAAACATTTTCACTTTTTAAAAATATTATTTGATCTCCTACGATGGCATCCATTTCACACACACACACACACCCCCCCAACCCCCCTCCCCCACCCCAAACTGCTATTCACTAGCGTCACCAGTGACATAGTTGGTAATAGAGAAAAAATGTGTCTGCAGAAATACACTTTAATATAACAAGGGGAAGAGGGGGGGGTTGCGCTCATGTGATAAAAAATAAAGTGAAAATGTAAACAAAACACGTATGGTACCGTCTGTGGCATCATAGTCAACTTGCTCAAAGAGATCATTAACCAAAATGAGTGAATGATTGAAGTAAAGGAAATACAAAGTCCATTTTTAAGTGCATCAATTTCTATCAGGAAAGATCGAAGACAATCAATCAGAACTCAAGTTTGAGAGGGGGGTGGGTGGAGAGTTGTTTGTGGACAGAAGAAATGTTTGCAAATTTGCCTATATATATTTAGGAAACGCATAACTTATATAAATGAATTAAAACACTTGCTAAAAGTTGCCAAAGTGAATGCAAAAGTAAAGAAATAATCACAAAACTTTCCGAATTGCACTGAGCCACAAACAAACACACACAAAATCATCACATTACTTAATACAGCCATCATGTCTAACACAATCTGAATCCGGCAAGACTGAAGTGATCTAATATATATCCATCGATGATGGTCACTTTTATACAGTTTGACCACTTGCCAAGTAAAGAAAAAGGAAAATTAAAAAAAAAAATCACATCGTAATCAATACGATCTAGTTGTGAACAAATAAGCAGGCCCGTGGTGTGTGTGGGGGGTGCAAGAGGAGCGGAGAGCACAACATTGCTCCCAGACGTCATTCTATGCTATGGCGGGGTTACCAGTTTTTCTACTCGCCGCCCCCATTTCCTCGCTCATGCCAACATCCTCTTAGACTGATACACAACATTTTGGAACTGGGGGTGAAGGGGGGCACGGGGGGGTGTTAGAAAAAAAATCAAAAGGAAATACTTGGGGGCTAGAGGAAAACTTTGCCAGGGAGTGGAAGTAAGAATACCAAAAAGAGTTGATTACCTGGCAGTTATGTCTGCGTTGGATGATCTTTAAACCCATCAATGAAACCCGCATTTAAGTTGACGGTGTAACATTACAGCGGCACGGGACTTAAGAAACAGCGAACACGATGAGACAAGGCGATGCATGCAAGCAAGATGGTGTGGCGATTAAAATGGACAAGGTTTCTCAAAATGTGTAAGTAAACGCCTTGACTTTGATTTTTTTTTCACAATGGTTACGTAACTTTTTAACATACGTGTGCAGTGATGGCGAATAAAGTTCTTTCGTTATCAATGGCATTTGACACATAAAATGCTAGGAGGTTCTGGAAAGTTTAACAAAAATCTATACAATTCTAGAAGGTTCTGGAAGGTTCTATGAAATCTCTAGAAAGTTCTAGAAGCTTCTAGAAAAGCGTGGAAAACATGAGAAGGTTCCAGGAAATTCTAGAAATCTCTAGAATTTTTGATTTTCATGTAAATAGCCAGCTTCACCAGTGCATTTCAATTCAGTTATAAAAATCAATTGTTGTAAGTTTAAATGTTGCGGTTATATAAATATCATTCATTTAGTTATGACTACTAGGTCGAAAAGTGTTGTTATTTAACCGGCATAAGAGTTGACACAACTCCTGTTTATTGAGCTAGGTAATTCCACTAATTGAACCTGCTGGCCAATGGTATGTTTACAAACACAGCCGTCTGGCAGTTGATACAATTTTTTCATGACCTATTTCTCTGCTTGTATACTGTCCAGTGGATATGCCAATGTTTATTGAGCTAGGTACTTCCCCTAATTTAGACTACTGGCCAATGGTATGTTTACAAACAGAATCGTCTGGCAGTTGATACAATTTTTTCATGACCTATTTCTTTGCTTGTATACTGTCCAGTGGACATGCCAATGTTTATTGAGCTAGGTACTTCCCCTAATTTAGACTACTGGCCAATGGTATGTTTACAAACAGAATCGTCTGGCAGTTGATACAATTTTTTCATGACCTATATCTTTGCTTGTATACTGTCCAGTGGACATGCCAATGCTATTGAGCTAGGTACTTCCCCTAAATGAGCCTACTGGCCAATGGTATGTTTACAAACACAGCCGTCTTCAATAAGACATTTGGGGGTACTACAACTGGACCGGATGTGCTGCTATTCAAGCGCTTTAAGAAGTTTTGGCCAAAAATAAGACAGACAGAATTTAGTATATGCCACTATGTTCAACTGGAACTAAATCTCAAGCCATTAAAAGAAGTCGTCATCACATTTTGTTCAAATATTCTACAAATGAAAGACAAGATATTTGCCACGTGAACTTTACAAAGAACTTCTGACTCTGAACCTTATCTTCCTGGGAGGAATTCCACCACTTGGGGTGCGTTTTTCGTGTTCCAGGAGCTTATCACCATGCAAGGTGAGATGTCTAAAATAATCTACATCATGAAGATCTATCTCTTCCGTCATCAATTCAAGTTGACTAAGCATGAAGATAGATCAATTGCATCCTTGGTTTACATTAAAGCTTGGATTCAGTGTCCCATTCTAACAGACCCACATCTGAATGATCTGGATTTCATCAAGCTTCTTAGTGATTATAAGAATGTTTCTCCCTCCATTTCTAAGACTGCATTGAAAACGATTGGCCGACATCTCTGGTACCTTAGTGCAGAACTCATGCATCTGGTTCTCTTTTTTCAACGTGTCTCAGTGGATGAGAAAAACAGCCTTGCTGCTTGATTGAGGCTATTCATGGAGAAATCGTATGATGATCAGAAAGAAGAAAGGTGCATCCACAGCACAAATGATCCTTTAGCACTTCATAATGTGACATTAAAGGATTTTGTGACCTCGTCATCGATGCTCTTCTTTAATGCTCTTCTGCTTCCCACAAATTTTCTCATGACTGATTCTTCCACCTGGCACAGACTCCATCCTTTCAGAAGGCAACAACAGTGGTCTCTTCTTTGAAAGTTGTCAATGACTGTGCCGAGCGGGGAATTGCACTGGCGTCATCATTCAACTCATCTCTCATCAAATCAGAGGAGGAAAAGCAGTACTTGCTCCAAATTGTTGAACAGCATTGCAAAGAGTTTCCAGATGCAAAAAAATCAACTGTGCTGAAGAGATCGAAACTTGAAGACCTTCAGGACTCAGAAAGCACAGACTAAAAAACTTTTAAAGTGTATTTTTGAATGGCGTACTTAGAGCTACTCTGCAATACAGTCAGGTTAATGTGTCATGTAACTAGTATTATTTTACTGTATAATTCCTACTGTGTAATATAATTGTTCTTTGTATCTAAAAAAAACATTTTAAACCCTGCGAAATTGTCATTTAATGCAACAGCCTAATACCATAAAACACGAGATAACAAGTGCACTGAGGCAGTATTTATAGGAGCCCAAATGGTGTGAAATTTGGTATATACATGTTTTAAATCACAGTGAACCAGAAAACTAAAATGCTCATGATAAAAAATCAACTTTATTTTTTTCCATTATAAAGTGAGCCACCCTAATATATAAATATAAATATTCTGTGATTTGACGTAGATCATGACAGGGATAACTCTAATAAACTATTAAATCTTCTCTAAGATATAAATAACTCTAATAAACTATTAAATCTTCCCTAAGATATAAATAACTCTAATAAACTATTAAATCTTCATTCAGATATAAATAACTCTAATAAACTATTACATCTTCACTAAGATATAAACTATTAAATCTTCATTCAGATATAAATAACTCTAATAAACTATTAAATCTTCACTAAGATATAAATAACTCTAATAAACTATTAAATCTTCATTCAGATATAAATAACTCTAATAAACTATTAAATCTTCACTAAGATATAAATAACTCTAATAAACTATTAAATCTTCATTCAGATATAAATAACTCTAATAAACTATTAAATATTCACTAAGATATAAATAACTCTAATAAACTATTAAATCTTCATTCAGATATAAATAACTCTAATAAACTATTAAATCTTCACTAAGATATAAATAACTCTAATAAACTATTAAATCTTCACTCAGATATAAATAACTAATAAACTATTAAATCTTCTCTAAGATAAAAAATAGATGTGATCTCTGGCGCGCCTTAATCATTTGTCCATCATTTCTTCAAATCTTTCTTTTTTGTTCCACCATTTTTTTTATATTCAATAAATTTACTTTTGAAATTATTTTCCCGCCTTGTATCTCATTCTAACTGGGACATCATAGGGAGTAACATGAACCAAACAACTGTCGCCGGAAACACGAAATATCCGGATCGATACACAATCAAACTCGCATAACTCAACATTGCTTGGGAATATTACAGAAAATTATATCGAGTTATCCGATAATTGGATTGTCTGAGATGGTTTATGCAAGCAAAAGACATGACAGAGTTAATCCAGTTGAACAGTTTATCACAGGGGTGGGCAAACTACGGCCCGCGGGTCGCATGCGGCCCGCCAGAGTAAAATGTGCGGCCCTTATGCATGTTGCGATTGTCTGTCAATGGTCATTTTCTTTATTTAGTTTTTCGTTTTATTTTATAAAATTTATTTTCAACTATTTCATTCGAACCTAAGGATATTAAATCGGTTTTATGGCTCGAGAATATTAGGGCTGCTTGACCTACGGGCAGATATGACCTGAAGGAGAAGTTCAAGTCAGTTCTTTTGCTGGATTTTTAAGGATGTTTACCAGCAGTGGCATTTACACACCTAAAATCTTTCTTTGCTGCCAGCGTGTGTCACTTTTTGGGTTCACATACATTTGTGATCAAGCGTTTTATTGTATGAAAATAAACAAGTCGAAGAACAGATCGATGTTGACTGACTACAATTTAAATATGTAGCCATGTGAATCACAACCAGCCAACTGGTTCCACAGTTCACAAACATTATACGAAATTGTGAAAAGTTACATTCTTCTCAATAATTATATATATATATAGGTTGTTATTAAAGTATGGAATAAACATAAAAGATACATAACCAAGAAGAGCATGGATATAACCAGAGTCAAGTTTTATTATTATTGAATGCTTTAGTTTGTGAAGATGATGATAACACAGCTCAACAAAAAAAATTTTTTTTCGAATTGCCAAGAATATTTTAATGAATTTATAGCAATTCATAGGTGCTGATTTCAAAACTACCACTGCTTTTTCTGAATTGGCTCTAGTTTCTGAGATATTGGACAATCTTGAAAATATGATTGTACCCTTTGTGTAAAACAAATGCAATACGTTTGGTGTCTGTTGTTTTATTTAACTATACCAAGTTATAACTTGGTTTACTTTTTTCTCTTTTATAGCTGCTTTCTAAAGACATCATGAGTTCATCACGAAGATGCTGCAAAAATAATCCGAATGTATTCTGTTACATCTGTGGACAATACATGATTGAAAAGCAAAGAAGAAATATAACCGACTTTGTGCAGCAGGCATATTTGGCTTATTTCAGTGTGAAGCTGGAAGACCAAGACAAGTCTTGGGTTCCCCATAAGGTCTGCAAAAACTGTGTGGAGAGCCTACGGCAGTGGACAAATTGTGTTTCGGTGCACCAATGATATGGCGGTGCACCAATGATATGGCGAGAGCCGAAAGACCATTTTGGTGATTGTTATTTTTGTATTGTGAATGTTAAAGGCTTCAATCGCCACAAGAAATCTAAGTGGGATTATCCTGATCTTGAATCTGCAATGAGACCAATTCCACATAGCAGTGAAGTTCCTATACCAGTGTTTACTGGATTATTAGAGCTTTCACCATCAGACTCCGACGGGGGGCAAGATCTGGAGTTTTGGGGAGGTGAAAACAGTGGAAGTGATTATGAAGGAAGTTATTCAACACCTCAACCATTCAGCCAAAAAGAACTCAATGACCTGACACTAGACCTAAATCTGTCCAAGCAAGCATCTGAGTTTTTAGTGTCCAGGCTCAATGAAAGAAATTTTCTCAAACCAGAAGTTAAAATAATATCTTATCGGAAAAGAGAAGAGTTTCTTCTTCCATATTTAAGTTTACTGTAATGACATACCTGGACTTCCGCTCCAAAAGGGACTACAAGACTACCATTTTGAAGACTGGCGTCTTTTTATAGACAGTTCCATCAGAAGCTTGAAATGCGTTCTGTTACACAATGGTAACCGATATGCACCTCTTCCCATTGCTCACTCAGCAACACTTAAAAAAGAGTATGAGAATATCAAAACAGTATTGCAGAAAGTCCGTTATTATGAGCATCAGTGGTCAATTTGTGTTGATCTAAAATGGTAAACTTCTTGATTGGGCAGCAGTCAGGATACACAAAATACCCATGCTTCATGTGCTTTTGGGATAGTAGGGCAAAGCAAGATCATTGGAGAAGAGTAACATGGCCTGCAAGGGAAACCTTGACTAGGTAAAGAAAATATCATCAACAAGCCAATGGTTGACAAAAATAAGATCATTCTCCCACCGCTTTATATCAAATTAGGTTTAATGAAACAATTTGTTAAGGTTTTGGACAAATCTGGCAAATGCTTCAAGTATATTTGCAGATCATTCCCCGGATTGAGCTATATATATATATGTGTGTGTGTGTGTGTGTGTGTGTGTGTGTATATAGGGTGTTGTATACCTCGTTACCTTTTCACAAGTTTAACAGCTTGACTTAACTGTTGTCAGTTGGGGGGGGGGGGTAACTTCAATACACTCAATCACAGTTTCAACACAAATATAGAAAAAAGTTAGCATTCTTATTGTCTCGAATAAACGACTAACATGTGCAGGTCTGACTAGGTCTGTAGGACAGTGAGGTAGTACATACAGAGCCATTCATGGGGATATGAAAACCAGTGCTGAACCTAGGGATTTGGGGGCCGGGGGGTTGGCCTCTTTGAGGGCCCCTGACATTCGAAACCATGACAAGAGGTATTGTACTTAATATTTAATGTAAAAATAATTGTGAGAGCCCCCTCAAGCTCGGGCCCGGGGGGATTGTCGAATTTGGACCCCCCTCCCCCCACCCTATGTACGCCTGTGAAGAAAACAAGGCAGATACATAGGCCCCCCTCCCCCTGCTATAGAGACTTTATTTTGCTGTAGCCTGAAAAAGACTAGAATGACCAAACAGTTTGTCAGCATTGTTTCTTCATAGGCCCCACAAATCTATCTTTACATGGCCCGTCCATCCTAAAAAAAAAAAAGGAATAACAAAAACAAAACTAACTACTGAACAGCTCTGACACTATGAATAGGTTAAAGTGATAGAATGCTATGATAGTATCGCTGTACGTTCAGTAAGGATTGTCCTTTCTTCGTCTGATAACATCTCAACACAATGACACTAAACGAACATGTGTAAGTCTCACCAGAAATCGATGCGTTAAAGAGGGTGAGTGAGATAGTAGATGAGAGAGAGTGACAGACAGATGAAGAGAGAGAGAGAGAGAGAGAGAGAGAGAGAGAGAGAGAGAGAGAGAGAGAGAGAGAGAGAGAAGAGAGTAACCCTATAGGTCACTGAAGCCAATCTCAGTCAAGACAACCAGCCGTCAGACAACGTACGTCCCCTGTCTCTCTCTCCCTTACGGCTCACTCACACATTTCCCGAGACCGCTGTTCCCTCGCTCGACATTTTAATCCGCTAATCAAAGAGAGCAATAGCCGTTCGGAGATTTTCCAATTTCGGACCAAGCTGTCTGCCTCGACCAGACGGTAATGTTTAGACACATTAGTCGGCTCCATTATTGGGTTTTTTATGGTCTGGGCTGTTAACTGGGGGGGTGGGTGAGATTGCTTTATAAGGATATCTCCCTGAACAATGGTGCTCTGTGTTATACAATTATAGTAAGCAGAACAGTTCTCCATAGATGTTTGGGGGCCCAAGATAGAAACTTCCATAGATGTTTGGGAGCCCTAGACAGAAACTTCCATAGATGTTTGGGGGCCCAATACAGAAACTTCAATAGATGTTTGGGAGCCCTAGACAGAAACTTCCATAGATGTTTGGGGGCCCTAGACAGAAACTTCCATAGATGTTTGGGGGCCCAAGACAGAAACTTCCATAGATGTTTGGGAGCCCTAGACAGAAACTTCCATAGATGTTTGGGGGCCCAAGACAGAAACTTCAATAGATGTTTGGGAGCCCTAGACAGAAACTTCCATAGATGTTTGGGGGCCCTAGACAGAAACTTCCATAGATGTTTGGGGGCCCAAGACAGAAACTTCAATAGATGTTTGGGAGCCCTAGACAGAAACTTCCATAGATGTTTGGGGGCCCAAGACAGAAACTTCCATAGATGTTTGGGGGCCCAAGACAGAGACTTTTATAGATGTATGGGGGCCCAAGACAGAGACAATGTTTAAAAGTGTAGCAGTGTATAGCGGTAGATGAGTGTAAAGCAGTAAACTGCAGTGTGTAGGAGTCAATATTTTAATTGGGGTTTAATTTCTATCGCTCATGACGGTAAACATTCATAACTGTATGCTTGTCACCAGCATCTTTTTCGTGTCTGCATCAGGATGTTCATTTATTATGTTCATCTACAGTTGAACATTATTCCTGATTACTTTTTTTCTACCGTTACTTATTTACCTGTTGACATTTCGACTTCGATAGTGCTTTCATTGTGGGGATATAAAAAGGGAACTACAAACGAACAAACAAAAATGCCATAAGTTGGGGGGGGGGGGGGGTTACACTCAATAGATAATAATCTCATACTTGCAGGGACTTAATAATTACCCGACAATTTAAAAATATAACAAATCATACAACATATCTATAATATGTTATCATTACTAAAATTGAAAAGCGTGGGGTGAATACCACGTATTTGACTAAATATGTCTTTACATTAGTTGATGAATAGAAATCAATACGTGAATAATCGAACTATCTGTCTAGATTGGGCACCCGCGATAATTTTTTTTAGTATTGATAAATGATATAAATAGTTGTGTAGTATCACTCATATTATTTTTAGTATTGATCAATGATATAAATAGTTGTGTAGTATCACTCATATTATTTTCAGTATTGATCAATGATATGAATAGTTGTGTAGTATCACTCATATTATTTTTAGTATTGATAAATGATATAAATAGTTGTGTAGTATCACTCATATTATTTTTCATACAGTAGAAAATGTAAGAATGTAGTGGAAACACAACTTTTTTTTTTCTACGTCGTACAGGAAATAACAGAAATCCGATTCAATGGATACAAAAACACGCTATTTAATAACATGAGGTGGTGAGTTTATGAATAAAACCCAATAAAGAAAAAAATATCACACACACACATATACAACAAAATAAACAAATTTAAGGGAAAATATTAGTTTTTTTTAATAATACCGTGATCTCTGGAATGAAAGGCCACGACGGCCGACAAACGCCATGTGATACTTACGATTGAGTGGCACAGAGTTTGTTGATAGATGGCTTTGTATCATGCCTAGATAGTGCACTCTATGTCGTCATAAGTTGACGTGATAGAAAAAACAACAACAGAAAGCATAATCAGAATCAACTTGAAAAACTAATTTGTACTGATGTATGTTGGTCACCGATAATTTAAAAAGAAACATTTTTTTTTGTACACGTGTGTAATTTTTTCAAGGGATAAAATGGACTTAGTCCATTCTCTCCACATACTGCACAGAAAGTGTTGCTACTATATTTAAATTGGTCAAATGCATTCATTTTTTCGCTCCACTACAATAGTTATGCATTCTGACAATGAAAGCGATACATGCATTAAAACAACACAAACAACTGTTACGAGTCTTCAAAGGTTTGGAATTCATTTTTCTCAACTTTTGTGGGTTGTGTGTGACCATTCCCGTTCTTTCCGGTTAGCTACGCAATTTTTTGGACAATTATTCTTGAAATAAAGTCAGCGTCAGAATCCCAGCTGTATAGATCCTACAACGTTAAACAGTAAACGGAGACTTTTCCCGTAGTTCTCACATCACTCGGCACCCCTTTCAATATGACCCTTTGACCGGCCTATCACTTCACTCTTGTAGCTGAGTAAATTTCAAGTCATTCCAGTAACGGCACATTCGCAAGTAACGGTCCATTCAAACGATAATATCAATGTAAACAAGGTAACGATCTATCGCTTCATATTTGAAGGAGGTTAAGAATTCATACAAGAGAAAGTGAACACTGTAAAGGGGGGTGTAGGTGGGGGGAGAGAGATGTTGGTTCAATTTTCAAGATCTCCGAAACTTGTAAACACTAGTCTCGGTCAGACTGGCTGTGTAACAGGGTAAGTGGGTCATGATACAATTAAGTTACAAGCTGGTCAGACGATGTAAAAATGACTTGGTTCAATCAAATAGACTACAAATAATGTCTTTTTGTTGTTGTTGTTGTTGCCCTTTTCTTTATTTCTGGTTTCCAACTAAAATCTTACCGCTAAAGAAATTTGAAGGTATACCAGTTGTTTTTAATATATCATAATGTATTATCCTTTACAGTTATATAGGGAACGGAGTGCTATTTGAGGCAGTTAGTTTTCAAAAAATGGCGCTAGTCGATGCCATTAATTATGGAAATAGGTAACTAGTTAAGGCAGTACCTAAAGTTATGGTGTTTTTTCCCCACAAATGTTTCCCACAGTTTAATAGAATATTTCCTTTGGGGCGTGAGGTAGCCCTAGCTGTGAATGGCCCATTTTAGAAATAAATTTTAAAAAACCCAACATAATAGACCAACGAAGAAGGGGGAAAAAACTCCAAAAGATTGTCGTTTATACAAATATATATCATGATATATATATATATATATATATATATATATATATATATATCTCCCAGCATAGGGCTTGGTTTAAACAGTTGTATTTTCAAGTATAACGAAGCACTGACCAAACAGAAAAAATGCGTTAATTTTTCAAAATGTACTTGGTGGAGCCAAGCCCTTCATTTAGATTTTGGTTAAAGTTGACAGCAGTACTAGTCTAGGTCATTAGTTTGTTTCTCATCTTAAAAAAAAAATGATCCCCCCTGGGTCGTACTCTGCTATCACGATCCCGGGAGGGGGGGCGCCTTGAGAAACAAATGAACTAGAACCAGGCTCGCTGCTCTATGTTGTTTTCAATATCTTGGCCAAAACCATTTCACCATCTCTATTTCAAGTTCCTCTAAGAATCTTTTTCGAGCTACCCCCCCCCCAACCCCTACCATCTCAATCTCTCATCTGGATCGCTGAGAGCTCTCGGCCTTAAAGCTTGGCTGTTAATGTCTGTCGACATGCGAGGTTTGTGACCGATTTATGCACATGTCAATATCTTTCGTTAAAACCAATATCTGCTGGCACTGGAATGTTGTGTTCCCCCCCCCCCTTTCCCCAAAGATTTGGTTTTTCAATTTCACTGGCAATTTAAAGTAAAAAAAAAAAACACCCGCTAGTGTATGTAGTGTGTTTCTTGTCTTCGCTCACGATGTGGGGCGTTACATGTGTTAACGGTTTTGTAAATAAATTGTTCATTTCAATTCCGATCGTCCATTTTTTTCAGTGGGTCCCATAAATATATTTTACAAATATTTTTTTTGTTCTACGCATAATCATCAAAAATTAATCAAAAAGTCAAGTGAAAGCTTGTAAATAAATAACTGATGATATTTTACTGATTCGTGTTTTTTTTTTCTTTCTATATCACACAAAAAAAAAACCACATAGCTAAGAGCGACGCAAGGGGAATAAACCGAGTTTCATAAAAGTTGTCCTACACTAAACGGGTTGTCTCACTTGTCAAAGTAAAATGTAACAAGATGGTTTCCATACTTCTAATACATTACAAAGTTCTTTATATTTAAATAAATGAAGTAATATAGATTTGAAATGATCTACTAAAATTAAATTAACATAATCCTGGATTTTAAAAATGTATCGGTAATATAATCTAAGCACTAATTGTGTTAATTTTCTTTATACCTCTTGTTCTAGTTATTTGGAGTGCATGACAATAAGTGTGTGTGTGTGTGTGTGTGTCCCCAGGACCGTGTTCTTAACACACCGGCCCGTCCGTGGCAATCGATCAGAGGTCCTCTCATATCTCATTGGTTGTAACATTGGTTATTGTACAGGCCCCAATACACTGGTTTGCCGCAATGAAGGCTTTGTAATAATGTGACTGTAAATGTATAATGCTATCATATTGCTGCTATCCATGATGTTACCGCTGCAATGTGGCCAATAAGCTGGAAGCTGCTTGCGGCTGTTGGAAGACTTTTTGGGTGTGTATTAAATATCACAATCTATGCCCTGATCTTAAATCACAGTCTATGTCATGATCTATAAATCACAGTCTATGCCATGTTCTATAAATCACAATCTATGCCCTGATCTATAAATCACAGTCTATGTCATGTTCTATAAATCACAATCTATGTCATGTTCTATAAATCACAGTCTATGTCATGTTCTATAAATCACAGTCTATGCCATGTTCTATAAATCACAATCTATGCCCTGATCTATAAATCACAGTCTATGTCATGTTCTATAAATCACAATCTATGTCATGTTCTATAAATCACAATCTATGCCCTGATCTACAAATCACAGTCTATGTCATGTTCTATAAATCACAATCTATGCCCTGATCTATAAATCACAGTCTATGTCGTGTTCTATAAATCACAATCTATGTCATGTTTGATATATCGAAATCTGTCATGTTCTATTATATCATAATTAAGACATAAATAAAAGGATCTCAATTTCTTTGAGTCTACAAAAGATGCGGCCGGCCTTGCCCTAGTCATTTCTTAACGGGTGGTGGATGGAGGGGGGGTAACCTCCCATATAACATGTCTATCCTAGTGATCAATGGGTGGGGGGCAGTGGTAATCTACCATATAACTAAAAATGATTTTTTACTCTTGTATACGCTTCAATGTTTGATGCTACTGTGTCCATTAATATAATTCTCGCCGCGTAGATAGATTGGGGGGGGGGGGGCGAATAAGAAGAAGCAACATGATTTTGATATCAATTCCAATTTAAACAACAGGGAACTAAATGGTGGATATATATATATATATATATATATATATATATATGTAATTACAGTCACAGTAATTACAGGACCCGGCATCGCATTACCGGTTGTAAATTAGTTTATTTGAGTAGGCCGCATCTCAGATGACTCGCTCATATCACGTGACAAATAGAGACCTGGGCAGCCATGAATGTTCAAGACAAAAAAAAAATACATAAAAATGAATTTGTTAATTGACTTCACAGAGATGGTCGTGTCCCTGTGGTGGCCGATATTTCTCTGGGTTGAAGAAATTCTTGGAAATCGAACACGGACCTTTCGGCTTTATCCATGAGCAGTGGTGGGCAAAAGTTCTTGAAAAGTTACCAAAATAAGCGCTTAACAGACTTTAACACGTAAATACTGTCCCATTGTTAGCTGCCACATCTCCAATATTACTAGCCCATTAGAATGAGGAACTGAATTGTAACACGCAGTATACATATTTTTTTCTTTAGAATAAGAACAACATCTTTTGATAAATGTATCGTACTTTTAACACTCAGTGTTGCTGTTTTATTCATTTATTTATTTTGTATGCTATTTATTTATTTTTATTCCATTTTTTTTTTCAACAACGACAACAAAAAAGTTTTTTTTTTCGTGGTATATATTCTGATGCTCAACAAAACAGAACAAATTTTATAGCAAAATGAAATGAAGCAGGGGGGGGGGGTGGCTTGGCAGTGCGCGGGGCCAAGTGTCATAAATGGTCGTTCACTTTTTTTTTCGTAACGCCTTGAGGAGGGGGGGTGAAGTGTGACAAAATGTGACAGGGTTAAATCTAAAGTGTGACGTAACACAACTGAAGTCTACAGGATTTGACTTCACAACACCTTACAGTCAAAGACAAATCCTACACTAGTAGTGCGGTATAAAGATGGTCCGACACTAGGAGGGATTAAAGTACATGTAAACACACACACACACACACACACACACACACACATATATATATATATATATATATATATATATATATATATATATATATATATATATATATATATTTACAACGCGCGGGGCTTCAAGATTGAGATTCATCGCAGACCTCCTAAGATTTTTTTTTGTCTTGCCTTCAAGTTGTTCTGGATTTGACTGCAAATGTATCAGGACCGTTCTTAAAGAGAGTCTAACAGGACCCCCTGTCCATTCCACTGACAAAGAACCCATCCCCCCACCAATTTTAACCCCAGTCAAATTTTACACCTTTTTCAGTAATGAGAATCTAGCCACCATGCAGAAGCACTCATTTATTAAGCCCATGTGTACATATATATATATATATATATATATATATATATATATATATATATATATATATATATATATATATATATATATAATGATTATGATGTACTCATTCCCAGAGTTATGGGAACATTGAATGCACTTTTGCCCGGGGCCACCAAAACCACCACCAGCTACTCCGCATTTTCATTATAATTTAATGGCACTTGTTCACAGGTCACCTAATACCACTACAAACAACTGGTTGATATTAGCCCCTCCCTACCCCCCCCCCCCATAGCCCGCAAAACTAATTATTTTCATACAATTTGTTAAAATGTAAACTATCCTTTGATGATAACTAAATTAACGTCATTAAACTGTCATGTCTTTTTTTTCCCGTTCCAATTTTTTTATGATTTAAGAATTAAGTACTCGTGAAACTGGCTCTCGCTGCAAATTAAAGCTTTGAATTTTAATTTAATAAAAAAAAAAACATTATGGCAAACACTGTTACACACACACACAAAATGTTTGCACGGCTATAAAAACTAGGGCTGTACCGGATTTGATTTTTTCAAATCCGGCCGGAGCGGGATTTGGCCGGATTTGTCAAAACAAATCCGGCCGGAGCCGGATTCGGTTGTCACTTTAAATTAAAGTTGTAAACATATCAGAATAGATTGGACAACCCCCCCTCCCCCCCCCCCCATAGTTTGAGACGGGGGATTATTGGATGTCTCAGTCTCTCAGGTAAATACAATTCTATTCAGAACTTTAAACATGGGCCAAGAAATGGTGGATGGGCTATTATTATTTAATTTATTAGAAATAATATGGGAGATTATTAGAATAAATACGATAGTAACGATAGTTTGCAGAATTTGGCTAATCTCAGTAATCACTAATAGTAATCAGCTTCTGGGAAAGTGGCAACAGTGGCGAAATAGTAATTAAAACTGTAAATCAATCATCCAAATGATATTTGATTTGATTTCCATTTTCCTGTAAATAACAAAAAAAGTAGTACTAAAAACTAAAAAGTACAAATTAAAATACTCTAGAGTCTAGATTTTTCAAGTTTTACAAATTCAAATCGATTGTGTGTCAACTGTCATTCTACTCTTTGATCAGCTTCGAGTTGTACTTCAAAAAAATAAGACGAGCAGCATTCTCTGGCATCAGTGAGCTACGATGCTCGATCAGAACTCCTCCAGCTACATTGAACAAGCGCTCGGATGGAATGCTTGTTGGAGGTGCACTCAAGTACCTGCGAGCAACTGCAGCAAGACTGGGGAAACGCTCCATATTCTGTCTCCACCAATGCAATGGATCCTACTGCCGATTAAATCACTGGTTGAGCCAGATACTTGGGCAGTTCGACGTCTATACCTCTTGGTTCCTGCTGTTCACTGTTAGTTGCAATTGCTGATGTATATACAATTTCGTCAATACAATCCCAAAGAATTGATTTGCAACTACCAGACGTATTCAGACGTGGTTGCTTAGCTGGCAATTCTTCAGATGTCTCAATCTCATTCTGATTCGCGATCAGTAAGCAAAAGAGTTGACAAAGATGTACATTTTTGCATTGAATTCTGGGTATGGGTAACCCTCGCGCGCTGTTTTGCGGGAATATTTGTGTGCCGTCCAATGAAATAATAATCTATTAGAATGAGGTCAAACATCACTGTTTGTAACGTGGGATTCCAAAAGCTGAGGCTATATTTAGCTTATGAAACTGTGTCATTCATAACGAGGTCATCGGACCGCATACAATGATATATAATGTGTCGGAAGAGAATGTGTAGTTTCATCTGTAGAAAAATCGTTGCTATTGGCATATTAATGGTAATTTAATGATTTTTGTAATGAACTACCGATTTTCAAATACATTTTAAAGTAATTTATAGTGTTCCGGAAGCAAAATCATTAAGATCATCATAATCTCGATTGGTAATAGCACGTGAATATGAAATTTAAAAAATCGATTTTGAAATATTTTTTTTTCAATTCCTTCATTCCGTACCCCCTTAAGGTTGCTAAAGAGACCGGTATACCACATTACCGGAAGAACATTCAATCAATGTTGTCAATCATATGATAAACCTCATGAAACATTGATTTTTTTTTAAATCACAGTTTAATTTACTTACCTCTATGTTTTAAATTGTTTTTGTATAATGAAAATGAATGATGATTTAAAGTTTGTAGATAGTTTGAAAAAATCAACAGAATGCAACTGGTTATCTTTTCTCCTATTATCACCCAGTGAACACTAAACTAGGGGTGTTCACGGTTAACCGTTTTGTCAATTAACCGAACCGAAACCGACAAAATGGCGGATTTTGGCAAAATGGCGGCATTAGCGCAAAAACAAATCAAATTTTCGTTGTTTCAAAAAAATATTGTTAGTCAAACAAAAAAAAAGTTCTTAACTCTCTCATTGAAAAACAAAATAAACAACATTATAAGACCGGCCACTGAGGTGGAGAAGGTATGTTATACATTTCTCCACCTCACTGAGACCGGCGATATAACATAGAGTGGAACTGCTACAGACATGTGTTTTGTGTTCACTGAGTGATAACTGGAGAACAAGATAAACAGTTAACAGCCATAGAAATATGTTTAGTGTTCACTGGGCGATAATAGGAGAACAAGTTAAACAGTAAAGTAAGACAGAAATCCGGCTGAAAATCCGGCCAAAATCCAAAAATTTTGCCGGAGCCGGATTTGTAAAATGGCCGGATTTTGGCCGGAGCCGGATTCAGAGCCGAATTCCGGTACAGCCCTAATAAAAACAAAACAAAAAAAACAGCAGAACTATTTTCAAACAACAACAAAGACTAGCTAACAGATTGGCCGTTACAACATGGATGTTATCTTTGTTAAAATTGATCGGTTGGTGCTCACTTTAGTTGATTTATCGATTCTCGGTAGCACATTAAGTTACCCAGTTCAGTATGGGGGGAAAACAAAGAAGAATAGAAATAAATAAATAAATAAAAAAGTTATGTTCACAGTTCTGTAAAATCAACAGCTTTTAAATAAATGACATGACATTGGTAGTCATGTTCTGACAACATTCATTGAATGTCGATAACAATTTGAAAATGTTATCGTTAGAATTACGATTGAAATAAAATAAAAGATTATGTTCAGTCTATCATTCATGTTTGGCTCAAGACATCTTGTAACTTTCATGGGAATTTATGCCGCAAAATTGTATAATGGGTGTCAAATTAACGTCATTGCTCAATGCTCATAGACTGAACTACTGAACTAGTTTGCTGAATTACTTAATCGAGAATAGATGTGATTAATTGTTGGGTTTTTCATTCTTAAATAAATATCTATCTTTTTCTTTCTTTAAAAATGAGTCGCAATAAATGAACTGGTTTCTTGGTGGGTCTCAAACCAAGAAAGTTTTGGGCAGACAACCAGGACTGGATGGTGGGGGGAGTAGGAAGACGGTTATCTCTTGAACAAGCTGCACGGGCGGGGAGAGCTTATGGGAATAAGAGCTTATGGGAATATGTAGGAGCTTATGGGAATAAGTAAGAGCTTATGGGAATATGTGGAAGCTTATGGGAATATGTGGAAGCTTATGGGAATATGTGGGAGCTTATGGGAATATGTGGGAGCTTATGGGAATATGTGGGAGCTTTTGGGAATATGTGGGAGCTAATGGGAATATGTGGGAGCTTATGGGAATGTTAGGAGCTTATGGGAATATTAGGAGCTTATGGGACAATGTAGGAGCTTATGGGAATATTAGGAGCTTATGGGAATAAGTAGGAGCTTATGGGAATAAGTAGGTGCTTATGGGAATATGTCGGAGCTTATGGGAATGTTAGGAGCTTATGGGAATGTTAGGAGCTTATGGGAATATGTAGGAGCTTATGGGAATATTAGGAGCTTATGGGAATATGTAGGAGCTTATGGGAATAAGTAGGAGCTTATGGAAATGAGAAGGAGCTTATGGGAATATTAGGAGCTTATGGGAATATGTAGGAGCTTATGGGAATATTAGGAGCTTATGGGAATATGTAGGAGCTTATGGGAATATTAGGAGCTTATGGGAATATGTAGGAGCTTATGGGAATATTAGGAGATTATGGGAATATTAGGAGCTTATGGGAATATGTAGGAGCTTTTGGGGGAGCTTTTGGGAATATGTAGGAGCTTATGGGAATAGTAGGAGCTTATGGGAATAAGTAGGAGCTTTTGGGAATATGAAGGAGCTTATGGGAATATGTGGGAGCTTATGGGAATATTAGGAGCTTATGTGAATATGTAGGAGCTTATGGAAATATGTGGTAACTTATGGGAATATGTAGGAGCTTATGGGTAGGGTTGCCATATTTTTTCACGGACCAACCGGGACAGTTCTGTCTTTTTTTACTTTAGGTTTAGGGATGTCGGTTCCGGGGGGGGGGGGTATGAAAACATTAATGTAAAAAACACTTAAAATATAGAATAGATAATCTTTGTTATTTTATTCATAATGGTACACAAACATGATATTTTTACAAAACAAATCAGTTTTCTTCTTGTTGTACCACTCGTATTTTTCACTTCTGTAAATTTGTATTACTGTGTTACTTACCAAAATGTTACTGGTCACACAAGAGCAGATTAATCATTCTCTGATCTAATAATTTTGCTCAATTATTTCCAAGAAACTGTGCCCTGAATCTACACCGGGACAATTTCAACAACCGGGCGGGACACCGAGACAACCCAGTATATCCGGGACTGTCCCGGCCGAACCGGGACTATGGCAAGCCTACTTATGGGGATGTATTTATAATTGTATTTTACTACTCTCTGTACATTGCCAAAGTTTCTGGGCCCGCGTACAGATATAATTATTACTTGTAATATCAAAATAAAAATGGCGGAGGGGGGCAGCCTTTATGAATGGGAATTGAAAATCTGCAGCTGTCTGTTTCACTCGTGTCATCTCCCTTCATTACCAACCGGCCTTATCTGTGATAAAAAACACTGTCTCCTGGTCCACAGCCTCTGATGCCTTGTTACTCTTTCACTTACACCCACTTGACACAGTGCCTGCCCCACGGAGGACAAATGAGGCCATTGATGCGGGACAATCAGAATTAACTGGCACTCGACTTGTAAAAGACGAAGAAGATGACGCCACCCACCCACCCACACACCCTTAGAAACTCAAGTGCCCTCCCAGTATTGGAGAATGCCCCCCCCCAAACCGTTACCCGTCTCATCCTCACTCACTTCAGTTTTCTACGATGACAAAAATATCCCGATTGTCACCATCGGTCTTACTCTGGCTGAGCCTTCAATCGATGAGGCGGACTCGAGGCTTTATATCATGACTAGAAGAACGCTGGGGGGGGGGGGGAAGAGAGAGAGAGAGTGAGGAAAATAGAGAGAGGAAATGGGGAGAGAGACACTAGGGGAAATAGCTACACAGAAATCACACAATATTACCGGTGTGGGGCGGAGAGGGGGGTGAAACGCTGCGGGACAACGGCTGTTTCCTGTGACTATTACACCACAGTAATTATTAAGGAGCGACCGATATGCCTTTTTACCGATAGTCCGATACCGATATTTTCCCCCAGCATTTTTACCGATACCGATACCGATATTATCTTTTTAGGGGCTGTCCATTATTTATGTCAACAAATTTTTTGGCGATTTTTACCCCCCCCCCATCCCCCTTGTCAAAAACTTGTCAAACTTCCAGAGACCCCCCTATAAAATTACGTCAACATTTGATTACCCCCCCCCCTAAAAAGGTGGCTTCCAAAATGTTTATGTGGCAAAATTAGTAGGAATTTAGTTAGTTTAATTAAAATACTGAATGTTAAGCGAGTGTGTAACAAAGAACTACAAACGCTGCTTAATTTTCCTATTTATTAAGTAATTATATTAAATTTAAAAAAGTAACATTGTTGACGTCAACTTTTCTTGACCTCCCCCCCTCCCCCTTGTCAACAATTGTCAAAAATGGTCTGACTCCCCCCTCCCCCCTATTTTGTTGACGTAATTAATGGACAGCCCCTTAAGCAACAACAATGCCAAACACGTGTTATTCTCGTGTTGTATGACGTATTTTGTAACACTTCGCCCACGCGTGTCTTGTTCACCCCCCCCCCCCCAGATACCGATATTTTTTTTTAATCAACAACAATGCCAAACACGTGTTTTCCTCGTGCTACAGCTAATGACGTATGTCAACCCATGCTTACCCCTTCCCTGTCATATTTCGTGACACTTCGCCCACACGTAAGTCTTGTTCCCCCCCCCCCAACTTCCCATCCCAAAAAAAAATACACACAGATGTTCACTAATTGTATCATTCAAGGTCATACGTTAGAATTAAGAAATGCCAATCCTATTGTCTCAAGGTCATATCTCTGATGTAGTCGTGACAATTTCTGTGTACGGATTTTTTTTTCCCTTTTTTTTTAAATCTTGTCTTATCTGGTTATACAATTGGGTTATTTACTGATTTTTTTTCTGCAACTCTGTTGTGAAAAAAAAAACAATGTATCGGCAGCCAAAAAACGGCCGGTCCGACAGTTAACCCATAGTGCCAATATCGGTTCGACTATCGGTCGCTCCCTACAACAATCGGCCGATCCGATATTAACCGATAGTGCCAATATCGGTCCGATACCGATACCGATCCGATTATCGGTCGCTCCCTAGTAATTATTATTAGTCATGACGGTTGGAACAACATGGAGACAGTGGAAGGGCTTTGACTATTACTGACTCTAACAATGGCATTTCTTAAGATCTAAATGACTTCAGAATAGAATGTTTCACGAGTAACTATAGAGAAAAAAAAAAAAAGATTTTTTAACACGTACTAACTGCTGAAAATATTTTTATCCTTTCACACAAGAAAAAGATTCCCATTGTATTATTTAAAGATTGAGCAAGCCCGGAGGGGGGGGGGAGAAGAAAAGGGTTGTGATGGGAATCAAATGCCCGAAGCGTTTCAAAAACCATTTACGCGCAGCTTGAGAAGATATATTTTTTTTCTTTACATTTAAAAACAATTATCACATGTAAACGGCTATTTTTAAAACATCCTTTTTTCTATCACCACAATGTCAATAGGTTGTAAATTTAATGCTTTTATTTCCAGTCCTACATCCACGAAATCCAACCTCACGTATAAACTATATACAAAATACACACACACACATTAAACAATTACCATAGGGCAGATCCATTTTTTTTTAAACTAAAGCATCAGGGCCGCCGTGTTCGGGATTCCTCCTACTTGCCAGTGGCCCCGAACACTTGCCAGGGTTTCCGAAGCATAGGCGTTCGTGGCTTATAAAATTATCATTTATTTTGCTAATACGATGTTAGCCCTTAGTGCGGTAAATAGGGGCTGAGAGGCCCCCCATTTGAAAGTGTTTTTAAGGGGGCCCCATATTTTCTCGCTGCGGCCCTAAAGGCACAACAGGCTAAATATTTTTGTTTTCTAAATCTTGACAAACTTCTATGGACCTTTCTCACATGTATTCCTGCGCGTCAGCTGTCTTTGTGAAACGATCATAATGAGCTTCCGGTCGCTTTGTGTTATTGATATTTATATACTTGATTAATACTTAGCTCGATAAATTCTATTAATTCTCGATTATTTTTTTTACATTTTCGTCTAATCTAAGATATAATGAGTTTAAATTTATTACCAAAATTTAATTTTTCTGACGTTGACAAGTTTTTAAAGTCACAAAATGTCCCGATATCAGATTATGTAAAGACTTATGTAGGTACTTATGTAGGATCATATGCATGGGCGTCGCTAGGAATTTTTCCGGGGGGGGCAAAAATTTTCCAGGGGGGGGGGCAAATAACTTTATGACATTTTTTTAAATGTAAGGTGGGGGGGGGGAGCAAATGCCTCCCTCTTATATGACATTTTTTCAAAATGTAGGGGGGGGGGGTGTTACGATGTGGGTTATTTTAGCACAATAGTTTACGGTTTAGGAACAAAATGTGCGTGGGGAGGGGGTGCATCATTGTGACCAGATAGAAGAATAATTTACGCGAAAGCACGCCCCATCGTCCTCCCTCCCATGTTAATTAGTTGTGAGTCACCGGTGGAACTGAGGGCTCACGGAGACAATTTACCTGGGAAAGATTGTTCGTGACCGTGACACGTAGGATGAAGTTGGAACCGTTACGAAAGTCGTGGGGCAGAATCTTCTCACGAGGGATAACTGAGTTGGAGGGTGTCATAGGGCCCCTTGGTTAGTTGTCAAATCAAGTTCCCACCCCCACAGACCCGTCTCATAAATTACCCCGAGTGTAGAGGTAGTTGGGCTAGAATTAATTACAACTAATTAATCACCGGTGTTACATTCAATTGTGTACTGTATATAAGCGGGACGTTTTTGTGTGTAAGTCAGAGAGGATGAGAGAGAGGAGCGAGACTGAGAACTAGAGAGCAGGAGCGGAAGAGTAGGACGTAAGCTGAAGTACTGTATGTGAGAACTGGCGTCAACATAGCTACATTATAAACTTGTTTTATCAGCAAAGAAACCGGTATTTGTTGACTTATTAGCGGAGACTGAAAGTGAGCGGTGAAAATAGAAATATTGTCACCAGAACATCTACATCTACTCTCTCATACACCTAGACAACGATCTGTACGTGGCAAGGATTAGCATTGAGGACTATCCATCCGCCGACGTAACAGGGGGCAAATGCCCCCTTGCCCCCCCATGAATACGCCCATGGTCATATGTAGAGACTTATGTAGGGTCATATGTAGAGACTTATGTAGGAACTTATGTAGTGACGTAGGTGGAGACATATAGGGACTTATGTAGTGACATACAGGGACTTATGTAGAGACTTATGTAGGGTCATATGTAGGGACTTATGTAGGGTCATATGTAGGGATTAATGTAGGGACTTATGTAGGGTCATGTGTAGGGACTTATGTAGGGTCATATGTAAAACAGTATATTTTTGGTTAGCATATATTGTGCGATAGATAGTAATTAAAAATCGGTAGTAAAAGGTTTGAAACTACTACCTCATTATGATGAGGTGATGGTCAATGATATTATTTTTTAACCATTCTACTTTTTAGCTTCAACTTTTAAGATAATAATAATAAATAATCACACTGAAAAATATATTAAATTTTGATTATTTGATTTTCATGATTAAAATTAAAAGAATAGCGGCAACAGAAATTTATTATTCGCAAATTCGCGTACATTAATTGGTACCGGAAGTGTATCTTGTCCATTTAAACAAACAATTCAGTAAGGGGACTACTTTTTGAGAAAGGTGTATGGTACGTTTTTTAATTGGCAGAGCCTCGGTAATTATAGAGGGTGACCCCCCCCCGGTCAACAATATAAGTGGCACGAGTGGCCGATTGGTGTAGACACTCGACTGTCGACCTGAGAGTCCTGGGTTCGATCCTCGGTGAGGGCCATGGGAATTTTTCCAGTTAAAATTTGTTTCAAAGTTCCCATAAGTCCACCCAGCTTTAAATGGGTATCTGACTTACGTTGGGGTAGTAAACAATCTCTTTATATGCCGAGGTTATAGAAACAGATTAATTCTACACTTCATCTGCCCCGATGGTCCTTAAGGGCTAAGTGAACTTTACTTTTTTTACAACATAGAACTAATAGATTTTATTTATTTCCTCCTCCCCCACCCCCACCCCAAATTGTGATAATAAATTCGATTAAAAAAAGAAATGAAACAGCAGTTAGGAGTTTTCTTCTAATGTGAAACCATTTCGATGCCAAGGGGGGAAACAGGCAGCTATATTTTAAGTCCAGACTCACTGCGTCCGTCGTCAACTCACAAGTCTAAGTAAGTCTGTGTTTCGCAAAGTCGAACCAATTCTGTTTTTGTAATGCGGGTATAGTAGGTACAGTGTTTACAATATATATATATAAATATAAATATATATATATATATATATATATATATATATATATATATATATATATATAATAGCGATTTTGGTTCTGTGTTAAATCGAAAGTAAAGAATTAATACAACAGTATTCCAGTTTCAAATACAATCATGAAAAAATCGGATCTGCCCGAAACCAAAAATAACCTAGCTTACTCATCAAACCTAATGGGATATAACTCAATGCAAAGGATTTGCAGGGTACAGCTATATATATATATATATATATATATATATATATATATATATATATATATATTTAACCTCGACGGACTGTGACAAAGTGACTTGGCACAAGAGATGGTCCGTCTCGTTATTTTAACTATGTTATCAGAGTTGATTTCTTCGGGTCAATCAAACAGGCCAATTGTCAGTTGAACATTAAGACAACTTTCACGGTGCTGTGTTATTTTTTTAAAAATACTCTTTCTGGCATTTGTGTATATATGTGTGTGTGTGTGCAATAAATGATTTTACAATCATAACACCAAATGGAATCACCACAGATAATACATGTAGAAGAGTCCGTGTTTTTAAAGTGTCGGTGAAAAAAAACAAGCAATTAAGCCTGTTCCATTCTGGACACAGGACGTGTTAGCGCATTTTCATGTTATGTATCAGTACGTTTGTTAGCTTTCAGTAAATATTTGTAAATTTTGGAAATGTTTATAAATTCAATTGTGTAATGCATATATCTGTACAAAAAATATTATAAAGATGTTTCTTTATATTTGAAAAAAAAATTATTTTCTCTTAAATCTAACTACAACTCATAATTGAAAACATTCGAAATTGTAGTCATTTAATCGTCCGAAAACTCCGTCAATTGTTGCATAGCTCCGATACTTTCAATTTAACTCAGAACACAAGCTTACTATTTCATTTGATGATTTTCTTAATAAATCTTGGTGAAACTACGTGCTGCAGTATTTCGCACCAAATGAATGGGTTATTGAACGTACAAGGTGTAGAATGGGGCCATATATAATATATATAAGCCCCTTAGGAGCCCTGAAGCCCGGCCCTCAGAGGTCCTATCGCAAAATGAACTTTTGATGTACACATGGCAGGCCAAGACCTACAAAATGATATATACATCAAGGGTCTAGGACTTCTGGTTGCTGAGATATAGGGCGCTCCTTTATTAATATAGCTTATATAGTAAAAAACGGTACTTTATAAGCCCCCTTTTACGGCCCTCAGAGGTCAGATCGCGAAATGAACTTTTGATGTACACTTGGCAGGCCAAGACCTACAAAATGATATATACATCATGTGTCTATGACTTATGGTTGCTGAGATCTAGGGCGCTCCTTTGTTAATATAGCTTATATAGTAAAAAACGGTACTTTATAAGCCCCCTTTTACGGCCCTCAGAGGTCAGATCGCGAAATGAACTTTTGCTGCACACATGGCAGGCCAAGACCTAGAAAATGATATATACATCATGGGTCTAGGACTTATGGTTGTTGAGATCTAGGGTGATGACGTACAGACAGACAGACAAAACGGGGACAATAGAGCATTTTTTTTTTGAAAATGCTCTAAAAATTGACAACCACTGATAGTTGTGGGTTTCGGTATCAAGAAATCGTTTTAACAACAAAATCATACGATTGAATCGGTCAATTTAGCCAGAGCCGACCCAGACGTTACGGCGTGCCCGATGCAAGCTATAATTCACCCCCCTCCCCTTTTGTAAGCATAAGCTCACAACGCGACCAGGGCACCGGCCCGAGTTGTTGATACCTGATGTATTCGCCGCTGACTTGGAGAGGAGGTAGATGACACCAGGTCTATAAGCCCACAGAAATGACGTATGAATTAAAGTTCCCCCAAACGACCATATCAGGCATAAAAAAATTTGTGTGTATATATATATATACATATTATTTTCAACTAGTGCTAATTCAAATCTTTGTGAATTTGTGAAATTATGTTTTACGGTTTTTATATACTTACTTATGCTAATATTTTAGGATGACAAAGAATCACACTGACAGCAATTAACTTGACACTATCAGCTAATACATAAATAAAATAAAGATGACCAGAATTATAAAAACAAACAAACATTCAATGGTAACCATGGAGACACCGCGTTTGAATAGTTCTGACATTTCATCTGAGTGCATGTGTCAGTGAATCACAAAGATACCATTTCGTGTTTAGATTGACACAGGGAATGAAAGTAATATTTCGCTATATAGCTTTAGCTGTAAGGATTAAAAATAACAGCCTTTGTAGGTGTACTTTGTGTGTGTGGGGTTGGGGGGGGGGGCAGAATGAGGTAGGGGGGCAGACAATGCTGCCGTCCAGGCAAGTCACATTCTATCCAATGTACCGGAATTGTATTCCTTATAAAGCGGATTTCGTTCTACTGAACAGACTCCCTGGACCAGAAACTATTGTTGTTCCGCCCTCCGACCTCCATTTTCCCATAAAACTGAGTACAATTTTTTACCCAAATTTAATTAAATATGTCGGCTGTTCATTTGTATAACTGGTTTTAAAAATTATAACCACCCCCCCTCCCCCAAAAAAACCGAATCGCGGGGACCCAGTTACATTGACAAACAAAATAAAAAAACAACTCTTGAACAAAAGAAATGTCAGCCTTAGTTTAGATGTTACGCCGTACAGTTTAACAATTCGTCATTCTCTTTAATTATATGTGCGGGAACCATGTTGGCTTGATCTTCGTAAACCGAGAAACAGACGTGATAAGTCATTTTACAGCAAGGGGGTAAAAGATGATTGGGCCAATGGCTATAGGGTATAAAGTATTGCCAGTGTGTTTAAAAATCGTAGGTACGGATCAAAACAAACGTTGCCGTAATGTGCGTTAAAATTCAAGACTGCCACCATTTGAAACTCACCCAAGGTCATTTCTTTTAATCATAGTAGACACCTAGCGAGTAGCAAGATGGCTCATATCATGTGTACCTTTTAAGTAATAACCTGCATGTTTATTGGTTTGGTTCTCTCGTGGGCATACTACTGTCCACGCCAGTCACTCGTGTCAGGATGAAGCACGGCGCTGTTAACTCATGTTATGAGGCTTTCATGTAATTAAATTACTTCATGTTATGTGTGAAGTCCATGTAAGGATGAGATGAAATCTCTTAGATCCTATGAACCACTAATGGGACGGTTTTTTGCAGCGCCCTTCTTTCATCTCCTCCACCGCCGATAGTGCAATGGCCATGGAGCACCATGGGAGATATAGCGGGGACTTGAGTCATGACCTGAAATAACCATTGGTCCTCACCGGAGATCGAACCAGGGACCCTCGGGTCGACAGCCGAGCGCTTTACCGCACGACCATCCGTCCCCTTACTTCATGTTATTGCTCCATCCATCAGCTATAGCTCCGGCCCGCCTGTCAAATTTACGAACCCAATGTGGCCCGCGGGTGACAAGGTTTGCCTAACCCTGGCATGACAAAAGCCACGATATAGGACTTTGGAGTGATGGTCTTTGCAGCCGCCTAGCTTTCCGATCCATGGGAAAGGTTCGGTGTGCACCGCGTCCACCAATGCTGACAATGTAAGAAGTTTTAAGGGTAAACAAAAACCCAAGAATCACTTTCACTTGTGTAAGAAGGGGAGGTGATAATTAACGAGCACGGGTTCTGGTAGCGATAACTGTCTTTTATTAAGTAATAAACTAATGAACTAAGCAGATAAAGACACCCAGCAGAGTGCTGTGTGGCTAAACATAATGGTACAAGTAATGAACAGTTGAACGTTTTCAGGTGGTATGTTTAGTGGCACTCGTGAATAATAGATATTTATTTACGCGCCATGCTGTGAACACGTTCAACAGATCGATGGACATGAAAATACAAACTCGGCCCTTTTCTTAACTACCAGGCTTTGGAATTTCGAATCCCCGGCGTGGAATCGTACTGACGATATGACAAAATGACACTAAGCTAAATCGATTCCATAAATATGTTTATTTAATCAGAAATTAACTAAAAATGCATTTGTATCTATCCAGCTTAACCGTAAAAAAAAGCACTGGTGACGATCAGATAAATATATTGATGACATGAGCATTGGTTGGGAGTGGATTGTTCTATTAAGGACTCCGACAGGGGCAATCTTTTATAAAGAGCCCTCCCCCCGGCCCCCTCTACAACATATTTGAGGGAGGGTTCTCAAGTTGCTAGAGATGCCAGCTCTAGCAGACATTTAAAAAAAGTTCCCTTTAGACCATCGGGGCTGATGAAGTGTAAAATTCGTCTATTTGTATAACCTCAGCATAAATAGGGATTGTGTGGTTAGCACAACGCCCAGCCGCCTTTACGACCCCTACTTTAGTCGGGTACCCATTTAAAGAAGTGTGGACTTGTGCATCGCCTCCTAGATAGTCTACTGTAGGCGGCATTGACTTGTGGGACTAACACTTTCACCAGAACCTGGAAAATTTCCCCATGGCTCTCACCGAGGATCGAAACCCAGGACTCTCAGGTCGAGAGCCGAGCATCTACATCACTAGGTCATCTGTCGCACCAGCTCACATAAGGGTGGCTGTAAATGCAGTAGGTGGTCTGTGACTCAACGAAACACATTGATTGTTTTGTTTTCCCTTTACAACTCAAACATACAAAAACGATGGGTCGGTGGTATGTGACAAACAAAGGCTCAACTTAAAACTTTACAGAGAAACTAGTGTGTTCATATAGATCAGTGTTTCCCAAAGTGTGATACGCGTGCCCCAAATGTAGATTTGGTTGAGGTACGCCCTGTACCGGGCTGAGAGTATCGGGTAAAACCGAAGGGCTTAAGCGAATTCAATTGAAAGAGAGGATGACAGTAAACACAATAGTCACGTTTTTGTTTTACCAGGAGGTACACAGTAATAGGAAAAATAAAGGGGTACACATATGTCGAAAGTTTGGGAACCACCTAGATATATAAAGACAAACAGATCACTATCCAAGTATTCATTTTAACAGTGCGCGAAAATGAAATAAATAAAAAGGTAAACGAAAGTCTCCACAGGCTCCAAGGAATAGAAAGGCCAATGAAAATCAATAGAGTCCCATAGCTCAAGACCGAACGAGATATTTGCCAGCTATGCTGGAATACTGTCAAGTGCATAGGTGGGAGTGTTGTTTTATTTTTATCTCTAATCTCGTCCCCTGATCTTGTTCTGTCAATCAAGGCGTTATTCGCAACGGCGAGCAGAGATTTACAGCGCTGCGGACATGGTTCGGTTTGTTTGTTAGCCTTCATGTCAACTCCCCCCCCCTGCCCCTTCCCCCGGATAGCGTGATGGGGTGGGGTGTGGGAGGGTGAACTGATAAAATTAAGAAGAAATGCAAGTCAGATTGATTGTTCTGGAGCGGAGAGCGAGAAAATTATATTTTTAGAATGTGTGTGTGTGTGACCCTGACACGAGGCTTGCGACATGCCGCACGCATTCATTCGTAAGAGACTTACAAACTTAATGAGTCTAACGTCGTTTTTATTTTATTAGAAGAAAAATTTCATGAGGTGCAGACATTGTAGTTTGAAGTAAAAACAAACCAACTGGAACTCAATGCATACAGCGCAATACATAACTTGTCATCATATATAATAATACTCATTACAGCTCATCCACTTAGACATATCCGTCGGCATTTATGGAATCAGTGAAATATCATTGAGGATTCGTCGCAATGCAGCCCGGGATTAAAATAAATCCTCCTCCTCCAGACAACCACTGACTATTATTAATATGTACTATATTTGTGATCTCATCAGCTTCTAAATGTTAAAAAGTCGTAAAACAGAAATAACCGCCGCGAATGACGGCCATATTTAACTAAGGGTTACTTATTTCAATAGGTCAGCTTTGATTTCAATTTACCGAATGCCCCCTTTTACACCAAATCTCTGAAGATTATACATCAGATGGTTGGGCTCAATGTTAGTATTTAGTTCAAGTGACGGGCGTCACCAGCCCCCCCTCGGTTACACTTAAAAACTATCGACCGCAGTAGATGACATTACAAGTTGCTGCCACCTACACTTCATGGCGCCCCCCTCCCCTCCGCCCACCGCAATGTCTTCTCTCTTAACAAGCGACACAATCGATAATACCACGGACCAATAGTTGTCGAGTCTAGTTACAGATACATCTAAACCGGCGGTTCCCAAACTGTGGGGGGCGAGAGTTGTAACTTTTATAACCTCGCTGAAAATGTCGAAATACATTCTTAAAATTAATTATTTCTCCAAGGAAGGCTTTTGAAAAAAGGAAAGGGGTTGCGTGCAGTGGCGCAGATAAAGGGGCGCGGGAGTGCTGCTAGTCAGGGGCGTTACTTGCTTAGGGCACGTAAATGACAGATTAAAGGTCCGCCCGGTTGTCACTTATGTTATTTACGCCGAGGGATACAAGTCACTTAAGTTGTATCTATGACTTAAAATACTGAGAACGCCTGATTTAAAGTAACCTTATTCCTTGGCATTAAAAAAAAAAAACTTTCTTTACAGAACGAGTCAGTCAAGTACTCAAGGATAAAATTCCTAGAGAGTGAAAGAATGAAAGCGGTACGTACAGATAAGAGGGGACACTTGTTTACTGTACATACTTGTTAATGAAAGTAACACCCACGGGAAGGGGGGGTGTCGTCGTTGTAATCCCCCCTCTACCCCTCTATCCCAGTTAAAGTCAGCGTGTCCATCGATGTGTGACATTTAAGGTATAATAGCGGTAGTGGCTTCATCAAATCAAGAACGTAATTGTCCACGATGAAAGACGTAAAACATTAAAACACGTGAATAGTACGTCGAAGTAGGTCGCTGAACTATGCTGTTGAAAGTACTTCCCCTCCCCCCTACAACCAAGGATAAATGGTATCTTCTTACTGCATCAAATCATTCATAGATCGAAAACAAATCTGGTGCATGGCCAACGCATATGTTCCATGTAGGCAACTCAAAGACTATAGAGTGGGTGAGGATGAAACTAAAATCTACAAAAACAAAAACGTTTGAGGCATGTCAACTTGCTACAGTACAGCTAGCCGGATGTCAAAATGTCAATTAATGTCAAATGAAATATTGTGTACGTAAGACAATGGAAACTTTTTTCTCGTTCGCGACAGAGACACATTCTTCCTGTGCTTTTGACAGTCCGATGACATTTCTTTCTTGAAACAGTGTCGGTGGGTGTACTTAACAGTGCTGACAACTGAGATGATTTATATCCAAATCTAGATATCTTGTGAGCCATCTATATATAAGACAATCCTATCTATATAATCGATCTATTTATTTGTTTTCTTTCAATAGGGTATACAATTTTAAGTATTTACTTTATTTATAATATACATAGATACATTTAATATTTTTGTGGATAATTATTGGTGAATAAACGTTGGCAGCCCTTTCTATGGTATACTGTGAAAGGACAGTTTACTTTGTGTTCAGCTAGTGTTAACTTGTTTACACAAGAACCATAGCTCCAGTCCGTTGTGGAAGTTCAGCTATCGATTTTCCTTGTCAATGAAATAATTATTTTGTCTCAAGTTCGTGTCAATTTAGGTTAACAAAAAAAATTGTTTGGTGAAAGTAAGTCGTCTGATACCTTTTGTTACAAGGTTATCAGTGTTGCTACTGTAATGCCTTGTTGATGTTTACTGTCTATAATCAAGGCCGGCCTTAGGAAGTGCAGAGCCCGATTAGGTTGTTATTTTTACGAAAGCCCCAAGTCACAGCCATGAAATGTTGAGTTGATCACAGTCTTGCTGTCAAATAATAGCAGATGAATGTGTCCCATGGGGCCCTA
>JAGDYQ010000008.1:7928544-8070172 GCA_021962125.1 Bulinus truncatus
TTAGGGCCCCATGGGCCACTTCATCTGCTATTCCTTTGACAGCTTGAGACTGTGATCAACTGAGCATTTCATAGCTGTGACTTAGGTTTTCGTACAAATAACAACCTAATCGGGCTGTGCACTACCTAAGGACTGTCTTGATTATAGACAGTAAACATCAACAAGGCATTACAGTAGCAACAATGATAAATAACCTTGTGACAAAAGGTGTCAGGCGACTTACTTTCACCAAACAATTTTTTTTTTGGTTACCTAAATTGACACTAACTGGAGACAAAATAATTATTTCATTGACAAGGAAAATCGATAGCTGAACTTCCACAACGGACTGGAGCTATGGTTCTTGTGTAAACAAGTTAACACTAGCTGAACACAAAGTAAGCTGTCCTTTCACAGTATACCATAGAAAGGGCTGCCAACGTGTATTCACCAATAATTATCCACAAAAATATTAAATGTATCTATTCATATTATAAATAAAGTAAATACTTAAAATTTTATACCCTATTGAAAGAAGACAAATAAATAGATCGATTATATAGATAGGATTGTCTTATATCTAGAATGGCTCACAATATATATATATATATATATATATATATATATATATATATATATATATATATATATAAATTTGGATATAAATCATCTCAGTTGTCAGCACTGTTAAGTACACCCACCGACACTGTTTCAAGAAAGAAATGCCACCGGACTGTCAAAAGCACAGGAAGAATGTGTCTCTGTCGCGAAGGAGAAAAAAAGTTTCCATTGTCTTATGTACACAATATTTCATTTGACATTAATTGACATCTTGACATCCGGTTAGCTGTACCGTAGCAAGTTGACATGCCTCAAACGTTGTTGTTATTGTAGATTTTAGTTTCATCCTCACCCACTCTATAGTCTTTGAGTTGCCAAACATGGACCATATGCGTTGGCCATGCACCAGATTTGTTTTCGATCTATGTATGATTTGATGCAGTAAGAAGATACCATTTATTCTTGGTAGGGGAGGGGGGGGGGAAGTACTTTCAACAGCATAGTTCAGCGACCTACTTCAACGTACTATTCACGTGTTTTAACGTTTTTACGTCTTTCATCGTGGACAATTACGTTCTTGATTTGATGAAGCCACTACCGCTATTACACCTTAAATGTCACACATCGATAGACACGCTGACTTTAACTGGGATAGAGGAGTAGAGGGGATCACAACGACGACCCCCCCCCCGTGGGTGGTACTTTCATTAACACGTATGTACAGTTAACAAGTGTCCTCTCTTATCTGTACGTACCGCTTTCATTCTTTCACTCTCTAGGAATTTTATCATTGAGTACTTGACTGACTCGTTCTGTAAAGAAAGTTTTTTTTTTTAAATGCCAAGGAATAAGGTTACTTTAAATCAGGCGTTCTCAGTATTTTAAGTCATTGATACAACTCAAGTGACTTGTATCCCTCGGCGTAAATAACATAAGTGACAACCGGGCGGACCTTTAATCTGTCATTTACGTGCCCAAAGCAAGTAACGCCCCTGACTAGCAGCACTCCTGCGCCCCTTTATCTGCGCCACTGCACGCAACCCCTTTCCTTTTTTCAAAAGCCTTCCTTGGGGACTAATTAATTTTAAGAATGTATTTCGACATTTACAGCGAGGTTATAAAAGTTAAAACTCTCGCCCCCCACAGTTTGGGAACCGCCGGTTTAGATGTATCTGTAACTAGACTCGACAACTATTGGTCCGTGGTATTATCGATTGTGTCGCTTGTTAAGAGAGAAGACATTGCGGTGGGCGGAGGGGAGGGGGGCGCCATGAAAAGTAGGTGGCAGCAACTTGTAATGTCATCTACTGCGGTCGATAGTTTTTAAGTGTACCCGAGGGGGGGGGGGGGCTGGTGACGCCCGTCACTTGAACTAAATACTAACATTGAGCCCAACCATCTGATATATAATCTTCAGAGATTTGGTGTAAAAGGGGGCATTCGGTAAATGGAAATCAAAGCTGACCTATTGAAATAAGTAACCCTTAGTTAAATATGGCCGTCATTCGCGGCGGTTATTTCTGTTTTACGACTTTTTAACATTTAGAAGCTGATGAGATCACAAATATAGTACATATTAACATTGGTCAGTGGTTGTCTGGGGAAGGAGGTTTCATTTTAAGCCCGGGCTGCATTGCGACAATCCTCAATGATATTTCACTGTCTTAAGTGGATGAGCTGTAATGTGGCTATTAACCCCCCCTCTCCCGCAACAATTTTTGAATGTGTCGCATTTATTATAATACTAGCTGTACCGTGCAAAACCTTTGCATAGAGTTATATCCCCTTATGCTTGATCGGTAGGCTAGATTATTTTTGGTTTCGGGCAGATCCAATTTTTTTTTTCATGATTGTATTTTAAACTGGAATAGTGTTGTATTAATTCTTTACTTTCGATTTAACGCACACTGGAAATGAGTATTATTATATATGATGACAAGTTATGTATTGCGCTGTATGCATTGAGTTCCAGTTGGTTTGTTTTTACTTCAAACTACAATGTCTGCACCTCATGAAATTTCTCTTCTAATAAAATAAAAATGACGTTAGACTCATTAAGTTTGTAAGTCTCTTATGAATGAATGCGTGCGGCATGTCGCAAGCCTCGTGTCAGGGCCACACACACACACATTCTAAAAATATAATTTTCTCGCTCTCCGCTCCAGAACAATCAATCTGACTTGCATTTCTTCTTAATTTTATCAGTTCACCCTCTCCCCCACCCCACCCCATCACGCTATCCGGGGGAAGGGGCAGAGGGGGGGGGGTTGACATGAAGGCTAACAAACAAACCGAGCCATGTCCGCAGCGCTGTAAATCTCTGCTCGCCGTTGCGAATAACGCCTTGATTGACAGAACAAGATCAGGGGACGAGATTAGAGATAAAAATAAAACAACACTCCCACCTATGCACTTGACAGTATTCCAGCATAGCTGGCAAATATCTCGTTCGGTCTTGAGCTATGGGACTCTATTGATTTTCATTGGCCTTTCTATTCCTTGGAGCCTGTGGAGACTTTCGTTTACCTTTTTTATTTATTTCATTTTCGCGCACTGTTAAAATGAATACTTGGATAGTGATCTGTTTGTCTTTGTATATCTAGGTGGTTCCCAAACTTTCGACATATGTGTACCCCTTTATTTTTCTTATTACTATGTGCCCCCTGGTAAAACAAAAACGTGACTATTGTGTTTACTGTCATCCTCTCTTTCAATTGAATTCGCTTAAGCCCTGCGGTTTTACCCGATACTCTCAGCCCGGTACAGCGCGTGCCTCAACCAAATCTACATTTGGGGCACGCGTATCACACTTTGGGAAACACTGGTCTATATGAACACACTTGTTTCTCTGTAAAGTTTTAAGTTGAGCCTTTGTTTGTCACATACCACCGACCCTTCGTTTTTATATGTTTGAGTTGTAAAGGGAAAACAAAACAATCAATCTATGTGTTTCCTTGAGTCACAGACCACCTACTACATTTACAGCCACCCTTATGTGAGCTGGTGCGACAGATGACCTAGTGATGTAGATGCTCGGCTCTCGACCTGAGGGTCCTGGGTTTCGATCCTCGGTGAGAGCCATGGGGAAATTTTCCAGGTTCTGGTGAAAGTGTTAGTCCCACAAGTCCACCCTTCTTTAAATGGGTACCTGACTAAAGTAGGGGTCGTAAAGGCGGCTGGGCGTTGTGCTAACCATACAATCCCTATTTATGCTGAGGTTATAGAAACAGACGAATTTTACACTTCATCAGCCCCGATGGTCTAAACTCTAAAGGGAACTTTTTTTAAATGTCCCCAGCTAGAGCTGGCATCTCTAGCAGCTTGAGAACCTTCCCTCAAATATGTCGTAGAAGGGGCCGGGGGGGGCTCATTATAAAAGATTGCCCCTGTCGGAGTCCTTAAAAGAACAATCCACTCCCGCCTATACCCCCTCCCAACCAATGCCCATGTCATCAATATATTTATCTGATCGTCACCAGTGCTTCGGTTAAGCTGGACAGATACAAATGCATTTTTAGTTAATTTCTGATTAAATAAACATATTTATGGAATCGATTTAGCTTAGTGTCATTTTGTCATATTGTCAGTACGATTCCACGCCGGGGATTCGAAATTCCAAAGCCTGGTAGTTAACAAAAGGGCCGAGTTTGTATTTTCATGTCCATCGATCTGTTGAACGTGTTCACAGCATGGCGCGTAAATAAATATCTATTATTCACGAGTGCCACTAAACATACCACCTGAAACGTTCAACTGTTCATAACTTGTACCATTATGTTTAGCCACACAGCACTCTGCTGGGTGTCTTTATCTTCTTAGTTCATTAGTTTATTACTTAATGAAAGACAGCTATCGCTACCAGAACCGTGCTCGTTAATTATCACCTCCCCTTCTTACACAAGTGAAAGTGATTCTTGGGTTTTTGTTTACCCTTAAAACTTCGTACATTGTCAGCATTGGTGGACGCGGTGCACACCGAACCTTTCCCATGGATCGGAAAGCTAGGCGGCTGCAAAGACCATCACTCCAAAGTCCTATATCGTGGCTTTTGTCATGCCAGGGTTAGGCAAACCTTGTCACCCGCGGGCCACATTGGGTTCGTAAATTTGACAGGCGGGCCGGAGCTATAGCTGATGGATGGAACAGTAACATGAAGTAAGGGGACGGATGGTCGTGCGGTAAAGCGCTCGGCTGTCGACCCGAGGGTCCCTGGTTCGATCTCCGGTGAGGACCAATGGTTATTTCAGGTCATGGCTCAAGTCCCCGCTATATCTCCCGTGGTGCTCCATGGCAATTGCACAATCGACGGTGGAGGGGGTGAAAGAAGGGCGCTGCAAAAAACCGTCCCATTAGTGGTTCATATAATCTAAGAGATTTCATCTCATCCTTACATGGACTTCACACATAACATGAAGTAATTTAATTACATGAAAGTCTCATAACATGAGTTAACAGCGCCGTGCTTCATCCTGACACGAGTGACTGGCGTGGACAGTAGTATGCCCGTCCCATTAGTGGTTCATATAATCTAAGAGATTTCATCTCATCCTTACATGGACTTCACACATAACATGAAGTAATTTAATTACATGAAAGTCTCATAACATGAGTTAACAGCGCCGTGCTTCATCCTGACACGAGTGACTGGCGTGGACAGTAGTATGCCCACGAGAGAACCAAACCAATAAAACATGCAGGTTTAACCTGTTATTGCTTAAAAGGTACACATGATATGAGCCATCTTGCTACTCGCTAGGTGTCTACTATGATTAAAAGAAATGATCTTGGGTGAGTTTCAAATGGTGGCAGTCTTGAATTTTAACGCACATTACGGCAACGTTTGTTTTGATCCGTGTCTACGATTTTTAAACACACTGGCAATAATTTATACCCTATAGCCATTGGCCCAATCATCTTTTACCCCCTTACTGTAAAATGACTTATCACGTCTGTTTCTCGGTTCACGAAGATCAAGTCAACATGGTTCTGCACATATAATTAACAGAGAATGACGAATTGTTAAACTGTACGGCGTAAACGTCTAAACTAAGGCTGACATTTCTTTTGTTCATGAGTTGTTTTTTTTTTATTTTTTTTGTCAATGTAACTGGGTCCCCACGATTCGGTTTTTTTTTTTGGGGGGGGGAGAGGGGTAGTGGTTATAATTTTTAAAACCAGTTATACAAATGAACAGCCGACATATTTAATAAAATTTGGGTAAAAAATTGTACTCAGTTTTATGGGAAAATGGAGGTCGGGGGTTGGGGGTGGGGTGGGCGGAACAACAATAGTTTCTGGTCCAGGGAGTCTGTTCAGTAGAACGAAACCCGCTTTATAAGGAATACAATTCCGGTACATTGGATAGAATGTGAATTGCCTGGACGGCAGCATTGTCTGCCCCCTACCTCATTCTGCCCCCCCTCCCAACCCCACACACACAAAGTACATCTACAAAGGCTGTTATTTTTAATCCTTACAGCTAAAGCTATATAGCGAAATATTACTTTCATTCCCTGTATCGATCTAAACACGAAATGGTATCTTTGTGATTCACTGACAGATGCACTCAGATGAAATGTCAGAACTATTCAAACGCGGTGTTTCCATGGTTACCATTGAATGTTTGTTTGTTTTTATAATTCTGGTCATCTTTATTTTATTTATGTATTAGCTGATAGTGTCAAGTTAATTGCTGTCAGTGTGATTCTTTGTCATCCTAAAATATTAGCATGAGTAAGTATATAAAAACCGTAAAACATAATTTCACAAATTCACAAAGATTTGAATTAGCACTAGTTGAAAATAATATATATACAGTCGATTCCGCTTAATTGGGACACATCGGGACCGAGGCTTTTTGTCCCAATTAAGCGGCTGTCCCAATTAATCATACAAATTTACTATTGGCTTCTTGATTTGGTTTCTTTGAGATTTGTCCCAAATAAGCGGCTGTCCCAATTAAGCGGTGTCCCAATTAAGCGGAATCCACTGTGTATATATATATATATATATATATATATATATATATATATATATATATATATATATATATACACATTTTTTAATACCCTTAACCGATATGGTCGTTTGGAGGAACTTTATTTCATACGTCATTTCTGTGGGCTTATAGACCTGGTGTCGCCCACCTCCTGTCCAAGTCAGCGGCGAATACATTAGGTATCAACAACTCGGGCAGGTGCCCTGGTCGCGTTGTGAGCTTATGCTTACAAAAGGGGGGGGGGCGAACTATAGCTTGCATCGGGCACGCCGTAACGTCTGGGTCGGCTGTGGCTAAATTGACCGATTCAATCGTATGATTTTGTTGTTAAAACATTTCTTGATACCGAAACCCACACCACGTTGGACCTGACAAGTACTTAGTATTGTGGCCTCTTATCTCTATCAGTGGTTGTCAATTTGTTTTTTTCACCGACACTTTGAAAACACGGACTCTTCTACATGTATTATCTGTGGTGATTCCATTTGGTATTATGATTGTAAAATCATTTATTGCACACACACACACATCCACAAATGCCATAAAGAGTCTTTGAAAAAATAACACAGCACGTTGTCTTAATGTTCAACGGACAGTTGGCTTGTTTGATTGACCCGAAGATATCAACTCTGATAACAGAGTTAAAATAACGAGACGGACCATCTCTTGTGCCAAGTCACTTTGTCACACAGTCCGTCGAGGTTATATATATATATATATATATATACAGTCGATTCCGCTTAATTGTGACTCATCGAGACCGAGGCTTTTTGTCCCAATTAAGCGGGTGTCCCAATTAAACATACACATTTACTATTGGCTTCTTGGTTTGGTTTCTTTGATATTTGTCCCAAATAAGCGGCTGTCCCAAATAAGCGGCTGTCCCAATTAAGCGGTGTCCCAATTAAGCGGAATCCACTGTATATATATATATATATAGTAAACACTGTACCTACTATACCCGCATTACAAAAACAGAATTGGTTCGACTTTACGAAACACAGACTTACTTAGACTTGTGAGTTGACGACGGACGGAGTGAGTCTGGACTTAAAATCTAGCTTCCTGTTTCCCCCGTGGCATCGAAATGGTTTCACATTAGAAGAAAACTCCTAACTGCTGTTTCATTTCTTTTTTGAATCGAATTTATTATCACAATTTGGGGAGGGGGGGTCGGAGGAAATAAACAAAATCTATTAGTTCTATGTTGTTCCCTTAGCCCTAAAGGACCATCGGGGCAGATGAAGTGTAGAATTAATGTTTATATAACCTCGGCATATAAAGAGATTGTTTACTACCCCAACGTAAGTCAGATACCCATTTAAAGCTGGGTGGCCTTATGGGAACTTTGAAACAAATTTCAACTGGAGAAATTCCTCCATGGCCCTCACCGAGGATCGAACCCAGGACTCTCAGGTCGACAGTCGAGTGTCTACACCAATCGGCCACTCGTGCCACTTATATTGTTGACCGGGGGGGGGGGGGGTCACCCTCTATAATTACCGAGGCTCTGCCAATTAAAAAACGTACCATACACCTTTCTCAAAAAGTAGTCCCCTTACTGAATTGTTTGTTTAAATGGACAAGATACACTTCCGGTACCAATTAATGTACGCGAATTTGCGAATAATAAATTTATGTTGCCGCTATTCTTTTAATTTTAATCATGAAAATCAAATAATCAAAATTTAATATATTTTTCAGTGTGATTATTTATTATTATTATCTTAAAAGTTGAAGCTAAAAAGTAGAATGGTTAAAAAAATAATATCATTGACCATCACCTCATCATAATGAGGTAGTAGTTTCAAACCTTTTACTACCAATTTGTAATTACTATCTATCGCACAATATATGCTAACCAAAAATATACTGTTTTACATACGACCCTACATAAGTCCCTACATATGACCCTACATAAGACCCTACATAGGTCCCTACACATGACCCTACATATGACCCTACATAAGTCCCTACATATGACCCTACATAAGTCTCTTCATAAGTCCCTATATGTCACTACATAAGTCCCTATATGTCTTCACATACGTCACTACATAAGTTCCTACATAAGTCTCTACATATGACCCTACATAAGTCTCTACATATGACCCTACATAAGTCTCTACATATGACCCTACATAAGTCTCTACATATGACCCTACATAAGTACCTACATAAGTCTCTACATAAGTACCCACATAAGTCTTTACATAATCTGATATCGGGACATTTTGTGACTTTAAAAACTTGTCAACGTCAGAAAAATTAAATTTTGGTAATAAATTTAAACTCATTATATCTTAGATTAGACGAAAATGTAGAAAAAATAATCGAAAATTAATAGAATTTATCGAGCTAAGTATTAATCAAGTATTTAAATATCAATAACACAAAGCGACCCGAAGCTCATTATGGTCGTTTCACAAAGACAGCTGACGCGCAGGAATACATGTGAGAAAGGTCCACAGAAGTTTGTCAAGATTTAGAAAAAAAAAAAATTTAGCCTGTTGTGCCTTCAGGGCCGCAGCGAGAAAATCTGGGGCCCCCTTAAAACCCTTTCAAATGGAGGGGGCCTCTCAGCCCCTATTTACCGCACTAAGGGCTAACATCGTATTAGCAAAATAAATGATAATTTTATAAGCCACGAACGCCTATGCTTCGGAAACCCTGGCAAGTGGTCGGGGCCACTGGCAAGTAGGAGGAATCTCGAACACGGCGGCCCTGATGCTTTAGTTTAAAAAAAAATGGATCTGCCCTATGGTAATTGTCTAATGTGTGTGTGTGTATTTTGTATATAGTTTATACGTGAGATTGGATTTCGTGGACGATGGACTGGAAATAAAAACATTAAATTTACAACCTATTGACATTGTGGTGATAGAAAAAAGGATCTTTTAAAAATAGCCGTTTACATGTAATAATTGTTTTTAAATGTAAAGAAAAAAATATATATCTTCTCAAGCTGCGCATAAATGGTTTTTGAAACGCTTCGGGCATTTGATTCCCACCACCACCCCTTTCTCCCCCCCCCCCACCCCGGGCTTGCTCAATCTTTAAATAACACAATGGAAATCTTTTTCTTGTGTGAAAGGATAAACATATTTTCACCAGTTAGTACGTGTTAAAAATCTTTTTTTTTGTTCTCTATAGTTACTCGTGAAACATTCTATTCTGAAGTCATTTAGATCTTAAGAAATGCCATTGTTAGAGTCAGTAATAGTCACAGCCCTTCCAGTGTCTCCATGTTCCTCCAACCGTCATGACTAATAATAATTACAGTGGTGTAATAGTCACAGAAAACAGCCGTTGTCCCGCAGCGTTTCTCACCCCCCCCCCCCACACCGGTAACATTGTGAGATTTCTGTGTAGCTATTTCCCCTTGTGTCTCTCTCCCCATCCCCTCTCTCTCTTTTCCTCTCTCTCTCCCCTCTTTTCCCTTCTCCCCCAGCGTTCTTCTAGTCATGATATAAAGCCTCGATTCCGCCTCATCGATTGAAGGCTCAGCCAGAGTAAGACCGATGGTGACAATTGGGATATTTTTGTCATCGTAGAAAACTGAGGTGAGTGAGGAGGAGACGGGTAACGGTTTGGGGGGGGGCATTCCCCAACACTGGGAGGGCACTTGAGTTTCTAAGGGTGTGTGGGTGGGGGGCGTCATCTTCTTCGTCTTTTACAGGTCGAGTGCCAGTTAATTCTGATTGTCCCGCATCAACGGCCTCATTTGTCCTCCGTGGGGCAGGCACTGTGTCAAGTGGGTGTAAGTGAAAGAGTAACAAGACATCAGAGGCTGTGGACCAGGAGACAGTGTTTTCTATTAGAGATAAGGCCGGTTGGTAATGAAGAGAGAAGACACGAGTGAAACAGACAGCTGCAGATTTTCATTTCCCATTCATAAGGGCTGCCCCCCCCTCCGCCATTTTTATTTTGGTATTACAAGTAATAATTATATCTGTACGCGGGCCCAGAAACTTTGGCAATGTACAGAGAGTAGTAAAATACAATTATAAATACATCCCCATAAGCTCCTACATATTCCCATAAGCTCCCTTATATTCACATAAGCTCCCACATATTCCCATAAACTCCCACATATTCCCATAAGCTCCTACATATTCCCATAAGCTCCTACATATTCCCATAAGCTCCCATATATTCCCATAAGCTCCCACATATTCCCATAAGCTCCTAATATTCCCATAAGCTCCCACATATTCCCATAAGCTCCCACATATTCCCATAAGCTCCTACATATTCCCATAAGCTCCTACATATTCCCTTAAGCTCATAATATTCCCATAAACTCCTAATATTCCCATAAGCTCCTAATATTCTCATAAGCTCCTAATATTCACATAAGCTCCTAATATTCACATAAGCTCCTACATATTCCCAAAAGCTCCTACATATTCCCATAAGCTCCTACATATTCCCATAAGCTCTTAATATTCCCATAAGCTCCTAATATTCCCATAAACTCCTAATATTCCCATAAGCTCCTAATATTCTCATAAGCTTCTAATATTCACAAAAGCTCCTACATATTCCCAAAAGCTTTACTTATTCCCATAAGCTTCCCATAAGCTCCTAATATTCCCATAAGCTCCTACATATTCCCATAAGCTTCTACATATTCCCATACGCTTCTACATATTCCCATAAGCTCCCCCATATTCCCATAAGCTCCCACATATTCCCATAAACTCCCACATATTCCCATAAGCTCCCACATATTCCCATAAGCTCCCACATATTGCCATAAGCTCCTACCTATTCCCATAAGCTCTTAATATTCCCATAAGCTCCCACATATTCCCATAAGCTCCTACATATTCCCATAAGCTCCTACATATTCCCATAAGCTCCTACATATTCCCATAAGCTCCTAATATTCCCATAAGCTCACCACATATTCCCATGAAGCACCTACATAGTCCCAAAAGCTCCACCACCACATTCGCTTAAGCTCCTACATATTCCCATAAGCTCCCCCATATTCCCATAAGCTCCCCCATATTCCCATAAGCTCCCACATATTCCCATAAGCTCCTACATATTCCCATAAGCTCCTACATATTCCCATAAGCTCCTAATATTCCCATAAGCTCCTACATATTCCCATAAGCTCCTAATATTCCCATAAGCTCCTACATATTCCCATAAGCTCCTACATATTCCCAAAAGCTCCTACACATTCCTTTAAGCTCCTACATATTCCCACAAGCTCCCCCATATTCCCATAAGCTCCCCCATATTCCCATAAGCTCCTACATATTCCCATAAGCTCCAACATATTCCCAAAAGCTCCTACACATTCCCTTAAGCTCCCCCATATTCCCATAAGCTCCCCCATATTCCCATAAGCTCCCCCATATTCTTATAAGCTCCCCCATATTCCCATAAGCTCCTACATATTCCCATAAGCTCCTACATATTCCCAAAAGCTCCTACACATTCCCTTAAGCTCCTACATATTCCCATAAGCTCCCCCATATTCCCATAAGCTCCCCCATATTCCCATAAGCTCCTACATATTCCCATTAGCTCCTAATATTCCCATAAGCTCTCCCGGCCCGTGCAGCTCGTTCAAGAGATGACCGTCTTCCTACTCACCCCCCCCCCCCCCACCATCCAGTCTAAGTTGTCTGCCCCAATCTTTCTTGGTTTGAGACCCACCAAGAAACCAGTTCATTTATTGCGACTCATTTTTAAAGAAAGAAAAAGATAGATATTTATTTAAGAATGAAAAACCCAACAATGTATCACATCTATTCTGGATTAAGTAATTCAGCAAACTAGTTCAGTAGTTCAGTCTATGAGCAATGACGTTAATTTGACACCCATTATACAGTTTTGCGGCATAAATTCCCATGAAAGTTACAAGATGTCTTGAGCCAAACATGAATGATAGACTGTACATAATCTTTTTATTTTATTTCAATCGTAATTCTAACGATAACAATTTCAAATTTTGTCATCGACATTCAACGAAAGCTGTTGGAACGTGAGTACCAATGACATGTCATTTATTTTAAAAAGCTGTTGATTTTACAGAACTGTGAACAGAACTTTTTTTGTTTATGTATTTATTTCTATTCTTTTTTGTTTTCCCCGATACAAAACTGGGTGACTTAATATGCTACCGAGAATCGATAAATTTACTAAATTGAGCACCAACCGATCAATTTTAACAAAGATAACATCCATGTTGTAACGGCCAATCTGTTAGCTAGTCTTTATTGTTGTTTGAAAATAGTTCTGCTGTTTTTTTTTTTGTTTTTATAGCCGTGCAAACATTTTGTGTGTGTGTGTGTGTAACAATGTTTGCCATAATGGTTTTTTTTATATTAAATAAAAATTCAAAGCTTTTATTTGCAGCGAGAACCAGTTTCATGAGTACTTAATTCTTAAATCATAAACAAAATTGGAAGGGAAAAAAAAAGACATGACGGTTTAATGACGTTAATTTAGTTATCATCAAAGGATAGTTTACATTTTAACAAATTGTATGAAAATAATTAGTTTTGCGGGCTATGGGGGGGGGGGAGGGGCTAACATCAACCAGTTGTTTGTAGTGGTATTAGGTGACCTGTGAACAAGTGCGATTAAATTATAATGAAAATGCGGAGGAGCTGGTGGTGGTTTTGGTGGCCCCGGGCAAAAGTGCATTCAAGGTTCCCATAACTCTGGGAATGAATACATCATAATCATTATATATATATACTAGCTGTACCCTGCAAAACATTTGCATAGAGTTATATCCCCTTAGGCTTGATCGGCAGGCGAGGTTATTTTTTGGTTTCGGGCAGATCCGATTTTTTTCATGATTGTATTTTAAACTGGAATACTGTTGTATTAATTCTTTACTTTCGATTTAACGCACACTGGAAATGAGTATTATTATATATGATATATATATATGTACACGTGGGCTTAATAAATGAGTGCTTCTGCATACGTAAGATTTGATAATGGTGGCTAGATTCTCATTTTTTTTTTACTGAAAAAGGTGTAAAATTTGACTGGGATTAAAATTGGTGTGTGTGTGTGTGGGGGGGGGGTTCTTTGTCAGTGGAATGGAAAGGGGGTCCTGTTAGACTCTCTTTAAGAACGGTCCTGATACATTTGCAAGTCAAATGCAGAACAACTTGAAGGCAAGACCAAAAAAAAATCTTTGGAGGTCTGCGATGAATCTCACTCCTGAAGCCCCGCGTGTTGTAAATGTGTGTGCGTGTGTGTGTGTTTACATGTACTTTAATCCCTCCTAGTAGCGGACCATCTTTATACCGCACTACTTAGTGTAGGATTTGTCTTTGACTGTAAGGTGTTGTGAAGTCAAATCCTGTAGACTTCAGTTGTGTTACATCACACTTTAGATTTAACCCTGTCACATTTTGTCACACTTCACCCCCCCCCCTCCTCAAGGCGTTACGAAAAAAAAAGTGAACGACCATTTATGACACTTGGCCTAGGCCCCGCGCACTGCCAAGCCACGCCCCCCCCCCTGCTTCATTTCATTTAGCTATAAAATTTGTTCTGTTTTGTTCAGCATCAGAATATATACCACGGGAAAAAAAACTTTTTTGTTGTCGTTGTTGAAAAAAAATGGAATAAAAATAAATAAATAGCATACACAATAAATGAATAAAACAGCAACACTGAGCATGGGCGTCGCTAGGAATTTTTCCGGGGGGGGGGTGCAGAAATTTTTCTAGGGGGCAAAATAACAACATGACTTTTTTTTAAATATGGGTGAGGGGAAGCTCAATGCCCCCCTCTTATAGCGACAGACATTTTTCAAAACTGTAGGGAGCAAATGCTCACTTGCCCCCCCATGAATACGCCCATGACACTGAGTGTTAAAAGTACGATATATTTATCAAAAGATGTTGTTCTTATTCTAAAGAAAAAAATATGTATACAATTCAGTTCCTCATTCGAATGGGCTAGTAATAATGGAGATGTGGCAGCTAACTATGGGACAGGCAATATTTACGTGTTAAAGTCTGTTAAGCGCTTATTTTGGTAACTTTTCAAGAACTTTTGCCCATCACTGCTCATGGATAAAGCCGAAAGGTCCGTGTTCGATTTCCAAGAATTTCTTCAACCCATAGAGAAATATCGGCCACCACAGGGACACGACCATCTCTGTGAAGTCAATTAACAAATTCATTTTTATGTATTTTTTTTTGTCTTCAAGATTCAAGGCTGCCCAGGTCTTTATGATATGATTTGTCACGTGATATGAGCGAGTCATCTGAGATGCGGCCTACTCAAATAAAACTAATTTACAACCGGTAATGCGATGCCGGGTCCTGTAATTACTGTGACTGTAATTACATATATATATATATATATATATATATATATATCCACCATTTAGTTCCCTGTTGTTTAAATTGGAGTTGATATCAAAATCATGTTGCTTCTTCTTATCGCCCCCCCCCAATATATCTACGCGGCGAGAATTATATTAATGGACACAGTAGCATCAAACATTGAAGCGTATACAAGAATAAAAATCATTTTAGTTATATGGTAGCTTACCACTGCCCCCCACCCATTAACGATTACCAGGATAGACATGTTTTATAGGGAGGTTACCCCACTCAACCCCCCCCCCCGTCATCTACCCCCACCCGTTAAGCCATGACTAGGGTATGTTCACTTCCGTATCTTTTGTAGACTCAAAGAGAATGAGATCCTTTTATTTATGTCTTAATTATGATATAATAGAACATGACCGATTTTGATATATAAAACATGACATAGACTGTGATTTATAGAACATGACATAGACTGTGATTTATAGAACATGACATAGACTGTGATTTATTGATCAGGGCATAGATTGTGATATTTAATACACACCCAAAAAGTGTTCCAACGGCCTCAAGCAGCTTTCAGCTTATTGGCCACATTGCAGCGGTAACATCATGGATAACAGCAATAGGATAGCATTATAAATGTGCAGTCACATTATTACAAAGACTTCATTGCGGCCAACCAGTGTACTGGGGACCGTACAATAACCAATGTTATAACCAATGAGGACCTCTGATCGATTGCCACGGACGGGCCGGTGTGTTAAGAACACGGTCTTGGACACACACACACTTATTGCCATGCACTCCAAATAACTAGAACAAAGAGGTATAAAGAAAATTAACACAATTAGTGCTTAGATTATATTACCGATACATTTTTAAAATCCAGGATTATGTTAATTTAATTTTAGTAGATCATTTCAAATCTGCATTACTTCATTTATTTAAAAATAAAAGATCTTTGTAATGTATGGGAACAATCTTGTTACATTTTACTGTGACAAGTGAGACAACCCGTTTAGTGTAGGACAACTTTTATGAAACTCGGTTTATTCCCCTTGCGTCGCTCTTAGCTATGTGGTTTTTTTTTTGTGTGATATAGAAAAAAAAAACCCACGAATCAGTAAAATATCATCAGTTATTTACAAGCTTTCACTTGACTTTTTGATTATTTTTTGATGATTATGCGTAGAACAAAACAAAAAATATTTGTAAAATATATTTATGGGACCCACTGAAAAAAATGGACGATCGGAATTGAAATACACAATTCATTTACAAAACCGTTAACATATGTAACGCCCCACATCGTTGGCGATGACAAGAAACACCACATACATTAGCGGGTGTTTTGTTTTTTTTTTACTTTAAATTGCCAGTGAAATTGAAAAACCAAATCTTTGGGGGGGGGGGGGGGGAACACAACATTCCAGTGCCAGCAGATATTGGTTTTAACGAAAGATATTGACATGTGCATAAATCGGTCACAAACCTCGCATGCCGACAGACATTAACAGCCAAGCTTTAAGGCTGAGAGCTCTCAGCGATCCAGATGAGAGATTGAGATGGTAGGGGTTGGGGGGGGGGGTAGCTCGAAAAAAGATTCTTAGAGGAATTTGAATTAGAGATGGTGAAATGGCTTTGGCCAAGATATTGAAAACAACATAGAGCAGCGAGCCTGGTTCTAGTTCATTTGTTTCTCAAGGCGCTCCCCCCCCCCCGGGATCGTGATAGTATTCAGACCCCGCAGAGTACGACCCAGGGGATTCATTTTTTTAAGAGGAGAAACAAACAAACTAATGACCTAGACTAGTACTGCTGTCAACTTTAACCAAAACCTAAATGAAGGGCTTGGCTCCACCAAGTACATTTTGATAGAGAAAAATTAACGCATTTTTCTGTTTGATCAGTGCTTCGTTATACTTGAAAATACAACTTTTAAACCAAGCCATATGCTGGGATATATATATATATATATATAAACGAAAATCTTTTGGAGTTTTTTTCCCCTTCTTCGTTGGTCTATTATGTTGGTTTTTTTTTTTATGTATTTCTAAAATGGGCCATTCACAGCTAGGGCTACCCCAAAGGAAATATTCTATTAAACTGTAGGAAACATTTGTGGGGAAGACAAACACCATAACTTTAGGTACTGCCTTAACTAGTTGCCTATTTCCCTAATTAATTGCATCGACTAGCGCCCTTTTTTGAAAATTAACGGCCTCAAATAGTACTCCTTTCCCTATATAACAGTAAAGGATAATACATTATGATATATTTAAAACAACTGGTATACCTTCAAATTTCTTTAGCGGTAAGATTTTAGTTGGAAACCAGAAATAAAGAAAAGGGCAACGACTACAACAACAAAAAGACATTATTTGTAGTCAATTTGATTGAATCAAGTCATTTTTACATCGTCTGACCAGCTTGTAACTTAATTGTATCATGACCCACTTACCCCGTTACCACAGCCAGTCTGACCGAGACTAGTGTTTACAAGTTTCGGAGATCTTGAAAATTGAACCAACATCTCTCTCCCCCCACCTACACCCCCCCCCCCTTACAGTGTTCACTTTCTCTTGTATGAATTCTTAACCTCTTTCAAATATGAAGCGATAGATCGTTACCTTGTTTATCGTTTGAATGGACCGTTACTTGCGAGTGTGCCGTTACTGGAATGACTTGAAATTTACTCAGCTAGAAGAGTGAAGTGATTGGCCGGTCAAGGGGGTCACATTGAAAGTGGTGCCGAGTGATGTGAGAACTACGGGGGAAAGTTTACTGTTTAATATTGTAGGATCCATACAGCTGGGATTCTGACGCTGACTTTATTTCAAGAATAATTGTCCAAAAAATTGCGTAGCCCACGGGAAGAACGGGAATGGTCACACACAACCCACAAAAGTTGAGAAAAATGAATTTCAAACCTTTGAAGACTCGTAACAGTTGTTTGTGTTGTTTTAATGCATGTATCGCTTTCATTGTCAGAATGCATAACTATTGTAGTGGAGCAAAAAATGAATGCATTTGACCAATTTAAATATAGTAGCAACACTTTCTGTGCAGTATGTAGAGAGAATGGACTAAGTCCATTTTATCCCTTGAAAAAATTACACACGTGTACAAAAAAAAATTTTTCTTTTTAAATTATCGGTGACCAACATACATCAACACAAATTAGTTTTTCAAGTTGATTCTGATTATGCTTTCTGTTGTTGTTTTTTCTATCACGTCAACTTATGACGACATAGAGTGCACTATCTAGGCATGATACAAAGCCATCTATCAACAAACTCTGTGACACTCAATCGTAAGTATCACATGGCGTTTGACGGCCGTCGTGGCCTTTCATTCCAGAGATCACGGTATCATTAAAAAATATTTTTCCTTAAATTTGTTTATTTTGTTGTGTATGCGTGTGTGCGTGTGTGTGATATTTTTTCTTTATTGGGTTTTATTCATAAACTCACCACCTCATGTTATTAAATAGCGTGTTTTTGTATCCATTGAATCGGATTTCTGTTATTTCCTGTACGACGTAGAAAAAAAAAAAGTTGTGTTTCCACAAAATTCTTATATTTTCTACTGTATGAAAAATAATATGAGTGATACTACACAACTATTTATATCATTTATCAATACTAAAAATATTATCGCGGGTGCCCAATCTAGACAGATAGTTCGATTATTCAAGTATTGATTTCTATTCATCAACTAATGTAAAGACATGTTTAGTCAAATACGTGGTATTATTCACCCCACGCTTTTCAATTTTAGTAATGATAACATATTATAGATATGTTGTATGATTTGTTATATTTTTAAATTGTCGGGTAATTATTAAGTCCCTGCAAGTATGAGATTATTATCTATTGAGTGTAAACCCCCCCCCACCCCCCCAACTAATGGCATTTTTGTTTATTTGTTTGTAGTTCCCTTTTTATATCCCCACGATGAAAGCACTATCGAAGTCGAAATGTCAACAGGTAAATAAGTAACGGTAGAAAAAAAGTAATCAGGAATAATGTTCAACTGTAGATGAACATAATAAATGAACATCCTGATGCAGACACGAAAGAGATGCTGGTGACAAGCATACAGTTATGAATTTTAAATGTTTACCGTCATGAGCGATAGAAATTAAACCCCAATTAAAAGAAGGCGAATTAAAATATTGACTCCTACACACTGCAGTTTACTGCTTTACACTTATCTACCGCTATACACTGCTACACTTTTAAACATTGTCTCTGTCTTGGGCCCCCATACATCTATAAAAGTCTCTGTCTTGGGTCCCCAAACATCTATGGAAGTTTCTGTCTAGGTCTCCCAAACATCTATGGAAGTTTCTATCTTGGGCCCCCAAACATCTATGGAAGTTTCTATCTTGGGCCCCCAAACATCTATGGAAATTTCTGTTTTGGGCCCCCAAACATCTATGGAAGTTTCTGTCTTGGGCCACCAAACATCTATGGAAGTTTCTGTCTAGGGCTCCCAAACATCTATGGAAGTTTCTATCTTGGGCCCCCAAACATCTATGGAATTTTCTGTCTTGGGCTCCCAAACATCTATGGAATTTTCTGTCTGGGGCCCCCTAACATCTATGGAGATCGGTTCTGCTTACTATAATTATATATAACACGGAGCAACATTGTTCAGGGAGATATCCTTATAAAGCAATCTCACCCCCCCCTCCCCTCAGTTAACAGCCCAGACCATAAAAAATCCAATAATGGAGCCGACTAATGTGTCTAAACATTACTGTCTGGTCGAGGCAGACAGCTTGGTCCGAAATTGGAAAATCTCCGAACGGCTATTGCTCTCTTTGATTAGCGGATTATAATGTCGAGCGAGGGAACAGCGGTCTCGGGAAATGTGTGAGTGGGCCGTAAGGGAGAGAGAGAGACAGGGGACGTACGTTGTCTGACGGCTGGTTGTCTTGACTGAGATTGGCTTCAGGGACCTATAGGGTTACTCTCTTCTCTCTCTCTCTCTCTCTCTCTCTCTCTCTCTCTCTCTCTCTCTCTCTCTCTTCATCTGTCTGTCACTCTCTCTCATCTACTATCTCACTCACCCTCTTTAACGCATCGATTTCTGGTGAGACTTACACATGTTCGTTTAGTGTCATTGTGTTGAGATGTTATCAGGTAAAGAAAGGACAATCCTTACTGAACGTACAGCGATACAAACTATCATAGCATTCTCTCACTTTAACCTATTCATAGTGTCAGAGCTGTTCAGTAGTTATTTTTGTTTTTGTTATTCCTTTTTTTTTTTAGGATGGACGGGCCATGTAAAGATAGATTTGTGGGGCCTAGGAAGAAACAATGCTGACAAACTGTTAGGTCATTCTAGTCTTTTTCAGGCTACAGCAAAATAAAGTCTCTATAACAGGGGGAGGGGGGGCTATGCATCCGCCTTGTTTTCTTCAGAGGCGTACATAGGGTGTCCAAATTCGACAATCCCTCCGGGCCCGAGCTTGAGGGGGCCCCCACAATTATTTTTACATTAAATATTAAGTACAATACCTCTTGTCATGGTTTCGAATGTCAGGGGCCCTCAAAGAGGCCAACCCCCCCCGGCCCCCAAATCCCTAGGTTCGGCACTGGTTTTCATATCCCCATGAACGGCTCTGTATGTACTACCTCACTGTCCTACAGACCTAGCCAGACCTGCACATGTTAGTCGTTTATTCGAGACAATAAGAATGCTAACTTTTTTCTATATTTGTGTTGAAGCTGTGATTGAGTGTATTGAAGTTACCCCCCCCCCCCCCCCCCCCCAACTGACAACAGTTAAGTCAAGCTGCTAAACTTGTGAAAAGGTAACGAGGTATACAACACCCTATACATATATATATAGGTTGTTATTAAAGTACGGAATAAACATAAAAGATACATAACCAAGAAGAGCATGGATATAACCAGAGTCAAGTTTTATTATTATTAAATGCTTAACTTTCTGAAGATGCTGATAATTAGAAAAACGAAAATTCATTTTATCCGAAACACAGAACTATTTATTGCTTAACGCGAACCGTTTAAGTAGAAAACCTGATTATGGGCATAGTCTTATAGAATGTTCAGTTCTTGTATGGTAAGAGCATTTATTATGGGGAAAAAAATCACAACCTTATAAATAACACTTTACTTTGTTACCTAACCCTATCTCAAATAATGTGATAAACCAGGGGCGGGCAAACTTTTTCCACGGAGGGCCACATTGAAAACGTGATTGTTGTCGGCGGGCCGCATATATATTTTGTCTACTTCGATTATAATTTACAACGTATGAAAATATGAACTAATGATAATAGCGATGTACTTTCACTAGTTGTCATTTTTTCACATTCACACTTTAGTATACAAGCAAATTACATTTAAAAAATACGAACTAAATCAGTTCAGTGCTAATTTGGTAATAAGACTTTTACTATTCATATTAATTCTCAACTAAAGTTTATTGTTACCTGTCATAATAATTATGAAGACAAAGGAACTTAATTTACATACAAGCTGACCACAGAATACAATTATAATTATTGAGAAGAATGTAACTTTTCACAATTTCGTGTAATGTTTGTGTGAACTGTGGAACCAGTTGACTGGTTGTGATTCACATGGCTACATATTTAAACTGTAGTCAGTCAACATCGATCTGTTCTTCGACTTGTTTATTTTCATACAATAAAACGCTTGATCACAAATGTATGTGAACCCAAAAAAGTGACACACGCTGGCAGCAAAGATTTTAGGTGTGTAAATGCCACTGCTGGTAAACATCCTTAAAAATCCAGCAAAAGAACTGACTTGCACTTTTCCTTCAGGGTCATAGGCCCGTAGGTCAAGCAGCTCTGAGAATCTAATATTCTCGAGCCATAAAACCGATTTAATATCCTTAGGTTCGAATGAAATAGTTGAAAATAAATTTAAAAAAAATACAACGAAAAACTAAATAAAGAAAATTACCATTGACAGACAATCGCAACATGCATAAGGGCCGCACATTTTATCTGGCGGGCCGCATGCGACCCGCGGGCCGTAGTTTGCCCACCCCTGTGATAAACTGTTCAACTCGATTACCTCTGTCATGTCTTTTGCTTGCATAAACCATCTCAGACAATCCAATTATCGGATAACTCGATATAATTTTCTGTAATATTCCCAAGCAATGGTGAGTTATGCGAGTTTGATTGTGTATCGATCCGGATATTTCGTGTTTCCGGCGACAGTTGTTTGGATCATGTTACTCTCTATGGTGTCCCAGTTAGAATGAGATACAAGGCGGGAAAATAATTTCAAAAGTAAATTTATTGAATATAAAAAAGAAGGTGGAACAAAAAAGAAAGATTTGAAGAAATGATGGACAAATGATTGAGGCGCGCCAGAGATCACATCTATTTTATAAGTCTTTATATCTTAGTGAAGATTTAATAGTTTATTAGAGTTATTTATATCTTAGTGAAGATTTAATAGTTTATTAGAGTTATTTATATCTTAGTGAAGATTTAATAGTTTATTAGAGTTATTTATATCTTAGTGAAGATTTAATAGTTTATTAGAGTTATTTATATCTGAGTGAAGATTTAATAGTTTATTAGAGTTATTTATATCTTAGTGAAGATTTAATAGTTTATTAGAGTTATTTATATCTGAGTGAAGATTTAATAGTTTATTAGAGTTATTTATATCTGAGTGAAGATTTAATAGTTTATTAGAGTTATCCCTGTCATGATCTACGTCAAATCACAGAATATATATATATATATATATATATATATATATATATATATATATATATATATTTATATATTAGGGTGGCTCACTTTATAATGGAAAAAAATAAAGTTGAATTTTTATCATGAGCATTTTAGTTTTCTGGTTCACTGTGATTTAAAACATGTATATACCAAATTTCACACCATTTGGGCTCCTATAAATACTGCCTCAGTGCACTTGTTATCTCGTGTTTTATGGTATTTGGCAGTTGCATTAAATGAAAATTTTGCAAGGTTTAAAATGATGTTTTTTTAGATACAAAGAACAATTATATTACACAGTAGGAATTACACAGTAAAATAATACTAGTTACATGACACATTAACATGACTGTATTGCAGAGTAGCTCTAAGTACGCCATTCAAAAATACACTTTAAAAGTTTTTTAGTCTGTGCTTTCTTCAAGTTTCGATCTCTTCAGCACAGTTGAATTTTTTGCATCTGGAAACTCTTAGCGATGCTGTTTAACAATTTGGAGCAAGTACTGCTTTTCCTCCTCTGATTTGATGAGAGATGAGTTGAATGATGACGCCAGTGCAATTACCCGCTCGGCACAGTCATTGACAATTTTCAAAGAAGAGACCACTGCTGTTGCCGTCTGAAAGGATAGAGTCTGTGCCAGGTGGAAGAATCAGTCATGAGAAAATTTGTGGGAAGCAGCAGAGCATTAAAGAAGAGCAGCGATGACGAGGTCACAAAATCCTTTAATGTCACATTATGAAGTGCTGAAGGATCATTTGTGCTGTGGACGCACCTTTCTTCTTTCTGATCATCAGAAGATTTATCCATAAATTGCCTCAAGCAAGCAGCAAGGCTGTTTTTCTCATCCACTGAGACACGTTGAAAAAAGAGAACCAGATGAATGAGTTCTGCACTAAGGTACCAGAGATGTCGGCCAATCGTTTTCAATGCAGTCTTAGAAATGGAGGGAGAAACATTCTTATAATCACTAAGAAGCTTGATGAAATCCAGATCATTCAGATGTGGGTCTGCTAGAATGGGACACTGAATCCAAGCTTTAATGTAAGCCAAGGATGCAATTGATCTATCTTCATGCTTAGTCAACTTGAATTGATGACGGAAGAGATAAATCTTCATGATGTAGATTATTTTAGACATCCACCTTGCATGGTGATAAGCTCCTGGAACACGAAAACGCACCCCAAGTGGTGGAATTCCTCCCAGGAAGATAAGGTTCAGAGTCAGAAGTTCTTTGTAATGTTCATATGGCAAATATCTTGAGTTGTCTTTCACTTGGAGGATATTTAATAAAGGGTGATGACATCTTCTTTTAATGGCTTGAGATTTTGCTCCAGTTGAACATCTTGGCATATACTAAATTCTGCCTGTCTTATTTTTGTCCAAAACTTCTTAAAGCGCTTGAATAGCAGCACATCCGGTCCAATTGTAGTACCCCCAAATGTCTTATTGAAGACGGCTGTGTTTGTAAACATGCCATTGGCCAGTAGGCTCATTTAGGGGAATTACCTAGCTCAATAGCATTGGCATGTCCACTGGACAGTATACAAGCAAAGAAATAGGTCATGAAAAAATTGTATCAACTGCCAGACGATTCTGTTTGTAAACATACCATTGGCCAGTAGTCTAAATTAGGGGAAGTACCTAGCTCAATAGCATTGGCATGTCCACTGGACAGTATACAAGCAGAGAAATAGGTCATGAAAAAATTGTATCAACTGCCAGACGGCTGTGTTTGTAAACATACCATTGGCCAGTAGTCTAAATTAGGGGAAGTACCTAGCTCAATAAACATTGGCTTGTCCACTGGACAGTATACAAGCAGAGAAATAGGTCATGAAAAAATTGTATCAACTGCCAGACGGCTGTGTTTGTAAACATACCATTGGCCAGTAGTCTAAATTAGGGGAAGTACCTAGCTCAATAAACATTGGCATGTCCACTGGACAGTATACAAGCAGAGAAATAGGTCATGAAAAAATTGTATCAACTGCCAGACGGCTGTGTTTGTAAACATACCATTGGCCAGTAGGCTCAATTAGAGGAATTACCTAGCTCAATAAACAGGAGTTGTGTCAACTCCTATGCCGGTTAAATAACAACACTTTTCGACCTAGTAGTCATAACTAAATGAATGATATTTATACAACCGCAACATTTTTAATTGATTTTTATAACTAAATTGAAATGCACTGGTGAAGCTGGCTATTTACATGAAAATCAAAAATTCTAGAGATTTCTAGAATTTCCTGGAACCTTCTCATGGTTTCCACGCTTTTCTAGAAGCTTCTAGAACTTTCTAGAGATTTCATAGAACCTTCCAGAACCTTCTAGAATTGTATAGATTTTTGTAAAACTTTCCAGAACCTCCTAGCATTTTATGTGTCAAATGCCATTGATAACGAAAAAACTTTATTCGCCATCACTGCACACATATGTTAAAAAGTTACGTAACCGTTGTGAAAAAAAAATCAAAGTCAAGGCGTTTACTTACACATTTTGAGAAACCTTGTCCATTTTAATCGCCACACCATCTTGCTTGCATGCATCGCCTTGTCTCCTTGTGTTCGCTGTTTCTTAAGTCCCGTGCCGCTGCAATGTTATACCGTCAACTTAAATGCGGGTTTCATCGATGGGTTTAAAGATCATCCAACGCAGACATAACTGCCAGGTAATCAACTCTTTTTGGTATTCTTACTTCCACTCCCTGGCAAAGTTTTCCTCTAGCCCCCCAAGTATTTCCTTTTGATTTTTTTCCTAACCCCCCCCCGTGCCCCCCCCCTCCTTCACCCCCAGTTCCAAAATGTTGTGTATCAGTCTAAGAGGATGTTGGCATGAGCGAGGAAATGGGGGCGGCGAGTAGAAAAACTGGTAACCCCGCCATAGCATAGAATGACGTCTGGGAGCAATGTTGTGCTCTCCGCTCCTCCTGCACCCCCCCCCCCCCACACACACACACCACGGGCCTGCTTATTTGTTCACAACTAGATCGTATTGATTACGATGTGATTTTTTTTTTTTCATTTTCCTTTTTCTTTACTTGGCAAGTGGTCAAACTGTATAAAAGTGACCATCATCGATGGATATATATTAGATCACTTTGGTCTTGCCGGATTTCAGATTGTGTTAGACATGATGGCTGTATTAAGTAATGTGATGATTTTGTGTTGTGTCTGTTTGTGGCTCAGTGCAATTCGGAAAGTTTTGTGATTATTTCTTTACTTTTGCATTCACTTTAGCAACTTTTAGCAAGTGTTTTAATTCATTTTTAGTATAAGTTATGCGTTTCCTAAATATATATATATATATATAGATTTCTTCTGTCTACAAAAAAACTCTTCCCCTCCCCCCCCCTTTTCCCTCAAACTTGAGTTCTGATTGATTGTCTTCGATCTTTCCTGATAGAAATTGATGCACTTAAAAAATGGACTTTGTATTTCCTTTACTTCAATCATTCACTCATTTTTTGTTAATGATCTCTTTGAGCAAGTTGACTATGTTGCCACAGACGGTACCATACGTGTTTTGTTTACATTATCACTTTATTTTTTATCACATGAGCGCAACCCCTCTTCCCCTTGTTATATTAAAGTGTATTTCTGCAGACACTTTTTTTTTTTCTATTACCAACTATGTCACTGGTGACGCTAGTGAATAGTAGTTTGGGGTGGGGGGGGGGAGGGGGGATTGGGGTGTGTGTGTGAAATGGATGCCATCGTAGGAGATCAAATAATATATAAAAAAAGTGAAAATGTTTATTCCAATGGAGTGAATCAGAATAAAAACTTTGACCGATTCAGGGTTGATACATGGAGCTTATACCGGGGGGGGGGGGCTTGCATGGGGTCAATGGGAGACGCACTTCGTTTTTTTGTTTACTATATACATGTATACATTGTTTATATATACATGTATACATTGTTTATATATACATGTATACATTGTTGATATATACATGTATACATTGTTTATATATACATGTATACATTGTTTATATATACATGTATAAATTGTTTATATATATATGTATATAACGCACCTCGCCACACACAATGTACCAATTCTAGTGAATAAAAGTTATTAAATAATAATAATAAAAAACAACTGGCTTATTGTGTGAGCGGCACTCAACTCGTCCAATGGCCGCATTACGCCAACTCTGGCATGTACGTTCTAATCAGCAGTTTGATTGAACTCGGGATCAATCAGAAAAGATACAAACAAACAAACGAAATGCCATTTCTAGGAAACAAATAAAAATATTAATTGCCTCGTTTATTGTGCATTATAGTTAGTAAGATTGTGTGGGGCTAGTGAATATATATATATTTCCTTTCATGAGCAATGGTTTTTGTGTGACCTATTTTTGTTGTTCCATGTTCACCTCTATCAAAGATAAACGAACGCCGACTTGCGTATAGATGACATTGACTGAACGTTTTTTTCTAAATACTTGTACACCAATCATACAGTAATCCAACCACACGTAAAGCAGTATTTGTGCTGATGGTAATGGTGCCTTTAAAAATCAACTTAAAATATACTACACACTATTAGCATAAATGTCCAGACGGGTTAACCAAAAAAAAACTCACGTATTTTCTCGACATTTCTGAGATTCGCACGTTGTCTAGGACCCATATTTATAAGTCGGATCTTCTATCTTAGCATCAGTATCGCATTCTTTCTCTTTGTATGTTTCTTTCTCTTTATATGGCTTTATTTCTCTTTATATTCCTTTCTTTCTCTTTCTATGTATTTCTTTCTCTTTGTATCTCTGTCTTTCTCTTTATATGCTTTTCTTTCTCTTTGTATCTCTTTCTTTAGTCTTTTTTAAAAAAAAATCTGTAAGCATATTAGCAGTAAGTTCTGTAAACAGTGTCCCTTTCTCTCTAGCCATAGGTGAGTAAATCTGCCCTGAAGTCTGCCCAGCTGTTCTTGTGTGGCACAAATATTTTGGAAGTACCAAATGAAAGAACAAATTGATCTAAGAGAGATAGCATCCTAATATGTACTTAGGTTGATCAGTGAAGAATGAATGTAGAATAAAGATAACATTAAAATAAGATCTAAGAGAGATCAGCATCCTAATATGCAGGGCCGGTTGCTCCAAATCGGGCCCCAGTGGAGAGGTAACTAAATGATGACCCACAGTGTGAGGTTGACCAATTACCAACGGTCAAGCACAGGGACAGTTTAGTCTTTTATCAACATTTAATACACATAGAAGCTCTTAAGGTCTACTTGCTAATTTCTTTGTGTGTCTGTTCAAGCTGCCCCCCCTCCCAACACACATAGATTTCTTTAATTTCGTAGAATCTTATTGTTACACTAGCTGTAACCTGCAAAACATTTGCATAGAGTTATATCCCCTTAGGCTTGATCGGTAGGCTAGGTTATTTTTTTGGTTTCGGGCAGATCCGATTTTTTCATGATTGTATTTTAAACTGGGAATACTGTTGTATTAATTCTTTACTTTCGATTTAACGCAGAGCCCAAATCGCTATTATATATATTATACTTACATAAATATGTAGGCCACATAATTCTTTTGAGAAATATCTCCTAGTTAAACTTACACCTTTTAAAACATGTTTTTAATGTTTGCATAAATTGATGCGTTATAATGAATAAAACAATGCGCGCATTGCACAATGTACATTCGCTTTTTGATTTAAATAGCATAAAAACTAGCATGTCCACTTCGGCCTTACTTACCACTGCTCATCCTGGGTTTTTGTGAGCCAGACGTCCCTGCTTTAGAAATAAGTTGAAATCATCCGTTCTTGAGAAAGGTATTCAAAAGATGTGTGTCATATGTAAGGTATTATTTCTCCGTGTCAAGTTGTCGCCTTACACTAGTTGTTTGCAAGTCTGATGTGTTGGTTCTTTTACTTTTTAATTTTTTTTTTTACATTCTGTGACTAAAACTTACGACTTCTTTATTTGTTTAAATAATTAACCCTGGACACATTTCATTGGTCTGCACTGTAAAGAGAAAGATATATGTCAGTGTTGCGTGATACACAATAGACAATGGCCGGCCATAAGGAACATAAAGTTTCATTTCTTTTTTTTTTCCTATCAAGAAGCGAACCTGACAATAAATGATAAAAAAAAAAATAATAATATAAAAAGATGGAGAAAATTTAATCTGCTCCGACAAACCAACATCTTGTTTAAAGCAACCAGGTCATTGACCTAAACCAGTGATGCTAAACCTTTTTTTTTTCTGTGGGCCATTATTGTCTGTCAAAAACATTTGGAGGGCCAAAAATATCATTTTTATATATGTGTGTATATAATGAGATGTTATTTTTTAAAACTTTTGGGGGGGGGGGCAAAAAATTATCATAAAGGGTCAAATTTGGCCCGCGGGCCAGTATTTTAGCATCACTGATCTAAATGAACTCAAATATTAAAGGCGTGAATCTTTTTTCTTCAATTCCGTACATCGTTTAGACAGCCCCCCCCCTCCCCCCCCCCTCCAATCAATGTTTAATGTTCTTGGTTCGTCATTTTTCACGCTCATATTTAGTCGTGTTATTTGGTATGAAGATTGATTGAACGTACGTGTTTTGTTTATCATTGCAAACATCGCACTCACACGTCTCTGCTCAGGCTTATTTTATTACAGCAGAGCGAAATTCAATGAGAGTAGATAAATAAACAATACGGCATCTACTCAATTAATAAAACGCACTGGACTACATCGTTGGCCAGTTGTATGGCAGTGGTTGTATGGCACTCTCGTTAGATCGATGATAGCCACATTCTTTAAGATGATAGCCACATTCTGTTCGATGATAGCCACATTCTGTTCGACGATAGCCACATTCTTTAAGATGATAGCCACATTCTGTTCTATGAAAGTCACATTCTGTTCGATGATAGCCACATTCTGTTCGATGATAGCCACATTATGTTTTTTATATATTAAATATAGTAGAGAAAACGCGTTTACATTTCCTTAGCATAATCAATATATCAAGATTTATTCAGGAAATAAAAAGAAAAACACAACAACTCAAGGGGTGCCCCATTAGTCAACGAAGTGCCACATGCAGCTCTAAGAGCCACATTCGTCCACCAGTTTACTATATAGCTGCATTGATAAGCCCCACATTGGACATTAGACATTGGTGTGTATAACATATCCCTCAACCCCACATTGGACATAGACATTGGTGTGTATAACATTCCATTAGCCCCACATTGGACATAGACATTGGTGTGTATAACATATCCCTCAGCTTCACATTGGTGTTCTTTACTTTGGGTTTCACTCTTCGTTTCAGCCTGTCCTGTTTTACGACCCATCATCATCTATCTTTTTTTTGTAATTGTACAGAAGGCTTCACTTGCCCGGGACAACCCCCACCCCACTGTTTCTGTTGACAACTAATTTGTGTTCATTTTTTTCGATATGATTACAAAAATATTATTCCCAACCGCCCCATAACATTTTACATTGCTGGCCACATGCCGTGCAAAGAATTCATTTTTTTGTTGTAACAAATTGAACTTTAATTAAATACATTTTGTGTTCATCGGCAATATGCAGAGTCAATTTAGCCCCATTAAGGGGACATTTTTATTTGATTAATTATTCTTCTCCCCATATGGTGTTATTCCAATCACAGCTGATATAACAGATTGAAAAAAAAAATCAATGAAAAATTAACACTAAGGAATTGTGTTATGAAAACTAATTAAAGTCACTTCACATGCGGTGTTAGAAGTAAAGAGGAGCACGTACTTTATTAAAATTCCATACATTGTGCCCTAGGGCAGTGCCCCTTCTATCACATTTTTTTTTTCTTCTTTGATTTAAAAGATTGAAAAAATAGCAGCCAATGATTTTGTTTTTTCAGTGAATATGTTCACCTACTTGTTAGGACCAGTGTTTTTGAAACCTCGCCTAGGTTATATCACACTGGGTGTGATTAATCGCATTACTAGGTGGTTTTCATCTTTACACTACTTATTGCCTTCTTTCATTGGCACACTGGAGAAATCATCTTTAATGATGCGGAATTATGTTGCATATGCCAACCACACACTACTATCAATAGCTCTATCTTTTATATACATGTCTTTCTCAGTCTCCCCCCCCTCTCTCTCTCTCTCTCTGTCTCTCTCTCTCCACATCTATCTCTGCCCACCTGTCTGCTAATTATTTATCTATCCACCCATCTGTCCAACTAATGTGTATGTATGTATGTCTGTCTGCCTGCAGACACTTAGTTTTTTTTTTGTTTTAAATCCTGTTAACCCCACAATTTATTGTCAAAATAATGTCAAGTTTATATAACATAACAGTGAAGCGTCAACTGTTCAATACAGGGGCGGCGACTCTTGGTGTATTATTGGTGGCGTTTGTTATCCTCATGCACCCATGTATGTCGAGCTCCACCTGAATCACACGGCTGTTTACAGACATTATACCCACTAAATAAAAGTGTGGTGATCAACTTATATCTGTGCAACGGACAGAGTCTGACGGACATGCAAAGTCTATTATAACATTTCAGTGTCTGAAATTTGACATTGCATTAACACCAAGAGATACACTTTGGCGCTCACACTTTTACCCACTGGCTGTTTATATCCGAGCATACATACATAACTTAACACTTCCACAGCACCAATGGCCCTTTTAGGGTTAAGTGAACTTTTATACATATTTAAGTTACTTATGCAAAAGTTTCCCCTTCGTATCGTATTGAAAGTAATTGCATGTCCGTTTTTTACCCATATATTATGTCATTCTGGGATCGCCTTGTTTATATTTTAGTGACATTAACTTTCAACTACCTAAAGGGTGTCTTAAACATGTTTATTTGAACTACTTTAATGAATATGCCAGGAAATTTTAAATTGTGTCGCCACAACCATCTCTCAATATACTATTGTAGGGTCGCCACAACCATCTCTCAATATACTATTGTAGGACAACCACAACCATCTCTCAATATACTATTGTAGGGTCGCTACAACCATCTCTCACTCAATATACTATTGTAGGACAACCACAACCATCTCTCAATATACTATTGTAGGGCTGCCACACTACCAATATATAGTAGGGCTTTAAAACAACAGATTAATTTTGCTCATATAATACAAAAATAGAATCTTTACTTATTTGACCCATTGAGTGACATTCTGAAAGTATGGCAATGGTCTCGCGTGCTATTAATAGAATTGCGAATCTCATTCAGTTGTTTCATAATGGAATACTTCTGCTAATTTTTTAAAAATATTTTTTTCTGCTGCCTTTGTAAATATATTGTTTTATTATGAACCATGACTAAGGCAGTAAATTGTGATTTGTTTGTTTACATGAACACTCTGTTCAAGATTGACTTCTTAAAGTAGGCCTAATGGCCCCATTCCTTTTTCATAACAAATTATGAATATGAAATTATTTACTGAATGGATTAAAGGTAACTGGTTTGTATGTTTTATGTAAGGACTGGTAGTGGTAAACATTTCACCAAATTTGTGGATTGGTTATGTGCACTGCAACTTGAATGGCGATGATGGACTTGAGGATTACACGTAAAACTATATATTATCTATAAATTGTATGGTTGTGGATTACACGTAAAACTATATATTATCTATAAATGGTATGGTTGTGGATTATTAGTTAACTATAAAAAATGTGGGGATGAAAGACTTGTGGATTACATTCAGGTTTCACCTTAATTTCAAGAAAACACTCTACGATATATGATAAATGTGATAGTGGCTACATGGGTATTAATATTTAAACTTTAGCGATAATACAAAAAATGCTAGGTTTAATAAGTGATAGGCTTGTGGTATAATAATGATGGGTAACTGTTGGGTGTTGCAAGTAAACAATGTAAGTGGGCTAGTATAATGATGGGTAACAGTTGGGTGTTGTAAGTAAACAATGTAAGTGGGCTAGTATAATGATGGGTAACAGTTGGGTGTTGTAAGTTAACAGTGTCAGTGGGCTAGTATAATGATGGGTAACAGTTGGGTGTTGTAAGTTAACAGTGTCAGTGGGCTAGTATAATGATGGGTAACAGTTGGGTGTTGTAAGTTAACAGTGTCAGTGGGCTAGTATAATGATGGTTAGTTTGATATTACAAAAAAAAAAAAAATCAACAACTTTATGCATGATGTGAACTTGTGTTAGCAACTTGCACATGTGACAACAGGATCAAGATAATAATCTCCAACATTTCAACACTCAACTAAAAGAACAAATGATAAAACCACTGCACAACTTCCTCCTAATTGGATGGCTTCCATTCTTTTTCTCTCATTTTCTTTTTGCTCAATGTTTAAGGGAAAACTTTGTGTTGTTGTAGCCACACACACTGAAACTGACACCAGGTTTCTCAAACTCTCTCTTTTTTCTTTCTCTCTCTTCATCAATTGTACAAGACAAGAAAGTAATAGAAACAAAAGAAAGAGGGAAAGATAAAAAAAAATGTGTGAAGAAGTGAAACTGAAGGAAGAATACTGGCATCAAGGCAAACCTCTGAGATGACATGGTAGTAGATATATAATGGCAAGAAGGTAAACCTTTGAGATGACATGGTAGTTGATATATAATGGCAAGAAGGCAACCTTTGAGATGACATGGTAGTTGATATATAATGGCATCAAGGCAAACCTTTGAGATGACATGGTCGTTGATATATAATGGCATCAAGGCAAACCTTTCAGATGACATGGTAGTTGATATATAATGGCATCAAGGCAAACCTTTGAGATGACATGGTAGTTGATATATAATGGCAAGAAGGTAAACCTTTGAGATGACTTGGTAGTTGATATATAATGGCAAGAAGGTAAACCTTTGAGATGACATGGTAGTTGATTTATAATGGCAAGAAGGTAAACATTTGAGATGGCATGGTAGTTGATATATAATGGCAAGAAGGTAAACCTTTGAGATGACATGGTAGTTGATATATAATGGCAAGAAGGTAAACCTTTGAGATGACTTGGTAGTTGATATATAATGGCAAGAAGGTAAACCTTTGAGATGACATGGTAGTTGATATATAATGGCAAGAAGGTAAACCTTTGAGATGACATGGTAGTTGGAGATGTGTATTACTAAAAGAGTAACGTGTATGTATGTCTTCTCAGGTAACAAACAATACGGGAGATCATGTTGTGTGACTGAGGAAAAATGTTACTTGAAGATATATCTGACGATTAGTATTTTTAAGATGAATGGTTGAAATTTGTGTGAAATCTATGTATTCCCTCACACAGACTAATTGGTGAAATCTATGTATTCCCTCACACAGACTAATTGGTGAAATCTATGTATTCCCTCACACAGACTATTTGGTGAAATCTATGTATTCCCTCACACAGACTAATTGGTGAAATCTATGTAGTCCCTCACACAGACTACTTGGTGAAATCTATGTATTCCCTCACACAGACTACTTGGTGAAATCTATGTATTCCCTCACACAGACTAATTGGTGAAATCTATGTATTCCCTCACACAGACTAATTGGTGAAATCTATGTATTCCTACACAGAGAAAACAAACAGGCCAACTAAACAATCGTTTAGAGCTGCCGCTGCCCAATGGCTCCATTCTAGTAGTAATTCATGTCCCATCTACTCCCATCTTGTACTGTCAGTGCCCACAAAAGTACATTTGCTTAGGACTCCAATAAATCTCCAAAAGACTTCACAGGGGCTAAAAAAAATAAGAACATCTCTGTTTACACGCACACACACAAGCACGCACGCACACAAGTCATTCTATTGGCATACTAGAGGAGTTTTAAGAAAGACATTTACTTATTTCAACACTTAAAGCACGGTTCAACGTTCTAAATAGCTACATCGAGTTTAACCGTAAATGTTGTTTTAAGTGTCTAACATACATGTAGTGTTGTTTTCGTTGACGAAAACTAAAACTAAAACCTTCGTTGACGAAAATGTTGACTTTTCGTCAACGAGAACTAAAACTAAAACTAAAATTAGCAGCAAGACTAAAACAAAACGAAAACTGAAATTATTACAGAAAAAACGAAATAAAAACTGAAACTAAAATATGGTGTTGCTTTCGTTCACGAAAACTAAAACTAAAACCTTCGTTAACGAAAATGTTGACTTTTCATCAACGAGAACTAAAACTAAAACTAAAATTAGAAGCAAGACTAAAACTAGACGAAAACTGAAATTATTACAGAAAAAACGAAATAAAAACTGAAACTAAAATATGACCTGGGACTAAAACAACACTACATACATGAATACCTTGTATTTGAAACCTACTTGAGAACAAAAATACTCGTATTAAAATGTACTAAAAACTTGAAAAAAAAAACAAAGTACCTTAGGCTTTGATCTTACAACTATTTCTAGAAATTGTATGTGGCCGCCGCCATTATGGATGAATTGATATGAACATATGAATAGAGTTTGAATGACATGCAAGGTGTATAGTATTGTACATGTTTCATCAATACAACAGTGATGTTCATTTCGTCTCCCTCGCCCTAGACCCACATTGAAGCACACACACACACACATACTCACACACAGAAATACTCACACATACAACACACACATACTCACACATACAACACACACATACGCACAAACAACACACACTCCCAACGCAAAACAAACTCAGAGACAATCTCTTACTGCTAACGACCTGCCTTTGTTTCATACCAGACTGAGTATTTATATATATATATATTTCTCTTTCTTAAATCTTTTAATCTTACTTCATGAAAAGTTTAGCCTTCATCGTCATCCCCCACCCCTTTCCTAACGTATTTTACATTCAACTGTCCAGTCGTCGCACCCCCCCCCCACACACACACATCCTTTCCCCCATTTCACATACGCACACACTGCATTCGTTTTTGATGCAGACATATATAATTGAGTTATTACTTTCTTACATTTTCCTCTCTCTCTCTCTCTCTCTCTCTCTCTCTCTCTCTCTCTCTCTCTCTTACACTCACACACACGTCTTTGTTAAGCTCTCCCCCCCCCACCCTATTTGTCCAGTACTCACATTTCAGACTGAGATAAATGATTGTTTTGTTTTATTTATTTAAAAATAATGATGAAGAAAAAAAAAACAACTAAAATGAACTTTGGTGATTGTGAAACCAGATGTTTACCTGCACAACACATTTGATACATAATTGGAAAGTGAAGGCTTGAAGTGAGTTAATACTGTGTTGTTCACAAATTGGTGGTCTATTGGGAAGTTTTCGTACCTGGTTTGGTCCGTAAGACGAGATGTGATTATTTGATCAGGCTTTGGATTTGACCCTACGGACGCGCTCGTCACCATGTTAGAACGTTAAGTTAAAAATAACACTAAAAAAAAAACAGCTTGTGGTCTCTGTTGCAAGTGGACCGAGGACGAGGCAGGTGGAGCTCACCTGCCATGGGCCAGGCGCTATCAAAGAAAGTAGCTGCCACTCGTTGTTGTTCCTGCATCGCTCGACAGAACCCGAGATCCTCGCCGAGGGTGGATGACAGGTAGCCATAGAAGTGTCACTGATGTCTGTAGTTATATATCGTGGCTTCAGTCTCACTATCTTTCTATTCGTCTGCCTATTTATTTTATCAGTTGACCTATCTGCCCGTCCATCTGTTTATCTATGGGCCATTTCGTCTCTCAGCTTGTCTATCTAAATATAGATTTGTCTCTCAGTCACTCTATCTACTTATCTGTCTGTATATTTATCTTAGTATCCTATCTGCTAGTATTTCTGTATGTCTTTTTTCATATATATCTGTTCGTCTATCTCTCTTTCTGGCTGTTTTTAAGTCCGTCCATGCGTCAGTCCGTCTGTCTGTCCACCATTCTGTTGTTTGTCTATCTGATAGATATATGTCTGTCGTTAGATTATATTGGTGTGTTTGTTATGCTCTGCTATTTCACCTCTCCTGTTATGTTCCCTCAGTGTTGATATCATTATTGATTGATCCGTACTTCGCTTCCAAGAGATTGTAGACCAAGGTTTAGTTTTATTACAGACTTTCATATACATTGCTATGTGGGTGTAGGGTGATGGATGGATGGATGGAAACATGGACAGTCTAGTGACCGGTGTGGAAAAAAAAAAGGTTGACTTGACATCTAGCTACATGTAGTTGCAAGGACAATGGCTGAGGTCAGATTGCGACCAGTAGCCAGTGACAGTAGCTCATGCACTTCACACATTCTGACAGACAGACACACACACACACGTACAGACACTAATTACACACAGACATACACATATCACACACAGACAGACACACATCACACACTGATAGACACACACACACACGTACAGACACACATTACACACAGACATACACATATCACACACAGACAGACACACATCACACGCTGATAGACACACACACACGTACAGACACACATTACACACAGACATACACACATCACACACTGATAGACACACACACACACACACACGTACAGACACACATTACACACAGACATACACATATCACACACAGACACACACACACACACACGTACAGACACACACACACACACGTACAGACACACACACACACGTACAGACACACACACACGTACAGACACACACACACGTACAGACACACACACACACTGACATACACATATCACACACAGACAGACACACACACACGTACAGACACACACACACACGTACAGACACACATTACACACAGATATACACATATCACACACGGACAGACACATGTAGTTGCAAGGACAATGGCTGAGGTCAGATTGCGACCAGTAGCCAGTGACAGTAGCTCATGCACTCTCACTTCACACATTCTGACAGACAGACACACACACACGTACAGACACACATTACACACAGACATACACATATCACACACAGACAGACACACATCACACACTGATAGACACACACACACACACGTACAGACACACATTACACACAGACATACACATATCACACACAGACAGACACACACACACACGTACAGACACACACACACACGTACAGACACACACACACGTACATACACACACACACGTACAGACACACACACACACTGACATACACATATCACACACAGACAGACACACACACACGTACAGACACACATTACACACAGACATACACATATCACACACAGACAGACACACATCACACACACGTACAGACACACACACACACGTACAGACAGACATCACACACAGACATACACATATCACGTACAGACAGACACACATCAAACACTGACAGACACACATTACACACAGACATACACATATCACACACAGACAGACACACACACACACGTACAGACACACATTACACACAGACATACACATATCACACACAGACAGACACACACACACTGATAGACACACACACACGTACAGACACACATTACACACAGACATACACATACCACACACAAACAGAAAACACACACACGTACAGACGCACACACGTACAAACACACACACACACGTACAGACACACACACACGTACAGACACACACACACACGTACAGACACACACACACACACGTACAGACACACATTACACACAGATATACACATATCACACACAGACAGACACACATCACACACACGTTCAGACACACACACACACGTACAGACACACATTACACACAGACAGACACACACACACGTACAGACACACACACACACGTACAGACACACACACACACGTACAGACACACATTACACACGTACAGACACACATTACACACAGACATACACATATCACACACTGATAGACACACACACACGTAAAGACACACACACACACACGTACAGACACACATTACACACAGACATACACATATCACACACAGACAGACACACATCACACACACGTACAGATACACACACACACGTACAGACACACACACACGTACAGACACACACACACACGTACAGACACACACACACACGTACAGACACACATTACACACAGACAGACACACACACACACACGTGCAGACACACATTACACACAGACATACACATATCACACACAGACAGACACACACACACACGTACAGACACACACACACACGTATAGACACACACACACGTACAGACACACACACGTACAGACACACACACACGTACAGACACACACACACACGTACAGACACACACACACAAGTACAGACACACACACACGTACAGACACACATTACACACAGACATACACATATCACACACAGACAGACACACACACACGTACAGACACACATTACACACAGACATACACATATCACACACAGACAGACACACACACACACACTGATAGACACACACACACGTACAGACACACATTACACACAGACATACACATATCACACACAAACAGACACACATCACACACTGATAGACACACACACACGTACAGACACACATTACACACAGACATACACATATCACACACAGACAGACACACACACACGTACAGACACACACACGTACAAACACACACACACACGTACAGACACACACACACACGTACAGACACACACACGTACAGACACACACACGTACAGACACACATTACACACAGACATACACATATCACACACAGACACACATCACACACACGTACAGACACACACACACACGTACAGACACACATTACACACAGACAGACACACACACACGTACAGACACACACACACACGTACAGACACACACACACGTACAGACACACACACACGTACAGACACACATTACACACAAACATACACATATCACACACTGATAGACACACACACACGTACAGACACACACACACACGTACAGATACACATATCACACACTGATAGACACACACACACACGTACAGACACACATTACACACGTACAGACACACATTACACACAGACATACACATATCACACACTGATAGACACACACACACGTACAGACACACACACACGTACAGACACACACACACACGTACAGACACACACACAAGTACAGACACACACACACGTACAAACACACACACACGTACAGACACACATTACACACAGACATACACTTATCACACACAGACAGACACACATCACACACTGATAGACACACACACACACACACACACACGTACAGACACACTTTACACACAGACATACACATATCACACACAGACAGACACACACACACGTACAGACACACATTACACACAGACATACACACATCACACACAGACAGACACACACACACACTGATAGACACACACACACGTACAGACACACACACACACGTACAGATACACATATCACACACTGATAGACACACACACACACGTACAGACACACATTACACACGTACAGACACACATTACACACAGACATACACATATCACACACTGATAGACACACACACACGTACAGACACACACACACACGTACAGACACACACACACACGTACAGACACACACACAAGTACAGACACACACACACGTACAGACACACACACACGTACAGACACACATTACACACAGACATACACTTATCACACACAGACAGACACACATCACACACTGATAGACACACACACACACACACACGTACAGACACACTTTACACACAGACATACACATATCACACACAGACAGACACACACACACGTACAGACACACATTACACACAGACATACACATATCACACACAGACAGACACACACACACACACTGATAGACACACACACACGTACAGACACACATTACACACAGACATACACATATCACACACAGACAGACACACACACACACTGATAGACACACACACACACGTACAGACACACACACACGTACCGACACACACACACACGTACAGACACACACACACGTACAGACACACACACACAAGTACAGACACACACACACATACAGACACACATTACACACAGACATACACTTATCACACACAGACAGACACACATCACACACTGATAGACACACACACACACACGTACAGACACACTTTACACACAGACATACACATATCACACACAGACAGACACACACACACGTACAGACACACATTACACACAGACATACACATATCACACACAGACAGACACACACACACACACTGATAGACACACACACACGTACAGACACACATTACACACAGACATACACATATCACACACAGACAGACACACACACACACTGATAGACACACACACACGTACAGACACACATTACACACAGACATACACATATCACACACAAACAGACACACATCACACACTGATAGACACACACACACGTACAGACACACATTACACACAGACACACACATATCACACACAGACAGACACACACACACACGTACAGACACACACACGTACAAACACACACACGTACAAACACACACACACGTACAGACACACACACACACGTACAGACACACACACACACGTACAGACACACACACACACGTACAGACACACACACGTACAGACACACATTACACACAGACATACACATATCACACACAGACACACATCACACACACGTACAGACACACACACACAAGTACAGACACACACACACACGTACAGACACACACACACACGTACAGACACACACACACACGTACAGACACAGATTACACACAGACATACACATATCACACACTGATAGACACACACACACACACGTACAGACACACATTACACACAGACATACACATATCACACACAGACAGACACACACACACACGTACAGACACACACACACGTATAGACACACACACACACGTACAGACACACACACACACGTACAGACACACACACACACGTACAGACACACACACACACGTACAGATACACGCACACACGTACAGACACACACACGTACAGACACACATTACACACAGACATACACATATCACACACAGACACAAACACACACGTACAGACACACATTACACACAGACATACACATATCACACACAGACAGACACACATCACACACTGATAGACACACACACACTCGTACAGACACACATTACACACAGACAGACACACATCACACACTGATAGACACACACACACACACGTATAGACACACATTACACACAGACATACACATATCACACACAGACAGACACACATCACACACACGTACAGACACACATCACACACACGTACAGACACACATTACACACAGACAGACACATATCACAAACTGACAGACACACACACACACACGTACAGACACACACACGTACAGACACACATTACACACGTACAGACACACATTACACACAGACATACACATATCACACACAGACAGACACACATCAAACACACGTACAGACACACAGACATACACATATCACACACAGACAGACACACATCACACACAGACAGACACACATCACACACACGTACAGACACACACACACACGTACAGACACACATTACACACACGTACAGACACACACACACACGTACAGACACACATTACACACAGACATACATATATTACACACAGACAGACAGACACACACACTGATAGACACACACACACGTACAGACACACATTACACACAGACATACACATATCACACACAAACAGACACACATCACACACTGATAGACACACACACACGTACAGACACACATTACACACAGACATACACATATCACACACAGACAGACACACACACACGTACAGACACACACACGTACAAACACACACACACGTACAGACACACACACACACGTACAGACACACACACGTACAGACACACACACGTACAGACACACATTACACACAGACATACACATATCACACACAGACACACATCACACACACGTACAGACACACACACACACGTACAGACACACATTACACACAGACAGACACACACACACGTACAGACACACACACACACGTACAGACACACACACACACGTACAGACACACACACACACGTACAGACACACACACACGTACAGACACACATTACACACAAACATACACATATCACACACTGATAGACACACACACACGTACAGACACACACACACACGTACAGATACACATATCACACACTGATAGACACACACACACACGTACAGACACACATTACACACGTACAGACACACATTACACACAGACATACACATATCACACACTGATAGACACACACACACGTACAGACACACACACACACGTACAGACACACACACACACGTACAGACACACACACAAGTACAGACACACACACACGTACAGACACACACACACGTACAGACACACATTACACACAGACATACACTTATCACACACAGACAGACACACATCACACACTGATAGACACACACACACACACACACGTACAGACACACTTTACACACAGACATACACATATCACACACAGACAGACACACACACACACACTGATAGACACACACACACGTACAGACACACATTACACACAGACATACACATATCACACACAGACAGACACACACACACACTGATAGACACACACACACGTACAGACACACACACACGTACCGACACACACACACGTACAGACACACACACACGTACAGACACACACACACAAGTACAGACACACACACACATACAGACACACATTACACACAGACATACACTTATCACACACAGACAGACACACATCACACACTGATAGACACACACACACACACGTACAGACACACTTTACACACAGACATACACATATCACACACAGACAGACACACACACACGTACAGACACACATTACACACAGACATACACATATCACACACAGACAGACACACACACACACACTGATAGACACACACACACGTACAGACACACATTACACACAGACATACACATATCACACACAGACAGACACACACACACACACTGATAGACACACACACACGTACAGACACACATTACACACAGACATACACATATCACACACAAACAGACACACATCACACACTGATAGACACACACACACGTACAGACACACATTACACACAGACACACACATATCACACACAGACAGACACACACACACGTACAGACACACACACGTACAAACACACACACGTACAAACACACACACACGTACAGACACACACACACACGTACAGACACACACACACGTACAGACACACACACACACGTACAGACACACACACGTACAGACACACATTACACACAGACATACACATATCACACACAGACACACATCACACACACGTACAGACACACACACACAAGTACAGACACACACACACACGTACAGACACACACACACACGTACAGACACACACACACACGTACAGACACACACACACACGTACAGACACACATTACACACAAACATACACATATCACACACTGATAGACACACACACGTACAGACACACACACACACGTACAGACACAGATTACACACAGACATACACATATCACACACTGATAGACACACACACACACGTACAGAAACACATTACACACAGACATACACATATCACACACAGACAGACACACACACACACGTACAGACACACACACACGTATAGACACACACACACAAGTACAGACACACACACACACGTACAGACACACACACACACGTACAGACACACACACACACGTACAGACACACACACACACGTACAGACACACATTACACACAAACATACACATATCACACACTGATAGACACACACACGTACAGACACACACACACACGTACAGACACAGATTACACACAGACATACACATATCACACACTGATAGACACACACACACACGTACAGAAACACATTACACACAGACATACACATATCACACACAGACAGACACACACACACACGTACAGACACACACACACGTATAGACACACACACACACACGTACAGACACACACACACACGTACAGACACACACACACACGTACAGACACACACACACACGTACAGATACACGCACACACGTACAGACACACACACGTACAGACACACATTACACACAGACATACACATATCACACACAGACAGACACAAACACACACGTACAGACACACATTACACACAGACATACACATATCACACACAGACAGACACACATCACACACACGTACAGACACACATCACACACAGACATACACATATCACATACAGACAGACACACATCACACACTGATAGACACACACACACTCGTACAGACACACATTACACTCAGACAGACACACATCACACACTGATAGACACACACACACACACGTATAGACACACATTACACACAGACATACACATATCACACACAGACAGACACACATCACACACACGTACAGACACACATCACACACACGTACAGACACACATTACACACAGACAGACACATATCACAAACTGACAGACACACACACACACGTACAGACACACACACGTACAGACACACATTACACACGTACAGACACACATTACACACAGACATACACATATCACACACAGACAGACACACATCAAACACACGTACAGATACACATTACACACAGACATACACATATCACACACAGACAGACACACATCACACACAGACAGACACACATCACACACACGTACAGACACACACACACACACGTACAGACACACATTACACACACGTACAGACACACACACACACACACGTACAGACACACATTACACACAGACATACATATATTACACACAGACAGACACACATCACACACTGATAGACACACACACACACACACAGGCACACATATAGACATACACACACAGGCACACACCAACATCACTCACTGATAGACATACACACACATCACACACATACACCACACAGACACAGACGATCATTCATAGACACACACACACATCACACACTGACACACACATCACAGACACACACATCACACACACATCACACACCAACATCCTGGTAGTCTGACAATGAGCGCTACTTATTCTGTTCAAAATTCTCTGGTACGGATCATGTGAATTTGAGTCTTTTGTTAATTGCACCCCAATGATGCCATTCAACACTTGATAAAACACTTTTCTTTACGCTGTCGCTTAGCCCCCTTTTTTTAAAAAAAAAAAAAACACTTTTCTTCCCCAATAAAAAAAATTGAAATGTTTTATTTTTTTTTTGTTTCATGTAAAGGGAGTGTGTTTTGTGTTTCCTGTAATTAGACGTGCCCTGTTTTTGTAAAGCGATCTTGTCGAATGTGTTTTTAATTTGGTCACAGGTGTGAGTAAAATATATAAACTAAAATGATGTTTTTTTTTTAAATAATACTAGCTTAGGCTAGTAAGGCTAGTTTAGGCTAGTTTAGGCTAGTAAGGCTAGTTTAGGCTAGCAAGGCTAGTTAGGCTAGTAAGGCTAGTTTAGGCTAGCAAGGCTAGTTTAGGCTAGCAAGGCTAGTTTAGGCTAGTGAAGCTAGTTTAGGCTAGTAAGGCTAGTTTAGGCTAGTAAAGCTAGTTTAGGCTAGTAAGGCTAGTTTAGGCTAGTAAGGCTTAAAACGCTTCCGATAATGTCTACAATATATGATAGGAGCAATGTTTTTTTCTGCTATCTAGATCAGTGGTTCTCAGAGTGTGTGTGCTACACTACTAAAGGGCCCCGAGCAGTCAGTACACGTGGCTTTCAAAAGCTGATTGTATTAGTCACGTTTGTAGATTGCCCGAAAATCACGGACCGTGTCCGCCCAGAATCTCCGCCGACCCTTACCCACACCGCGACGAAGCCTCCAAGTTAGTTTATAATAGATGAAGTCAGTGTGAATAATACAGTATTTGATATACGGCGATAATTATACCTGACATACGTTGTTTTAATAGATTTAAAAAGAAAAACACTAATGAATTGATGTTTAAATTAACATCAGATTAATATAGAATGTATAAAAGCTGGTCCAGTATCCACAACTGATAAACAAAATCATAATTGATTTTATTGTTCGTTAATTGACTTATAGGCATTTACATGGTTTCATGCCACAATTCTGGTATCTATGTCAGTGCTCGTCTGAAAACTTGTTTTACTAGTCATTTTTTTCTCTGATATAGTGAATAATATTTGAAATATAAACAACACATATACAGTTGTTGTTTTTTTTTAGCTATGTTACAGCTAAGTGACAAAAATAACCCCCAATCGTAACCCCCTACACTCAGGTGCGGGTACCTGGGGCTGTTAGCTTAGACACAAAAGGCACCACTGCCATCCCCAACTTATGTCAGGTACACATTTTTAAAGCTGGTTGCGCTTGGGAACTTTCACCGGAACCCGAACAAACTCCCACTTAACGCGCGACCATCCGCCCATATTAGAACGCCATATTATAGAATTAAGGGATTACATTTCTTTTCTGACAGGTGATTGTAAATGTGTGTGTGTGTGTGTGTTAGCCCGACCTTTTAAGCCCTATTAAGTACATATTTATTGATTGCCTGTACATTTAACAAAGCCTGTACATACAAAAAAAAATAATAATAATAGTCCTACATAACACGTTTTAAAGAAAAACAAAACAAAAGTAAGTTCCTATTATTGTTGTGGCATGCACGAAGATGACTCGTGAAACACAGGAAACAAGCACAGAACACATTCAGCAAAGATGGTCGTTGAGTTAGTTATTCTTCTATTTCTTTAATTCATTGGTCTTCATGTCAGCGTGTGTAGATTAGTCATAACATATCGAACTACCGGACAATGAGTTGAACACTTTCATGTTTACTTTGTTACCCCCCCCCTTGTGTCTATATATATATATATATATATATATATATATATATATATATATATATATATATGTATATATGTATAATAATGTGTATTTGTAACAAGGCAGTGGAGAGGGGCAGTGCCGCCAAGAGGGGGGGGGCAAATGCCCAGGGGCCCGACGAGTTTTAGGGGCCCGGACTGAGCTGCCAATCAACTTTTGAAAATGTTATTATCAGCACGGGGTGGGGGGGGCGTGACAGCCCTGCCCAGGAGCCCGAAATTTCTGTCGGTGGGCCTGGGGAGGTGGGGGGGGTCTGTATGGGTCTCCCAGTATCCATAGATACGGCTCAGCACATTGTTTACTGCCCACACTGACCCATATAATCACAAAATCAAAACGTCCAACGGGGGCTGCTATGGGCACTATCTATAATGTTATTTCATGGGGAAACAGTTTTGGAGGCTGATTCAGGAAATACCAATACCTCCCCTAGGGCTACCTCCCGCCCCCCCCCCCCCCCCATCTGCATGAATCTAATTTTTGTCTTAATCTTGACAAAGTGAATGGAAACGAAATTATGTCTGCCTATCACCGACAGACTTATTGTGTTTTCTACCACGTTGGTCTGTTTAATTTATCCAACTACTGGGGCGGCAGATGGGTTGGTATTTTTTATTTTTTAAAACCACGGCAGCCTGAATAAAGAAATGGTGGTTGGGGGGGTGATTTATGGAGAGAATAAAGTAACTTAGAGGAAATAAAATGGATTCGTTCGGTCATACGCCCCCCCCCCCCCACATCTCCCTCCTTCACAGATACAAAAATACTTGCATACGAACAGATACGTACATCTTTTGACTTGTGTTTCTGAGGAAGGGAAGGTGCAGAAATTAAAAATACATGTAGTTGTTGTTTTTTTTAAGGTTAAAGAATTAGAAAAGCCTTTTCCTGTTGTGTCAGGCAACACGTGGTAACAGAAAACAAGGACAACTCTAAGAGCAATTACGTGTATTAAATGAAGTGACAGTAGCTCATGCACTCACACTTCACACATTCTGACAGACACACACACACACACACGTACAGACACACATTACACACAGACATACACATATCACACACAGACAGACACACATCACACACACGTATGCAGGGCCGACATTACGAATCGCGGGGTGGTCCAATTTAACGGATGCTTGCGAGGCCCCACTTCTAAGTGATATGCTGAATGTAAATTGCGAGGGCCCCCCCTGCCAGGCGCTGGGGCCTATTTGGAGCAATCGGTCAAATTGGCCTAAGACCTGCCCTGCATGCACGCCAAGGAAATGTTCATATCTCTCACTACTCATTTGAACATGTCCATCATTTAAACAATACATTTGAAAGTTGAAATTATAACTCTTGAAATCATACAAATATTTAGTTCAATTATCATGACTAAAAGTATAGAGCTTTGTGTGTCCATCATGTTTATACATTACTACTTCATTTATCTCTACCCGTCAACTAAGGTAAAGTCCAATGCATCGTATTCACCCACGCCCCTAACGATGTATACAAATCTGGGCTCCGTCTACCGGCTGCCATGTCATTTAATAGTAGATTGGTGGAAAGTGTCCGGGAGGGGGGGGGGGCACAGGCGCGGAGACCTTGACAAGTCTTCTACTTGCCTATTCTCTCCCCCCCCCTCCCCTTTCAGCAGTGGCATTGCATCTCCATTTTATGTTTTCTTTCTTAATTGGCCTGCGTAAACTTTTATGTATGTATATATTTCCCCACTATACAGAAATATTGAATAATTTTAAGAGTACACGCCTACACGCTGCCTTTATGTTACCCTGTACAACAAAAAGTAATTAACATACCATTTGATATGATACATGACAGCGGTGATAACATGCACTATTGGCAGACATTTTGTTGACAGTTCTAGCGGGGGTTTCTTGTTTAAACGAACGAAACTCATTGAAATGAAATATTGTACACAATCTGTGTAGGAAAGACAATAAATAAGGAACGTGCAAGGGGAAAATGATGTCATAAAAATTAGAACCTGATCAACGTTAGCATTTTAATCGATGAAGAGAAAACATGGCGCAGGAGAATCTCATACAAAGCTTTCTCTCAGTTAAATGGGTTTTTTTTAATTGGCTTCGATCCAATTTAATGTTCTCGATAGATGTTGGGATTGGGGGGGGGGGGTCAATTGTCTTAGTGGGAAAGAAATGCTTCGCGGAGATATCGCATATAAATAAAATGAAAGAATTGTCCCTGCTATCCCATTGTATGTGCGTGATTACGGAACAATTTTTTCATTCCTCATGACCACCAGATCAGATCAGCCATAAGTAAAACTTGGGCCCGCGGGCCAAATCCAGCCCTCCCAACTGTTTAATACTGCCCGCGGCGCGCAGCTCGTCTCTGAGTGAAGCACAACACTGGCCTCTTTACGTTACGACGTTTACATTTGATTTACATTACATCTGCTCTCGGTCCGGCCCGCCGGTAAAAATTTACGAACCGAATGTGGCCCGCGGCGCCAAAAAGTTTGCCCACCCCTGGTTTAGTTCCCTTCACCGCACCATTGTGTGAGATAATCAATATCAACAAATGTGGAAAACTTCCAGCAACTCCCCCCTCCTCCTTCCATCGTGTATATTGGGATCTCATGTCCAAAGTCTTAAAAAAAAAAACGGGCCATGATTCCAGGCTGGGGGGGGGCAGGATTGAGGGGGTGGGTGCGTCTTTACAAACCATCGACGCTACACCCCCTCCCCCACTCTCCCCATTTCCCCCATCGCCCGGGTTTTTTTTTTTTTGTATTTTGTCTAACCGGATTCTGTGAGACGGTGAATATAAGCGCAGTAATCAAGGCAATCTGGTCAGTGGTCAGCCGTGTACTTGTACCATCGTTAGACGCCCTAAGGAAACTGTAGTGAAAGCTGGCAATTCTCTGACGTCACAGCAACATCTCCAGGCACTTCTCTCCACTAGTTGGACTGTTGTGGTGGTGGTGGGGGACACTTCCCCCCTTCTTTTCCCCTCTTCTTCCTCCTCTCCGGCGTTAAAAGCTTCTGGTCGTTCTAATAAGAGACTCTCTAGCGAGCTAGTGATACTTTCTTGTTATACTTTCTCTATCCCCCCCCCAATCACACACACACACACACACACACACGCACTTTTGTTTGGGGGCCGGGGTGGGTATCCTTTTAGGCAAAATAATGGCCCTGGAGAGAATCTTACTCTTACTAGTTATGTTTTGTTAATGCCACTAACGTTATAGCTTTTAGAAATGTTTTAAGTTGTCCAGTAATCTTACACTATTCGGTGGTGACTTTGGTTTGATTTGAACTCTACCGCCCGCAGTTCTTTTAATTTGATTTTTATTTTCATTGATAAGTTTGACGCATATATTTTGTTGATGTCAGTGTTTGCGCGCGCGCGCGCACACACACACACACAAACACCAGCCCCGTAGCGTGAAAATTCTACAGCAGGGGCCAGGCATTCTACAGCAGGGGCCAGGCAATAGCAGGGGGGCAGGTAATACATTTTACTAAGTAGAACAAATAAGCGGGAAGGGCAGACAAATCGCAGGGGGGCCTGCCCCCCCCCGCACGCCACGGGCCTGACAAACACACACACTCACTCAAATGTTTCTCTGCTGGATTTACCACCCAAGCAAAAGTTCGCACGCGCGCACACACACACAATCAGACACATTATTGTCACCATCAATAAATTGAAGTCAATTTATCTCATTTGTTTCTATTTACGACACCAAAAAACATTATGCACTGTTATAATTGTGTGCATTGCAGGTTCTCTAATGCTAACGTCTGTTAACAATTAGATCTTAAAATGTATAGTGTCATTGACATTCTGTATTATACTTATCTATTTTGTTATTTGTTTATTTCTTTTGACTTATTGCTTTGTTTTTTTTTATCCTCTACCGAACCTGAAAAGTCATTGAAATAAAGTATGACCCCTATTAATTTGATTATTTAGACTTCTACATCATGTCCGCCGCGAGAAACGGCGAACCGAACAGTTTTCCCGGGGGGGGGGGCAAACCTTAGAGAGCCCCGTCGCTTTATTTTCTGCATTTTGATTCGTCATTCGGAACAGGGGGTAGATGGGGGTCTGTAGTCATACTCTGTCAGGGGCTCCGTCATTCCCGTCTGCGGCCCTCTCTATATAAACTCATGATACATGTAACATTTTGCTTGCAAAGTGTGAGTTAAAACAAAATAATTATGCTAGCTCCAGGCCCGTAGCGTGCGGGGGGGCAGGGGGCCGCCCCCCCCTGCGTTTTGTCTGGCCCCCTCTGCTTATTTGCTCTACTTATTAAAATGTAATACCTGCCCCCTCCTGCTATGGCCTGGCCCCTGCTGTAGAATGCTTGGCCCCTGCTGTAGAATTTTCACGCTACGGGGCTGGCTAGTCGAAGGTCTGTGTTTCTTAATCCACTTTTACTTTTAGCTCTTGTGTTACAAATATTTCTAACAGCTTCATTTTATATTTGTTTGTTTTTTTCCCCCCACAGCCACAAAAGTCAAACGACATCATGGTTACCGCCTCGAGAGAACTGGGATAATACATCCGGCTTGCCCTACGGTTGGGAGACAGCGCTAGACCGCAATGAAAAACCTTACTACATCAAGTAAGTCAGCAAATGTCTCGTAACAGCACGCAACCTTCTAGTCTAGTCTTGTATACGACATCTCGCTGGTGTGGGTTTGATAGGGTGTGGGTAACAACGTGAATTAATATATTCGCGTCCATTACGGACGATTTTGACAACACAACAACAACAACAAAAAAAAAACTCCCCATCATTATAATTGTGATAATGGCAGCCATACTATTTGTGTGTCACTAGATATGATGTCTGTCATGGGATCTCTTCTTGATCTGTGATGGCTTCATTTCAAGTTAACTATTAGTGTTACATTGCTAGTCTTAATTGGAATGGGACGTCGTTAAGCATTGTGGCTGCACTGTATTATCTATCTATCTATCTATCTATCTATCTATCTATCTATCTATCTATCTATCTATCTATCTATCTATCTATCTATCTATCTATCTATCTATCTATCTATCTATCTATCTATCTATCTATCTATCTATCTATCTATCTATCTATCTATCTATCTATATATATATATATATATATATATATGTCTATCTATACATATATATATATATATATCTGTCTATATATCTGTCTGTCTGTCTGTCTATCTATATGTCTGTCTGTCTATATATATATGTCTGTCTATATATATGTATGTGGCCACATGTATGTACATATATATTTATATACAGGGTGGACCAAAAAAAGTGAGAACATCGTATAACATACATAACATACGAATTTTTGGTTCATGTAATTTTGTTTGCTAAGTATTTAGCCAATCAGAAATCCTGCTCAATGTGTCCTCCTTGCTTATCAACAACTTTTTCTAAGCGTAGACGCCACTCCTTTATGCTACTGTCAATACATCGCTGTCCCAGATTTCTCCACTCTTCAATTATTGCCAACTTCAGCTGCTCCACTGTGGTAAAGTTTCGTCGAAGGTAGACTTTTTCTTGCAATAATCTACTGGGTTTAAATCAGGACTGTCCGGTGGCCACATGTCTGGCCCAATGAAGTCGTGGTAATTTTTGTCATTCTTGGGAAAAAACTTAAATTTTCTGTTGTAAACAATTGTCACATTAAAATCCAAAATGGCACCCTGAAATTGTCGAACTAATGACGTCATATATCTAAACGGGCATGTAAGTAAATGCGTAAGCAACTTAAGATATTATGCATTCAGCTAAACCAACTTTCATATAATTATATTACTTTCTACGCAATGTTCTCATTTTTTTTTTGGCCCACTCTGTATATATCTGAAACAAAACAAACATGTCTTATAATTGTAAATTGATGTATTATTAGTTTGACGGTGAACCCAGAGATGCCTTGTTTAGCCAAGGCCATAAGCAAAATCCTTATTTGAGCCTAAGTTAGCCGTAGGTCTAAATCCATTTTTCTAATATTCTGACGAAAATAAAACTAACGGGTATTCCACCTCATCTATATAGCAACAGTTTTTACAACGTTTTCTTGTTAACATATAGATAGTATTTATCTTCATGGTTTATCTTACTATGGGCCACTTTATTGGTGAATTTTGTTTGTTTGGTTGTCATATGTCTCGGATATCTTACTCTGCTGCACGGGTTTAGAATTATTTTCAATAACTCCTGTGACACTGTCTGTGTATCAGTGGTTTGTGGAAGTACGCAAAACATACAGATCTATCATCATGATTTGTTTGCGGTCTTTAGACAGTGACGTTTCCATTACCTTCGTTTACGCCTTCCTTTACTTAAAATGAACGGTTGTCGTTCTCGTCTTTAAGTCTGAAAACTTAAGTACAGTTTCAGTAGAGAAGACTTGTGTGTCCATCAACTGTTTAGATCTGTGGTGCGCAAGCCGCAATCCTTGTATCGACCCTGACGGCAGCAGGTTGTGCACGCACGGTTTTAAACTCGCACGGGAATAGTTTACTGCGGTTGAAAGTTTAATAGCTTTTTTTCAAAACCTCTTATAGGAGGTCAACTTGGTTTTCTTTTAGTGTTTGTCTTTTCTTTGAATGAAGTAATAAAAAAAAATAGTTCACCCCCTGCCCCTCCCCCCATTCCTTCCCTCCCCCATTCCTTCATGAGCGTTTAAATACCTTCGTGTAATGCAATTGTGTTTGGGGTGGAGAGCACATCCCCTCCTCATCTCCCCTTTACGCTCAAGCGTATAAATATTTCTGTACAGACACTAGACAGACACAAGCACCAATCAACATACAGGTCTAGACAGACACAAGCACCAATCAACATACAGGTCTAGACAGACACAAGCACCAATCAACATACAGGTCTAGACAGACACAAGCACCAATCAACACACAGGTCTAGACAGACACAAGCACCAATCAACATACAGGTCTAGACAGACACAAGCACCAATCAACACACAGGTCTAGACAGACACAAGCACCAATCAACATACAGGTCTAGACAGACACAAGCACCAATCAACATACAGGTCTAGACAGACACAAGCACCAATCAACATATAGGTCTAGACAGTAACAATACCTCTTGCCTTCACTTGTTCCCGGCTTATATATTACATATAGGTCTAGACAGACCCTTCATTATACAGTAGCGATACTTCTTGTCGTCACTTGTTCCCGGCTTATATATTACATATAGGTCTAGACAGACCCTTCATTATACAGTAGCAATACTTCTTGTCGTCACTTGTTCCCGGCTTATATATTACATATAGGTCTAGACAGACCCTTCATTATACAGTAGCAATACTTCTTGTCGTCACTTGTTCCCGGCTTATATATTACATATAGGTCTAGACAGACCCTTCATTATACAGTAGCGATACTTCTTGTCGTCACTTGTTCCCGGCTTATATATTACATATAGGTCTAGACAGACCCTTCATTATACAGTAGCAATACTTCTTGTCGTCACTTGTTCCCGGCTTATATATTACATATAGGTCTAGACAGACCCTTCATTATACAGTAGCAATACTTCTTGTCGTCACTTGTTCCCGGTTTATATATTACATATAGGTCTAGACAGACCCTTCATTATACAGTAGCAATACTTCTTGTCGTCACTTGTTCCCGGCTTATATATTACATATAGGTCTAGACAGACCCTTCATTATACAGTAGCAATACTTCTTGTCGTCACTTGTTCCCGGCTTATATATTACATATAGGTCTAGACAGACCCTTCATTATACAGTAGCAATACTTCTTGTCTTCACTTTAATGTAGACATTCTTTTATAAAATAAGCAACTCATGTTAAATTTTCTTTCACGTCATCTGGTCTTGTATTTCTTAGTAGATTTATTCAGCACACCAATAGTAAGTACACAACACTGTGTGCTTCCAATATACTCAAAATACAACACTGTGTGCTTACAATATATTCAAAATACAACACTGTGTGCTTCCAATATATTCAGAATACAACACTGTGTGCTTCCAATATATTCAGAATACAACACTGTGTGCTTCAAATATATTCAGAATACATTACTGTGTGCTTCCAATATATTCAAAATACAACACTGTGTGTTTCCTATATATTCAAAATACAACAGTGTGTGCTTCCTATATATTCAAAATACAACACTGTGTGTTTCAAATATATTTTCAAAATACAACACTGTGTGCTTCTAATATATTCAGAATACAACACTGTGTGCTTCCAATATATTCAAAATACAACACTGTGTGTTTCAAATATATTTTCAAAATACAACACTGTGTGCTTCCAATATATTCAGAATACAACACTGTGTGCTTCCAATATATTCAAAATACAACACTGTGTGTTTCAAATATATTTTCAAAATACAACACTGTGTGCTTCCTATTCATTCTCTCATCTTTATAAAATATATTTAGAAAATGTAACCCAGAACTAAAACTTTCTATTCATTGATTTATAAAAAAAAATGAAAAACGTCTGTTTGTTTTTTCCCCCATAGTACGACGTTTCATTATTATTATTATTATTATATCTGAATTGTTTACTTGTCTCTGACATACAGTGCATTTGTTGTCTCATTATGTTTACGTGTCTCTGACATACAGTGCATTTGTTGTCTCATTATGTTTACGTGTCTCTGACATACAGTGCATATGTTGTCTCATTATGTTTACGTGTCTCTGACATACAGTGCATATGTTGTCTCATTATGTTTACGTGTCTCTGACATACAGTGCATTTGTTGTCTCATTATGTTTACGTGTCTCTGACTTACAGTGCATATGTTGTCTCATTATGTTTACGTGTCTCTGACATACAGTGCATATGTTGTCTCATTATGTTTACGTGTCTCTGACATACAGTGCATATGTTGTCTCATTATGTTTACGTGTGTCTGACACACAGTGCATATGTTGTCTCATTTTGATCCCAGCTGCCCTGTTTATATTTCCATAACGAGCGACTCTTCTCACTTTTGTTGGTTTGAATGAATGACAGCCGGGGGATATTGTTTGTTTAAAGTGTTCTGCATCTTGTCACTATGACATCGTCTGTCTAGTATAACACGTCTGTCTTGTTCCTATGTCTGTGTGTGTATGTGTTATATGTTTCTCTGTTGTCCCCCGTGTCTCCATTCTGCTGTTTTATTCTTACTTATAAACATTCAGTTGTTGTTTTTGGATAGTACAGTTGTAACACGGCGAGTCTCAGTAGACCAATTAACGAAGACCAGATACCGGCTGTGAATGATAACCCCCAAACATATTAAAACATGATTTTTTTTTTTTTTAAAGTTTAAACTTCAGAAATAACTATAGATATATATAGTCTATATATCTATGGAAATAACCATCCAATATGAGTGGAGTGCAGCGGTTCTCGAACTTTGGCGATTCGCGACCCACTGAGAAACCTGTTCGGTTTTTGCGACCCAATCTATAAAGAACGACAAGCTTAGAATTGTTTGATATATTCTCGATTTAGTAAAAAAGAAAATTCCGGCGACCCATTTCAAATCATCCCGCAACCCACACTTTGAGATCCACTGGTGTAGTGTAGTGCTGATTTTAAAAGACGCGAACCCGGGTAGATTACTCCAGAGTAACACAGACTTTAGTGGAAGTAAAGTATACTTTGCAGACACTTGTGTGATAGTAAATGTGGTTTGGGCACCGAAAAAGAATTTTTTTTTTGGAGGGTGGGGTGGGGAGGGGGTTAACATTTTCAAATGATGTACTGACCCCTGAGTTATTGAGCTACTTACCCCGCCACTGACCTGTATATCACGTGTGTGTATACGTTAGGCATACACATATATTGTGACAAATTTTAGTGCAAAAAAAAAAAACCAAAACAAATCTCATAAGATCAAGTTTCATTGAATCTTGTGTGGGTAGTTCTACCAGCAGCCAATGTTATTTATTGAGTTCCTTCTGTTGGTCCAGGTCTACATAATATTGGATTACTTCGTCTGGGAGCAGCTAACAATCTCTGTTTACTTCTCACAGTCCCCGGTTCAGTTGAAGGGTTGTACCCTTACAGCTAGAGTCTTGTTCTCTTTCATTCTCACTCTCTCTCTCTCACTCTCTCTCTCTCTCTCTCTCTTCTCTCACACACTGTCCACACTGCCGGTTGTCCAGAATTCCCAAATCTTTCTCTTACAGATGTATCTCCCCCCCCCCCCCCCACACACACAAATCAGACCGTTCAAAGAGATGTCGAGCTTGTAGCCTCGTGTACTAACTAGCTTTTCAGAAGTCACAGTAAGCTGACAAACTGTCATCACTACGAATTTGACAAACTGTATGAGTCAGTGTGAATAGAATGAGTCAGTGTGGATAGTATATGAGTCGATGTGGGTATGTGAGTCAGTGTGGTTAGTATGAGTAAGTGTGGGTATTTGAGTCAGTGTGGGTATGTAAGTCAGTGTGGGTATGTAAGTCAGTGTGGTTAGTATGAGTCAGTGTGAATAGTAATTTATGTGGAAGACGTTGTTCTCTTGTCAGGTGGAGATATATAACTCATATATAAGAAACAACATATATATTTCCTTCATAAGTTGCTCAAACTTGATAAGTCCAGTCCACATTGACCCTTCAGCAAACTGTGTCATATCACGTGTTTACTGAGGTTGTTTGTTTTTGTTCTACACCGCTACAGTAAAAGTGGTGGTGGTGGTGTGATGTAGTGAGACCATTCATTATCACTAGGTCTTATTTGTGAAAAGTTCAAAGTTTGGTCAACTAGGTGCTGTCAGCGTTACTTCCCCCCTCCCCCAAAATCCCAGGCGACCCTATTGTCAATGAGGTCATGAGCCCCCAAGGGTTATCATATGTTCGAGCCCTATCGTCCAGCTGCCACACAGTGGTGGACGTAGGTATGGTCTCAAGTCGTACTCGATGTGATATCAATGTATAAACATGTCATCCTTTATGGACCTCAGAAAATATCCTAAACCGTGTTATACCGTGATGCCTTCATGTTTGCATGTTATATATACAAGCGTGTATATATATATATATATATATATATATATATATATATATATATATATATAAACAATTCCATATCTGACATCTTCCAATGAACCTTACACACGAGAGAAACAAAGATTAATTCCCTTTTCCTTTGTAATTTATGGAGAACCTTCAAAGTTTACAAGCCGGGCGATAAAAAATCAATTCCCTCCTATCTCTCTTTCTTTATTGTTTTCTTCTCACCCCCCCCCCCACACACACACCCTATACGACCCACCCCACACAATTATTTTCCAGTCGAAGGAACACCAATGAACAGGAGAATCAGATTGACCGCCAGTGTGTTTGCGTGTATGTGTGTACATCTTAATTTCCACTGCGGGATGGGGTGGGATTGGGGGGCTGTTGTCAATGAAGACGTTTCCGGTATCGCTGGCGATATGCCAACATCGCCCCCCCCCCCCCCATGGCTGACAAGTCAAAACAGTGACATGCCACATTGGCCTTCGATGACTTGTCAAAACAGTTGTTTCAGATCAAGTGATTCAATGCGGTCTGATTCTATTGTAGAAGATTTTTGACTCTTCTAGTCTTAGGCTGATAAATTATTTTCAAATGTCGCTTATTGAGTGTATATATAATTTAAAAAAAAAATAGAAACTGAATTGAACGATGGTCACTTAGCAGAGCCCGTCGTAAGATCTTTGTGGGGCCCCCCTAAAAACTTTTGGATCTTATGAAAATGGGGGCCCTGATATAGAGAGTAATTCATATTTGAAAATTTTATGTGTAGAGTTTTGTGGGCCCATGACAAGGCAAGGTGCCTTGAAGATAAGAGAACCCTTTCTATAGAATTAACTTTATTTTTCGTATCCAATAGAGTTGTAAAACATCTTCATTATATCATATTGTCATGCCTTAACCACTCGGCCATCAAAGCATGTTCGCAAAAGTGACGTATTTACAGCTACGTATTAATTTGGTCACTGGGAATTTTATTTATAAAACGTACATTTTGTAGAGTTTATCATCGACTTTTAAAAAAAAATGTATAAATAAAATTTGTCACAATGATCTCTGCCTCTTTTTTTTTTATCGCCGGAGAATTTCCGATCATTACAATTGTTTTCGTTTAACGATTTTTAAACTGCTGTCTGCTGTAAAAAAAAAACGTGGCAACACTCATTTGAGTGCTATTGCTACTCTTCACTATTTATACTTGTACGTCTCCTATTTAAAACAAAAAAAAACTATTTTAAACTAGATTTAAAAAAAAACATTTATAGAGACGCAGGCAAGAAGGCATTACGATTTAACCAGGAAACATTATTTCTTACTTTCGATCTGCAGCAGACTTGAGGCGTACACTATTTTACAACGTTTTTTTATTTAGATTAGATCATACTAGATTACATCCTCCCAATTGGAATGTCTCACATTAGATTAATATGCCAGAGTTTTTTACTTACGGGACGATACCTCGGAATCTAAAATCAGATATATATATATATGAACGTTTTAGAATCGTTATCGAATCATCTGTACCGAGTTCTCTATTACTAATTCTTTGAAATTAAATATTTTATCTCCAACTCATTTCCTTTTCCATTAAGTCTATTAGTTCTTAATATAGTAATCATGGCGGAATCGGAAGTTTAAGCAATACCATGAACAGTATCGTAATCGGTAAAAATGTTGATATCGCCATATCACTAGTTGGCTTAAAAAATAATGCATCATTAGATCGTACAATAATATTACATTTGATTACGGTGGTTGTCATAACAAGGATAAAAGACAGCGTGTCAGAAAATGCACGTGAATAATTCCTGCAGATTGATGGATGATCCCACGTGATTAGCCGCTCATGCAGTTCATAATATTTCAATATTAATCCCACGTAATTAGCCGCTCATACAGTTCATAATATTTCCATCAAAACAGCAAGCCTTCCCCCTAATGTCTGCCGAACAAAAGAGAAGAAAAAAAAATCCTTTTTGCGCCTAAAGCGTCGCTGGATTTAAGCGAGCTCAAAGTAATAACATTTTTCCCCCGTTCTAAAATTGTTGCCTTGTTGCAAGCTCTGTGATAATGTACGAACGAGAGCCTTTTAATTAATGCTCTGGCTGGCCACCGTATAGCTAGAGAACACACCTCCTAACGACTTCGAATTATAGTTGGCAGCTTGTTAATGTTTTCTTTGTGTGTGTGTACGCACACTGTCATAGCGAAATAAGACTACAATTTATCGTTTTAAAAATATAGACAGACTTTGGAAATATGAAACTCATCGTTGGATCAATTGTTGTTGTTGTTGTTGTTGTTGCTAGGCATGTTTAAAATAACTTACACCCCCATTACATGTTGTTAAAATGACATTTGATGTGGCGCTTTTTTTTTACTGTACTCTATCTATTATGAATTAATCGGCATATGGCCCTCATCTGTGGCTGGCCACATCTGGTATGATTCTTACGTACGACCTGCATTTACTGCTGTCAGTGTATGTACAGAAACAGCATTGTCTACATATCCACAATCTCCAGGCCCAATTAGTCACTTATAAACACAACAAGCTGTACTGGAGGTAAAGCTGTCACAGACTAGTATTAACTGTATTTGATAGAAGAGTTATCTCCTGTCGCTGGACATAGTCGTTCACTCTTGAAGCTTTTATTTAACTGACCCAAAACATGAAAAGAGTGTTTGCAAGATAAAAGTGTTGTAGACATTTTTTCATTCTGGACCACCAGTTACTTTCAGTACTACCAGGACCATCGCCTATAAATGATAATAAACATTCGCCATTAAAGTTGAAGCTCCCCCCCCCCTTTCACACACACACACACACACACACACACATACAACATTGGACTTGATAACACTGTAGTTAAAATAGATACTGATCAAATTCCATTAAAATGGCATCTGTCTTGTGAACTTTAAAATAAAAAACGATTAAAATAACTATAACTTTGAAGAATATTTTTAAAAAGCTATTTACGTTATTTACGTTCAATGCACAATATCATGGGGTGAGTTTAAAGAGTGAACTAACCGACCAACGGGTTCGTGAAGTCTGTTTAGAATACCTCATTAAAACAAAAATCAATGTGTGCCATATGTTTCTCATGTCCTGATGCAGCTAGAGACGTTATTATGTATAGGCAAACTGGGTGACCCACACGGCCGACCCCCCCCCCCTCTTCCAGTACACATATTATGCCATGTCAGGCACCAATAAGTACAGATATCCTTAATGTGTCCCTCAGGTAATTTTCATATCCTGCGGTGAATGCGTTGTAACACTGTGTCTCCCCCGCAGGTAGCTTTCATATCGTGCGGTGTATGCGTTGTAACACTGTGTCTCCCCCGCAGGTAGTTTTCATATCGTGCGGTGTATGCGTTGTAACACTGTGTCTCCCTCGCAGGTAGTTTTCATATCGTGCGGTGTATGCGTTGTATTTCATACGTTTCTTTGTTATTTCCGTTCTTTTCGTATTCTGTTCATGGCATTAAAGGCCACATGTTCTTTTCTATTGCAGTATTTCGTATATTTCTTTGTTATCCCTTCTGTCGGATTTCGTTCAGCCAGCTTCAACAGGCTTTTCCACTTGTCTGGTAACAATGGCCGTCTGAGTTTTACTCCCGCCGATTTATATGTGCAAGTGAAAAACGTTTCGTGCGTTGGCAGCGCATATTCTCACGTCCCGACACACGAGTCTATATCCACGATAGAGCTGAACAACTGCATGATTTGGCCAGCATCTTTAGTTCAGTTAATGGTCATTGGTGGTGGCGCATCGAGGGGACGATTCGTTGGTGAAGCAGCTTAAATGGTGAAACAAACATCATCACTGAACCCGAGTATGTAACGCGGTGGTTATCGATGCAATAATACTAGGAAATAGGTTCTTACGAAAAGTAGACAGATTGACGGACAGTCGTTAGGCTAAAACATTATGGTGAGGTAAATTACAAGCAGGTTTAAGAAGAAAAAAGAAAAGAAACTTGCAGATGTGTAAGATAGTTTATAAAACAAAGACACCTGGACAGGGTTTTTTTTTATGTTTATCGAACCAGGGATTAGACGCGAGGTCGAGTATAACATAGAAACATGGCCGCCATATAAAAAATATTCTCATCGTCTGGGTACGGAGGGTCGTCAGGGAAATATTTATATATAAAGTATGTCTACATGAAGTTGTCTGACAAGGAAAAACACACAATTCAACTGATCATACATACATAGTGAAAGTATTCACAGGAATAAAACTTGGGGGCGGGGGGGGGATATCGGAATAGATCTAAATAACACATGACACGGGGACATCAGTGTGGTGTGAGAGCAGGTCACTGGGGGTCTAGTGGAGATAGTAGTCAGAAGAGGTGGGGGGGGGAGTCATTGAAGTTGACTGGTGATGATACTTTTTTTTTATTCATTCTAAAAGTCTCACAATTTGTATAGTCATTGCAAAACATCTGACAAAATACATTGTATTTGTAAGTCTGTGTTGTGTCCTGGCTCATAAACTATTTAGCTCGCTTATCTCCCCGAAATGTCATTAACAGAAAATTTGAAACATAATTAGGAGTGTCATGTCTATTAGCGAGGGCTGTAATCAGATATCATACACACACACACACACACCACACACACACACACACACACACACACCACACACACACACACACACACCACTTTTCAGAAGAACTTCCTCAATTTACTTGGTTTCGTTTCTGCTTGATTTAATGGTCATTTCTAACTTATGACCACAAATTAGTGAGTAATTTTAAACAAAAGCAAACACATTCTGAATCCAACCCCCGCTAATAGGCCATTACGTCATCCAGTATTTGCTGTACTCACAGATGGCCATCTTGATAAACTCAATCTCTTAGCTAAACGTCTCGCTATGTCCGTGTGTGGGTGTGGGTGTGTGTGTGACCTGTGACATCGATTCCCCCCACCATCCAGATGACGTTATATTTGATCTCACTTAGTGACCCACTCAGCTGGACAAGTCTTGACTATTTTTTTTTGTTCTACCATCAGCCAGTCTGGAAACTCCTGTAAGTCCTACCATTGCTATTTCATCAAAGTGTTGAGGATTGGGACACACATACACACACACACACAGATACACACACGGTTTGGTTCATATCTCTGATACATCTCCGTAGATTGAAGACTAAAGGGCGTATACTCTGTTTGTTTCTTCTCCTCCTGTAAAACAAACAATTTTTGTAACTTTTAGTTGACCTCATTCCAGTCGTATGTTTTATATAGGGGGAGGGTATGGATGAGGTGGACACAGTGGCGTAGCGAGCTTAACTCGTGCCCGGGGCACAATACCTATATAGCGCGCCCCCCCATTCGAAAAACATGTATTATTATATGTAAAATATACCATTTGGCGCCCCTTTGTGAGTAGCGCCCGGGGCACGATGCCCCCCCCCTTGCTTTCCCCTCACTACGCCACTGGGGGGACAGTAACGCATTCTGGTTGAAAAACATTGTCCGAAATATTTTCCTTATCTGATTTCATTGGAGATGTAAACATTTGTTGTCAAAATTAGTAGAAAATATCTTTATTTTTTTTTTATCATGGGAGAAATCATGGTTCGAATAAGTATCATGCCTGGTTGACTTTTGAAACATAGCAAAGACCAGTTAGGGCTAAGGTATTCAGTAGTTCAAACTGCAAAGACCAGTTAGAGCTAAGCTATGCCGATATAATGTATTCTGTAGTTCAAGCTGCAAAGACCAGTTAGAGCTAAGCTATGCCGCTATAAGGTATTCAGTAGTTCAAACTGCAAAGACCAGTTAGAGCTAAGCTATGCCGATATAATGTATTCAGTAGTTCAAGCTGCAAAGACCAGTTAGAGCTAAGCTATGCCGCTATAAGGTATTCAGTAGTTCAAGCAGCAAAGACCAGTTAGAGCTAAGCTATGCCGCTATAAGGTATTCAGTAGTTCAAACTATCCTTGATTGTAGTTAACGTTCTCTCTCACACACATTGTTTAATGAGCAGAGAGTACGGCCAGGCGACCATGTCAGAGAAGTGCAGCACAACTGAACATTGTAGCACAAGGAACCACAGTGACCTGCTGCTGGGTGTGAACTACTTGGCCTCGCAGCAGAAGAACGTCTCTGAACCATGAAATAGTCTCTGAACTCTGAACCGTGAAATAGTGACCAACAGAAATCAATGAATAGTACACTCAAAAGTCCAGCCTCAGTGTTTGTTGTTGTTGTTGATCGATCTTTCGATCTCTTGTAGTACATTTGAGTCACGGAACCATTAGCGGAATGGGGAGATCATCCGGTCTTTGTGGGCGATAGATTCAAACGCAAGACGAATGACTACAGCCGGTGTGGAACTTCCTTATACGTCACCGGTGTAGTAGTCTGGACAGATGACAACAATTTAAACACACGGATGTGTTTTGTAAGGAATACACCGACCATCACCATATTGAACATTAAACGCTGTTCTCTTGAGATTGAAATAGAAAGAAATAACACCGTGCTACATCTTCCCCATTACTTCACCACAGGAACATTTATAGCCAGTTCGATCCATCTATATAATATCTACGAATATTACATTTTTATTTTAGTAAGATAAATATATATTTATACAGAAATATATGAAATAGATATATTAGATAGATAGATATTTTTCATCTGTTTCTGTGTAGTTTTTCGGTAAAAATATGTCCGGAATGGGTGTGGGGGGGGGGTCACTATTGTCCATCAGGCGCCGCGAGCCCAACGCCCCCAATAACGACAGTACAGGGATTAGATGTTGGCCTAATTCCGGTTGGATTTTGGGGCGTCTCCCTAGGAGCTAAACAAAAAACAAAATGTCTGCTAATTAATTTTATTGTGCACCCAATCCTGATCCCTTGACTGTTATAGAGCTGTTAATGGTACTTCCTGCTGTAGGAACTAACGGAATGACTGATCCCTTGACTGTTATAGAACTGTTAATGGTACTTCCTGCTGTAGGAACTAACGGAATGACTGATCCCTTGACTGTTATAGAACTGTTAATGGTACTTCCTGCTGTAGGAACTAACGGAATGACTGATCCCTTGACTGTTATAGAGCTGTTAATGGTACTTGTTGCTATAGGAACTAACGGAATGACTGATCCACTGACTGTTATAGAGCTGTTAATGGTACTTGTTGCTATAGGAACTAACGGAATGACTGATCCACTGACTGTTATAGAGCTGTTAATGGTACTTCCTGCTGTAGGAACTAATGGAATGACTGATCCATTGACTGTTATAGATCTGTTAATGGTACTTCCTGCTGTAGGAACTAACGGAATGACTGATCCATTGACTGTTATAGAGCTGTTAATGGCACTTGTTGCTATAGGAACTAACGGAATGACTGATCCATTGACTGTTATAGAGCTGTTAATGGCACTTGTTGCTATAGGAACTAACGGAATGCGTTTCTCGTTGACACCCCCCTCCCCCCACCACGCCCCTGTGATAGTGCACGAGAAGTAAACTGGTCTATCTGATTGTTCGTCAGTCACACACACACACACACACACACACACAAATTTGGTTGAGTCAACGGTCTTGTAAGTTATGCCCAGTTTAGTATCAGGTCAACTCGTCCTCTGTACACAACATCATCATCTCAACCGATTTTTATCTACGCCTTGACCTCTCTCTGTGTTGTTGTTGTTTCCTCCTATACCGCCAGGTCTTTGTATTCAAGTCTTAAACAGTCTTTAATCAATAATTCTTGTCTTCATAGGAGGTCTAGTGATGAGGGTAATATGGGGGGGGGGATGCAGTACACTAGGCCCTGTGTGAGTATCATGTATGATGGGGCCGATAGTTTAGTCTAACTACATCTAGCTGGTAAAAGAATCTCATAACGCGCCCCCCCTCCATAGGGCCCCGAGTCGCCTCACTCACCACCCCCAAAGGGCCCTGAGTCGCCTTACTCACCACCCCCAAAGGCCGCCACCGATGGTCTTCATCCGATATTATGACCGATCTCTCTCCCTCTCCCCCCCCCCAATCTCTTTCTCTCATCTCTCTCCCTATGCACTCTCTCTTTTATACCTCCACCCGTCCAGTTTTTTTTTTTTTATGTTTTAAAGCCCAGTTACCAAGTATGATTAAAAGTACTCGGCCATGTTGCCCGTGTTAATTGAAGTACAGTGACTAATGACTTCGACTTGAAGTACCCAGTCAATACACAGATCAGATTATTGTCTCCTGTTACTAGAGATTGTCTTTTTTCTTCCCGTCCCCCCTCCCCCCTTCTCCCCTTTCTCTCATTTTCTTTAATCTTGTGTAGCATGGACTTGAAACTAATGTTGTTGGTTTGTTGCATGGATATCTAGATATAACACCAGGATAGACAACCAAACAAAATTTCATTCTAGCCGTGTACGGTTTAGGCTGACGCAAGGGTTAAACAAAGTTGCAATATTATATACATGCTTGCTTGTTTTCGTTCGTCCATTGTTTATTCGGGTTTTATTTTGTGTTATTACTGTTGTATTTCTAAAATTTCTCTTTTTCTCGGTAAAATTTACGTATAATAATTGTTTTGGTTTATAAATCTAATTTTAAATATAATAAATAACTAAGAAAATGGTCAATAAGTGTTCTGTATACGGATGCAAAAGTGGATATGGCAGTGTTGAAAAAGCGGAAAGTAAAGGAGTTTCTTTTCATTCGTATCCATTAAACAATGTGGAATCATGTGAAAAATGGATTAGAGCTAATCCTTGCCAAAATTTTCAGCCTGGGAAATATTCAAAAATGTGTTCGCTCCATTTCTTGCCAAGTGATTTTGTTAGTGATGTAAAAGATACAAACATGTCTCGATCAAAGAAAAGATGTGAATCCAATAAACCTGTTAGACCAAAAATTAAATTAAAAGAGGATGCAGTGCCAAGTATTTTTCAGAATGCACCATCATACTTATCAACTCCAAAGTACCGTAGAACAACAATGAAGTCTTCGTCATCAGCTCGACAAGAAGTTGTTGAAAATCAAATGATGGAGTTGGAAAACTTGTTTAATGAAAATGATGTCATAAACAAGTTATCTTTAGTTGATCTAAAAGAAAAATTAAGTAAAGAGAAAATACCTTCTGGATATCAACTCCATATTCAAAATGAACATTTATATATTTATTTGTTGGAATTTCAGAATAACATTTTGTTTATTAAATCATCAATTTCAATTTCAAAATCATTCGACATATCACTACATCACAAAGGAAAACAATTATCTAAATCATTTTCAAACGATATTTGCTCTTCCAATTTGGAAACAATGAGTCAGTTGTTGAATTTGCTTGCTCGTTTAAAATGTTTTGATGAAACTCCATTTCATGAAACCTTTGATGAGATCAAGCAAGAAGCAAAATCAAATTTGAAAAAAAATGATGACTTTTTATGAAGATTCAAATCCTGTTTTTCAACAAATACAATTTCTTGTCGATCAGTTGAAATTGGTGGGGGTGAACAAACATGCGAGAACATACACATCACAAACCATTATTTGGTCATACCTGGTATATGCATCCAGGCACTGCATCTTACTCTAAAATATTGGAAAATGAAGTTTTGAACCTGCCTTCAATAAACACTTTAAAAAAACTAACAAGACGAGTAAATGAAAAAACAGGGCTTGATAACACAAGTTACCTCACACTTCGTGTTAGCACATTAAACCAGCTGGAAAGAATGTGCACAATCATAATCGATGAAATATATGTGGCCAAGCGTGTTGAATACTTTTCCGGCAAGTTTCATGGATTGACAGCTGAAGGCGAACAAGCTTCTACTCTTCTGTGTTTTATGGTTAAATCTCTTTGTCATAAATTTAGAGATATGGTAGCTCTCTACCCTATCCATAATTTGACTGCTGGCCAAATGCATCAATGTTACACAGAAGTGATGGAAATGGTGCACCGAGCAGGGGTTACTGTAATTGGCATTTCGGTTGACAATGCAGCTGTTAACAGAAAGTTTTATATTCAAGAACTTTATGGAGGCACGATTAAACCATCTATTGAAAACAAATGGACTAATCAGCCAATGTTTTTAATTTTCGATGCAGTCCACAATTTAAAAAAATATATACAATAACTTTTTGAATCGACGATCCTTTGTCTTTCCGAAATTTTGCAACAATAACATTGCAGCACCTGATTCATCAGCCGATTTTCAGCACATTGAGGATCTTTACAACTTGGAGCTGAACATGGTTGTTAAAAAAGCATACAAGCTGAATGCGAAAGTACTGAATCCTACAAATATTGAGAAAATGTCTGTCAAACTCTCATCGTCAGTGTTTTGCGGATCGATTGTGAATGCTTTAAAATATTATGTGGAGCATGAAAATAAAGTTGAATGGAGTGCAACAGCTTGGTTTGTGGGTATTATCACCAAACTCTGGGAAGTTTTAAATGTAAAAACTTGTTCGAAGGGGAAAAGAAAAAGAAACTACCACATGGATCCAGTAAAATCTTCCTCTGATTGGAAAATAGAATTTCTCTTAGAATTTCGTGATTTCCTACACAGCTGGCAAAACGCAAAAACAAAAGGACTCAGTCGTGAGACTTATTTGGCTGTTGGTCAAACATGTTCTGCTCTTGCTAATTGTTGCAAATATTTGATGAGTGAGACAGACTTGAAATTCATCCTCCTTGGTCATCTGCAGTCGGACCCCATAGAGTTGAGATTTGGATGGTTGCGCCAAATGTCAGGGGGCAATTATTTTGTCTCAGTTCGGCAAGTTGCAGATAGCAACACCAAGATAAAAATGATGTCTCTGATGTCATTCAAAATTGAATATTAGCGAGATCGATGATTTCATTGATGATGTTAAAAGCTTGCCAGCTGATACGGATGAAAATGTAAATGCAATTTTAGATTGTTAAAAAATTTCGGAAAGCCCTAATGACGATGAAGCATCAACAATATATTATGTTGCAGGAGCAATTGCACATTCCATCATTCATCAGAATAAGTGTACCAGCTGTAGAGAAATATTAGTCGATGAAAAATTTAAAGACATTGACGAATTAAGATTAAAAAAGCTGGATGTTTTTTTGAACGATGTCAACAGAGGAGGGCTATTGAAGCCATCTGAGTACACCTTCTCTACTTGCCTACAAAATTGGAAAGTATTCAATTCATTGAAAAGATCAGCAAATAGTCTGAAACTATTTCTAGGACAAACAAATAAAAAAAAAATTGTTTGTTAAAATTGTTGATAGAGTAACAATTGATGAGTCATTGCTGATTGAAGAAAATGTTTGTAATTTCAATCATAATTTAAAAGAACTTATTTCTGTTAAATTTTGTAATTGTTCGTCTAAAAATTATGTTAAGCAATTGAATGAAACGGTTCATGAAAAACCAATGAAAAAACGAAAAATAAATAAATTGACAAAATAAAGATTTTAAATTAAAAAATTTGGTATTAAAAATTTTCAAACTTTAATTGCGTTTGTGTTTATTTCATAAAAACATAAGTACCAAATATACAAAACTGTTATTAAACATGAAGACTAACGCTAAACACTTGATTGTGTGTCAGCCTAAACCGTATTTTTAAAAATATTGGTTGTCCTTCCTGATGCTATATCTAGATTTCCATGGTTTGTTGTTATAGTAGCATTACATAACAGCGTAACTGAACGTTTAATGCCACTCACGACCACACTCACAAACACTCACAGATGCACATATTTATGCATACACGCCACTCAGAAACATAAACATACACACACACATGTATAAACACCCTCATGCATGCATGCACACACCACGCACATACATACACACCCACATACATGAACACTCACACATACATACACACACCACACACGTATAAGAGCAATCACATAAACACACATACATCCACACACAAACGTACATAATTACTCATACATACAATTGAGACACACACACCACACACACATTTATGAACAATCACCCATACATACACACACCACACACACACACATAAATACACACACACATATATAAACACACACATTTAAACACACACACACACCCTATACAAACTGACGATTGTGTATAAGATGGCCACCGTGGGAGTAGCAAGGAACACGTGAATCCCATTTCATCCATCGGTCAACACACACACGCACACACACACACACACGCGCACACACACACACACACACACACACACAAGTATCATTTTATGTTTTAGGGTGTCCTGTATATCTTTATTTGAATACCGTGCCAAGTGTGTTTACTTAAAAAACAAAAACAAAACAACAATTTATACTGAACTCCGTTTCTCTAAATGTCGCTATTCTTACACCTTCATACTTTCCTCTTAACAATATTCAAGTAATATTATTTTTTTCAAACAACTGTCTCACCACATCAATAAACAGTTGGTCGGGGCAACGCAAACACCCATGTGTAAAGTGTAGCATTGTTTACCAACGTGGAGGAGGGGGGGGCAGTGTTAGATTTTAATAGGGGGAGGGGTGAGGGAATTTAAAAAACGAGTTTCTCCTAAGTACCAAAAAATAATAAACTAATCGCAAAGTGTTGGCGCTCGATGGCCGACTTGTAGGTCCCGGGTGCGTTCTTCTCTGATAGACTCGATTCCCCCTCCCCCCCCCTCAAATCCACCCAGTTTAATTGGGTACATGGGTTAGTTGGGAGAATCATTGGCAGAAACGGATTTAACGACCAGCGAGCACACACGCCGTTCAACCACAGCCCCAAATCTTGGGGAGGGGAGGCCCTTAAAAACTCCATTCTTTTAATGCCTGACTTTGTTTAAGGGCCCAATATTTTTTAATCGTTGCCCGAGCCCCAGCCGACCAACGTTCACCCGCCCATCAGCATTTGGTGGGTGTGTCTTTTTTCTCTTTCGTCGTAACAAACTCTGAGCTGTGATGAAAACGTAAGTTCACCTATGACTCCCATGAACTATCGACCCCGGCCTGCACTGCCACTACACTGGCCCGCGTTGAACCCCCCACACACCGGCTTTTAAAAACAACTTTATACCAGGGCTTATGGGCAGATTGATTGGTCCAACTTGACCGGACACGTCAAAACATTTAGTGGCCTGGCCTGTAATCCGGCCACCTTCGATCTAGCCGCGGCTTTCACCCTCTGACCAAGTTAACTGACCGGAAGCGTCTCAAAACATTATTACTTTTTTTTCCCCCTTCATGCTCTTTTTTTTTTATATAAATATTATTGTACATAATAGATTGTAGCTGTTTGATCAATATTGGCCTTATCAACTCATTATTTGATATTATTTGATAAATACATTAACAGACGTGTCAAAATTCTATCAATCTATCTATCATATGATAAATCTATATATCATCTGTCTATTCTGTCATCTATCTATCCTGTCATCTATCTATCTATCTATCTATCTATCTATCTATTCAGTGATGTACATAATTATAGTTGTTTGGTCAATGTCTATCTATCTATCTATCTATCTATCTATCTATCTATCTATCTATCTATCTATCTATCTATCTATTCAGTGATGTACATAATTGTAGTTGTTTGGTCAATGTTCGGCTCGCTGTAACTGCTTGTGATGGTTTGTTTGATCGTTTCCTCACTAACTCAACTCGGGCAGGTGAACGCAAGACTAGACCATGTTCATACTGTCAACGCTTAGTGAAGAAAATGATCTCGTATTTGATTGATACAAGAACTGCATTAGTCGATATGTACAACTGAATATAGCTCGCTACGTAATGGGGGGGGGGGGGTTGGAACCCACAACCCTCCCGAGATAGACGGCTGATACACTACGTGTGTGTGTGTGTGTATGTGTGTGTGTGTGTGTTAAGGCATAATACCCGGCCCAAAAAAAAAACCATACTTCAAGGAACTGTAGACGGAGGCCGTCGCCGCAGAGGTCTACAACGGAAATGTCGGATTGAACAATGTAAAATAGTAGACAAGGCTCCTTGTGAATGAATTGACATACAGCCGCTCACGATAGTCAGCTACGGAGAAATGCGTCTGTTGATGTGTCCAGCCGTCCCCCCCCCCCAACGACCACATCGGTATAGGGTATGATGATGATGATATGATGACACTACGTAAATATCGGTTGTTATTCGTTCTAAAGGTCTGTTGGAACTAATGGAATATACTGTACTGCTACTTTGTTGACGAGCTGTTGTTGTTGCTTTTTTTTCCCCAGGAGACACTGCTATGTTGCATAGTGTATTGAAAACTGTTTTCATTTTGGATTTTGTATCTATCTATTGATCGTTCATTCTAAATATCCTCTGTCTATCATCCATCAGATATTAATTATTCTGTCTATCGATCGTTCATTCTAAATATCCTCTGTCTATCATCCAACAGATATTAGTTCTTCTATCTATTGATCGTTCATTCTAAATATCCCATTTCTATCGGGCATCAGATACTTCTTCTATCTATTTATCTTTCATTCTGAATATCCCCAGTCTATCATGCATCAGATATTAGTTCTTCTTTATTCACGGTCCTCCATTATTCACTATTCATGATGGTTAGACGCCACTCGGGGAAGAACGCCCGGGGGAATAGCCCAGTGCCACTAAACTTTTCTGCATCTCTTGAAATCAGACAGCGAATGGCCGCCATCAATTTTTCCAGTCGATCGCTCCTCTGCACCTCGTCCATGTTAGTATCAGTGCAGCACAAGAATATACACTGTAACGACTTGAGCTTGGAAGTCAGTCAGAGTCTACACTTGTTTACCGTAGATATATATAGACACTTGTTTACCATATATATATATATATATATATATATATATATATATATATATATATATGTGTGTGTGTGTGTGTGTGTGTGTGTGTGTGATCGGGTGGATAGATAGATAGAATGCTGATACGTCTGTTAATGTATTTATCACTCCATATTTATCAATTATTTATCCTTCCATATATATATATATATATATATATATATATATATATATATATATATCCCTCCCCTCTCTCTCCTCTCTTTCTCTCTCTCTCCTCTCTTTCTCTCTCTCTCTCTCCCCTACTCACTCACATACACCCACAGTTGTTCAAAACAAAATGCCATGGTACTTAGATAACATAAGTTGTAATATTTGACACTCCACTTCACTGACTAGTGCCATCTTATTGTTTACACATGTTGTTGTTGTTGTATGTGTGTGTGTGTGTGTGTGTGTGAGCTCACAGTTCAATAATTGAAGAATTTCACTCTTTTAAGTTGATTGAAGCCATTGGAGTTTACATTCTCTCCCCTCCCCAACACCCCACAGATCAATGTCTGGCCACTTGGCTTTACTTTTACCACTTGTCCTGTTTTTTTTTCTCTCTCTCTCTATCTATTCTCTTGGGTTTTCTAAACCTCAGAGAGATATTTTAAATGTCTGCTCAATTTATCAGTTAAACAAAAGGGAACTGTCATAACATTTTACTTTGTCCATAACTATCAAGTATCATTTGTTCTTGTCAGACTTACATGTAAATAGATAACAGACACAATATAAAATTAGACCATAACTATCAAGTATCATTTGTTCTTGTCAGACTTACATGTAAATAGATAAGATAACAAACACAATATAAAATTAGACCATAACTATCAAGTATCATTTGTTCTTGTCAGACTTACATGTAAATAGATAAGATAACAAACACAATATAAAATTAGACCATAACTATCAAGTATCATTTGTTCTTGTCAGACTTACATGTAAATAGATAAGATAACAAACACAATATAAAATTAGACCATAACTATCAAGTATCATTTGTTCTTGTCAGACTTACATGTAAATAGATAAGATAACAGACACAATATAAAATTAGACCATAACTATCAAGTATCATTTGTTCGTGTCAGACTTACATGTAAATAGATGAGATAACAAACACAATATAAAATTAGACCATAACTATCAAGTATCATTTGTTCGTGTCAGACTTACATGTAAATAGATAAGATAACAAACACAATATAAAATTAGACCATAACTATCAAGTATCATTTGTTCGTGTCAGACTTACATGTAAATAGATGAGATAAAAGACAGGGGAAAACTACATCGGTAGAAAGTAGAGAGGTGGTGGGGGGGGGGCATTCTCCACATCAGTTGCTGTGAAACTAAACTGTTTAATGTTGTAATGACGTGGACCCAATGAACTCGTTTCACTAGCAGAAAGTGATCGCCTGTTACATAGTTAGATGGATCTACACACGTTTAGTTCCTTGGTGTCAGTTTCCTCCTCTTGGACAACAGCCAACAAAATCACCCGCTCCGGCATAGACACAAAGATATACACTTGTATACAGTCTTCTTCACCCGCTCCGGCATAGACACAAAGATATCCACTTGTATACAGTCTTCTTACATCGTTTTTCCGCCGTCAATCTGTTCCGGACTCGACCGCGAAAAGTGAATTTCCGCGAAGTATCTCTATCTGTGTCTCTATGTTACAGCCATGTTCTTTATTTATAAATAGGAATATTTTCGTAGTTAAATCATAAAGAAATTTTTTTTTTTACATGATCAGAGCTCGCTAGACATGAAATAACATTGTGTCATCACCATTGTGAAGATACATGGTGATTATTATATCTGTTCGTATTGTTTTCTCGTATTGATTAATATATTGAACTCATGGGCGGAGTAATGTCAGTTGAGGCCCCGGGCGCAGAAGATAGTGGGCCCTTTAGAAAAAGGGAGACATATATCAAAGGGTTTATTTTGGGCTCTGTGGGGGGGCTCTTAAATACTTGGGGGCCCTGGGCGCGCGCCCGCTGCGCCCGACCTTAAATCCGCCTCTGATTGAACTAAATAAGAGGGGGGAAATACGTTGTGGACTTTAAAAGAATCCGATTTGATCTATACCACAGAACAATTATTGATATGTTTATATTGCGTGTATATAGCACATAAACCACGATAGGGTGAAGCTGCTGAAGTGCTGAGGGAAGACTGTACCATTGTTGTTATTTACATGACACAGCAGCTTCCACCAGCATGTGCCGCCTCCAATTACACTCTGAACGTTAACCACACAAACGTACTTACAAACGCTCAGTAAAGGAATAGTTTTAGTGAGGTGAAAGCTCACGTGAGCTCTGGGCCCACTAATTATCTCCACAAACCGGAGCCCCTCTGATCACAATTGCAAAGTTATTTGATAGCAGATTATTTAATCGATGGAGCCCCACAGAACAGGGGCCTCCCACACGTTTCCAGGCTGCACCCCCCTCCTCCCGCCCCTGGCGTAGACACTGGTGAGATTAACATTAGTTTTTGTGTAGATTGAACTTATGCCATCTATAGAATGAACGTATGCTGTAAGTACATTGTATTGACTAAACATACACATTAGATGAACAGAAGACGGTTGATAACTTGTTTATTCCATCAGTTATTATTATAACCTCGCCCATTGTCTAGTATAATTCAATGACATGTATTGACAAATTGTTTGATGTTAAAATCAACGGGTTCGGTGCTTGAGGGTTATATTCAATTATTGATTGAATGTTTGCACAATCAATCTTTGTTGTTGTTGTTTTTTTGTTTAAAACTACACGGACATACTGTCCATACTGTGTACATGCTGTGTCCATATTGTGTACATACTGTGTACATACTGTGTCCATACTGTCCATACTGTGTCCATACTGTCCATACTGTGTACATACTGTCCATACTGTGTACAGACTGTGTCCATACTGTGTACATACCGTGTCCATACAGTTTGTTGTTGGGCACACACTGTCATGTTAGAGTTATATTATAATTACATTCTAAGACTCAACTCAGTGAAGGAGATTTTTGTTGTACTTGAGAGACATGTACTAATTGAAGGTAATCCATGTCCTGTGTGAAATATTGTAACCCAACAACAACAGACTGCAGCTGTTGAATGGTGGTGGTACCTTTCATTTATTGTATTCTAAATATATCTCTGTGTGTGTGTGTGTGTTCACCTGTAGGTTTATTTCTCTTGCCTCCAACTAATCACAGTTTTCTATATTGTAACATTCATTCTCTTTTTATCCAGACTCTCTCCCTCCCTCTCTCATTCCCTCTCCCCCTCTCTCTCCTTCCATCTCCCCCTCTCTGCCTCCCTCTCTCCACCTCGCCCTCTCTCCTTCCCTCTCCCTTTCTCTCTCCCCTCTCTCTCCCCTCCTTCCCTCTTTTCCTGCCTCCCTCTCCTTCACTCTTTCCCCTGCCTCCCTCCCTCTCCTTCCCTCTTTCCCCTGCCTCCCTCCCTCTCCTTCCCTCTCCTTACCTCTCTCCCTCTTTCCCTCCCATGTCCCTCTTTCCCTCCCATGTCCCTCTCTCCTTCCCTCTCTCTCTCTCTCTATCTCCTTTTCTGTTCTGTGCTCATTCCATTTTTTTTAAAAAAAGACGAAATACATATTCTTTACTTTGAATTAATTATCACACAATATCGGATCGATATTTCTTATGATTATATTCATTGATTCATAGCGGCCAACTCTCTATATTTCTTATGATTATATTCCTTGATTCATAGCGGCCAACTCTCTATATTTCTTTGTGTATTGAATGTTTCTATTTCTGCACCGTCTCACTTTGCCGGTCAACGCAGCTGGCAACTTTATAACCAACTCCATGAAACGAATGCATCTTAATGAACTTTATTTACATCTCCATTAGCTGTTGCGTGCCGGTTTTTGTTTTGTGTTGATCTGTTCGTATTGTTTTCTCTGTCCATGTTGGCTTGTGGTGCGATCGAAGGGATACTTGATGTTGTTTTCTCTGTCCATGTTGGCTTGTGATGCGATCGAAGGGATACTTGATGTTGTTTTCTCTGTCCATGTTGGCTTGTGATGCGATCGAAGGGATACTTGATGTTGTTTTCTCTGTCCATGTTGGCTTGTGGTGCGATCGAAGGGATACTTGATTTTGTTTTCTCTGTCCATGTTGGCTTGTGATGCGATCGAAGGAATACTTGGTGTTGTTTTCTCTGTCCATGTTGGCTTGTGGTGCGATCGAAGGGATACTTGATGTTGTTTTCTCTGTCCATGTTGGCTTGTGATGCGATCGAAGGGATACTTGGTGTTGTTTTCTCTGTCTATGTTGGCTTGTGATGCGATCGAAGGGATAGTTTCTGCTTATTGTACGTGTCTTTACCTTTTTGACTTATAATAATGCAATCAGTTAAAACATGTTTCTCATTATATTTAACTAATTATCTAACAGCCATCTTGACTTGCAATACAATATGCCTGAATCATGTTTCTTACTCTATCTGTGTCTGTATGTTACAGCCATGTTGCAGTACAACCTCTCATACAAACGTTTCTTACTCTATCTGTGTCTCTATGTTACAGCCATGTTATCTGTGTCTCTATGTTACAGCCATGTTATCTGTGTCTCTATGTTACAGCCATGTTATCTGTGTCTCTATGTTACAGCCATGTTATCTGTGTCTCTATGTTACAGCCATGTTATCTGTGTCTCTATGTTACAGCCATGTTATCTGTGTCTCTATGTTACAGCCATGTTATCTGTGTCTCTATGTTACAGCCATGTTATCTGTGTCTCTATGTTACAGCCATGTTATCTGTGTCTCTATGTTACAGCCATGTTATCTGTGTCTCTATGTTACAGCCATGTTATCTGTGTCTCTATGTTACAGCCATGTTATCTGTGTCTCTATGTTACAGCCATGTGGACAAGTACACAACCAGGGAAGACCCACGGCACGACCCCGAGTATGTGGAGCCCCCTAAACCCAGAGAGGTCGAGCTGTACAGGGACCCCGAGAAGGGATTCGGATTTGTGGCCGGCAGTGAGAAACCTGTTGTGGTCCGTTTCGTTACAGAAGGTTGGTCATGTGTGTAGTACATGTCGGTGTGTGGGCATGCCTGTGTGTGTGCATGTCTTGTGTATACGTGAATTATGGGATTAACTTGTGTTATCTATCAATGCAGAGGCGGCTACACGCTAAGGCGGGCCCTGTGCGAGTTTTATTTGCGGGCCCAAGAGTTTAGTCAAAGCTAAGTGGAATTACATTCTCAGGCGCGGGACCTTACACGGTAGTCCCGCTCATCCCCTCTCCCCAGCTCCCCACCAAAGGCGTCACTGGTAAATGGCATTTGAAAAGCACGTAATTTAAAACAATATATATATATATATATATATATATATATATATATATATATATATATATATATATATATATATATATATATATATACATAAAACAGATGTTTATGTCTGGGAAGCATTCACTCATGAATCTGTTGTAACTAATAGAATCCGTTGATTTGACACTTTAATATGAGTCAGTTTGTTTGGCAAGTTGAGCTCGGGGAATATTTCCTCAAAAAAAAAAAAATAAACTGGGGTTAAAGTCTGTGGATGTGAAATGAAGGCGGAATAAACCGTCCAGATGAGGCCGTGATAGTGTGTCATCATCAAGGATAGCCACTGAGTTATATCTGTACGGTGATGTATGTGGTAGGAACTATTTAATACAGACTGACGTATGTGTGTAGACCAGTGGTTGCATAGCAAACACCGATTGGAATGACTTATTATGGCACACAGAGATAAAAAATACGTACAACACAGAATGACTCACATGACAATGATTTACGTACAGAAAGACTTTGCATTGGTTTACATTGAGTTAGTGGACATTAGGACTTACAGACCGGGGAAGATACATCTAGAAGATGAAGTTAAACACAAAAACTTGGAATGTCATCATGAAACTCAATTGATCAAGCCTTAGCCGTGACAAACTCACCAGTCTTAATGCACAGTTTGCAAAAACTTACAAGGCTGTGTTTGGTTTATTTTATGGTCAACAAAGAGACTATGGCTAGCAGCTTTTGTACACACCCTACGTTTGTGTGAGTGTTATGGTTGGGTCAATAGGTTTGTGTGTGTGTGTGTGTTTTGTTATTTGTTTGTTTTTTCACATACTTTCTCATCGAGTGAAATCTTTCTGATTAAACATCGACTGGGGGTAAGGGTGGGGGGGGGAGTTGTTGCCTCTTGACCCTGTCAGTCAACCTCCAGTGAGACAGGTTGTGTGTTGATGACACTGATAGTCCCTCCTGCCGGGGATGTGATCACCCACTAATGGGGACGGGCCCATGTAGCGGTCCTTTCATTAACTTCCCCCTTCCCTCCCCCCACTATAGACTAGTCTGATGTGGCACTGGAGACAACACTTGATTCACACATAGCTGACTGAACTCTGAATGATTTGAACTCGTCAACTTTTGGTACGCAGATCGGGTTGACATCGAGACAGCCGTGTATAGAGTCACCCACTCAAAGCAGTAGGGGGGGGGGCGCCCATCAAGATACTGACCCACGCGTGTCCCCCTCCCCCACGGGAGACAAGGGACTGGGATTCAATCCCATAATGGGAGCCTGCCTGGTGAGACACGCGACACATATGGTCCACCCGCGCGAAGCCAACATCAGATTTTTTTTTTATTGCTTGTATCGGGACTAAAGGTGGTCCAGTACTCGAAGACATCTAGTTTTAGTAGAACTTAGGTTCTTGTGTTGTTTAACTTATACAGTAGTGCAGGTCAGGAGTTTAAATGGCAGATCGTATTCAATTTTCACGAATGTTATTATTAGTATTGGTCATAGACATCGACAGCTGTACAGTTTATTTGTATGTGACTTAGGAATTGTTAGCACATTGTATAACGCAAAAATAACCACACACAAAAAAATACCCTCCCCCTATAATTTATATAATATATCTTTTCCCCACCCATCCCATAATTTCATGACATGTTTATCTGTGTAAGGTAAACAGCCTTTAACTTGTCCCAACCTTCCCAATATAATGGACTTAAAACAAAACGTACCTGTGTACGTTATATAACATGAGAACAGTTCGGTAATGGAGATAAACTACTGTGAGGGATATTGAAAGTTAACAGAGTAAATGGACGCATTTGGATATGACGTTAAAGCACTGTTACCATCAGATACATGTGAACGTTTTGTTGCCGTTACACGGTTTCAACGTACACATTTTCGAGCCCTTCAACGAATCATTCTTGAGTTGAACTGTTCAACGAGTTGCTTCCCTTCTTTGTTTCCGTTTAATTGGCCGGTGTTGAAATAATTTCACTCTGAATGTCGAGTTAAGTTGTTGGGACCAAACTCACTCACTCCCCCCCCCCGCCCCGCCCGCCCGCAACAACCGACCAACATCCGTTGTTGTTGTTGTTATTGTTGTTGCTGTTGGACTTTACATAGGCGACTACGGGGTACTCGACTTTGTTGAGTTTTTTTTTAATCAATTAGTGGGACTCACTGCAGTAGAACGTCGTTTATCCGAACGTTTATTATCCGAAGCATCAAATATCCGGACCAGTTTTTTTTTAATCAATTAGTAGGACTCAAGATGGCGTACTTTCACTGCAGTAGAACGTCGTTTATCCGAACGTTTATTATCCGAAGCATCAAATATCCGAACCAGTTTATTTCGATCAAACTACATATACTGTTAATGAAAATGATTTCGAACAGTGAGAGCAATGCTCAACAGTTGTTTCTCGTGAGGCCAAAAGTGACGGGAAAACCCAGAGGTTTTCGGTTATCCGAACAACCGCGTATCCGAACGGTGTCCGTCCCAATTTGATTCGGATAAACGGACGTTCTGCTGTATCTATTTAGACTTTAATATAGACTGCGTGTTTTTGTTTATCCCTAATATATAGCAATATGACGAGGTAGACAGATTTAATTAGACAAATAGTTAGACAGATGTATGTAGACCAATAGGTAGACTGATATAGGTAGGTATTTGGGGAGGTAATACGGAGAGAAAGACAGGAACAGAAAAAGAGAGGTGATATAGAGCGAACAAAAAAATTGTCTTATTGTCAGGTGATTGGATCTTGAACTCTTTATCGCCAACATGATGTGTGCACCTCAAAAAGAAATCCACAAAGCATTAAAGCTGTCGAAGTCTGCTTTTATCTGTCAAAAGAACTTCACTTGATCAGAGACTGGCTGTTTTCATTTCTTGAAAAGGTTTTTTTTTTGCTTTTGCTGTTGTTTTGTAAATAATTTTGAATGGAGTTACTCGGTGACACCACGATCACGTCAGAGGCGTTTATTATGATTATGTTTGTAACATTCATATCTAATGTCTGGCTTCGTGCGGCCCTTTGCTTGGTCAATGTGAGGTATTTCTTTTTATGTTGATATTACAGCCAGACGGTCACATGACGGTACTCGAAGACATTCAGTCAGATGGTCACATGACGGTACTCGAACACATTCAGTCAGATGGTCACATGACGGTACTCGAAGACATTCAGTCAGATGGTCACATGACGGTACTCGAACACATTCAGTCAGATGGTCACATGACGGTACTCGAAGACATTCAGTCAGATGGTCACATGACGGTACTCGAACACATTCAGTCAGATGGTCACATGACGGTACTCGAACACATTCAGTCAGATGGTCACATGACGGTACTCGAACACATTCAGTCAGATGGTCACATGACGGTACTCGAAGACATTCAGTCAGATGGTCACATGACGGTACTCGAAGACATTCAGTCAGATGGTCACATGACGGTACTCGAAGACATTCAGTCAGATGGTCACATGACGGTACTCGAACACATTCAGTCAGATGCTTGACACTGTCAACCACTGGTTGCTTTCATATCATCCCCCCCAACCACAACCTCTATTTCATTACGTCCTAGCAACCTTTACGGTCACTTCACAGAACATACCCCGTGGGCTACTACAGCAACCTTTGACCCCGCATCCCCCACGGCTAAACTTGATATTTCTTAATGAGGCAACAGCCCGTGGGTCCCGTATGTACAGTTGGGAGAACAAAACAAAATAGAGACAACTTGCCTAATGAAGTCAAAAGGTCATGCAGGGAAAATATTTCTGGTCTTGCTTCTGTTGTTAATTATCTGTAAATAAAACAGGGGGAAGGGGGGTTAACCATTGAACTGATTATGACACAGATTTCTCCATCATATCGGATCAGCTGACTTGGTAATACTGGGGTCGTGAACCTTATCAGCATTGTTCAGTTTGAACCCCAACCCCTTTTAAGTTACTCCGCATCCCCGGCAGTGGTGGTGGCTTGGAAAGGACACATATTAAAAACGGCACGTATAGAAAATGGCAGTAAAAGAGAGGGCACTTCAGAAACTGTCCCAGTAGTGTATACTGTTTGATTATAAGATGAACATCTCCACCTTTACGTGGACGTCACGTGGACCAGTAAACAAAGGGTTGAGATATGCCCCTTTATCACATTAACTCATTATTGGCCACTGCAAATACATGTTTTGTATAGGCGAGACATTGGCGTAACTTGTCATGTGGATTTAATGGAGAGTCGTACCAATGTCTCCCTCTTTCTCTCTCCCCTCTCTCTCCTCTCTCTCCCTCTCTCTCCTCTCTCTCCCCTCTCTCCCCCCTCTCTCTCTCCCCTCTCTCTCTCTCTCACTCACACCCAGCCTCTCCTTATAACATTTGTGTAGCCACCTTATCGGTGACCCTTGACACCTGTCGTCGTATCGAAGGTTTGTTTCCACAGTTTGAGATCATCTGTAACTGACGGGCATGTCAGACCTACTTGATGAACCAGCTGATTGTGTCACACCACCCGGCGCCACTTCCGGTTCTCTTATTGGATTGACACAGGTCACAAAACGTATTCGATGGGTCTCATTCTGGACTCAGTGCGTCTCATAGACTCCCCGTCTTCTCCAGACACACACACACACACACACACACACGGTTTTAGTATCCCTGAAAACTGAGTACACATGTTACAATAGTTGTAGTTATTGTCATTTTTTCCCCCTCAATTTTCTCATCTCTTGAAGTTTCGATCATGTCCTTGGTGACTGTTGGTTCATCAAGACCGGGGGGGGGGTTTACATTTCTTACATTTGATATTTCTTACATTTGATATTTCTTACATTTGTATCACAATTTAAAAGTTAGCTCTTTCCCAGTGGCGTAACTTGATCCTCCATTCAGGGGCGACATTTGAACAAACTTCAGGACATTTTTGGTCACAGGACTGTGTCGGTATGTTCGGATTCCGTCCCGGGGCGCCAAGTGACGCTACTGCCCTTTCCAATCAGTCCTGGTCGCCCAGGTTGTCACCACAAATTGGTATTAACCCAAATATTAACGATTTAACATTATGTAGTGGGGGTAAAAAACGAAATACTAAAAATTAAAAGCTGATTCAGTTATAGCCGCCTCATTCGTCCACCCTTAGCATTGGGGTAAAAATATATTGAATTCTAACTATTAATGTTGATATAGTTCAACTCCCTGTAAAACTCAAACATAATTCATGTATTACATATTTGAGTTTATTATATATATATATATATATATATATATATATATATATATATATATATATATATATATTGTGATTATATTGTGAATATATATATATTATATTCGCCTCTGTGTGGATGAGTCTCTCTGTATATGTTTGTATTTGCTTTTAAAAGGGCGGGGAAAAAATCTTGTGATAAATTGAACGATTGATACATGATCACTCAGTCTGAATTAGTAAAGAAACAGTGAAGTGCCTAACAATAGCTAAACGATTGACGCATGTTGACCCAGTCTGTGTTGGCAAGGAAACAATGAAGTGCCTTAGCTATAGTGAAACTATTGATGCATGACCACTCAGTCTGTTTTAGTAAAGGAAACAACGAAGCACTGAACAATAGTTTGTTTGTTTGTTTGTTTGTTTTCCAGCTTTTATCTGCTGTTTCTTTTGTTTTACTTCCAACCTCCCTTTGAACCAAATCACCGGCTTGACTTGTCTTTTCCCTTCCACAAGATTGAAGACTGGTTGAATGAAGTTAATATCAGTTATTGGTCTAGCCTGGAGGTTTCATTTTGTCACTTGTTATGACAGCACTTCCTCCAATAAGCTGCCAGTGGCCTGGCTGACCTACATCGGCGGTTCTAAAACCTGTTTTTTTTTTCCCCTCGCGACTGTACCCCACCAAAGGGTGCGAACGTATGACAGCGGGTACTCCCCCCTCGCACGTTAGTTCGAGAATCATTGTACTTATTATCATAATGGACTTTTTTTTTTACATTTATAACAGTGCCGAAACTATGGATTTGGGGGCCCGGAGCTTGACCACTTTGGGGAGGGGCGGGGCTGCATTTTGACATTTGACACGATGACATGAGATATTGTACTTCATATTTAATTTTAAAAAAATTGGGGCCCCCTCAAGCTGGGGCCAGGGGGGACTTTCGAATCAGGACCCCCCCCAATCCCCCACCCTAGGTACGCTTCTGCTTTCTTATGTGATACTTGGTCACGTGGTTTGGTTATACGACACGCAGATAAATGACGACCTTCTGCAAACTCTTGGGTTGTTCCCCCCCCACACACACACCACTAGGGGTAGGCGTACTACCAGTTGAGGACCGGGTAACTACGTAACACACGCGCTTTCTTGAGTGGACGTTACCGTAATTAAACAATAGGGTTACGTCCATCCACTAAGTCCGATTACAATAAATCACCGTGAAGCAGCAGCTACGACCTCAAGTAGGTTTTCAGTAAAGTCACTCTGTGAATCATTCCGAAGTCACCATGAAAGATGTATCGTTGGATACCATCTCTCTTTCTCGCTGGTCTTTTTTATTTATAACGTATTTGTATACAAGTTTACATACACTCAACACCACCGTCTTCAAAGAATTGACAGATATTTGTTCTACACATTACAAATATAAATATGCTGTTTTGTTTTAAACAGGCTGTTATAGGAAGTCCTTGAGTGCCAGTTACATTTACTTTCATCAAGTCTATCTAAGTGTAATAATAACGTTTTTAGTGTCTCTGTTTTTTTTTTAGTTAAAATATCCCGTTTACAACATAGTTCAAACTGCATAACAGAAAACTAACAGATTATATTTTCCAACTTATTGGCGCTCTTCTAGCTCTACCATTGTTGTTGCCTTTAGAACTTCAGTTGTTCTATTCACAGACTTGACCAAACAAAAAACAATAATAACCCACAATGCTTAATCTTTTTTTTTTCACTTCTCAACAAAACGCTGTCTCTGTTATTTCTGTAAGAGTGCTTTTGTTTTGAACGAACTTATTATTACAGTATTGTCACAGCTCAACTTGTCACAAATCGGTGTTTTCTTGACACCTTTTGATTTTACTTTTAAATCTCATATCTCTCTCTCCACCCCCTCCACCCCCCACCTTCAGCAAAACACAATTTGTTGACGAGTTACGGGGTGGTGGGGGGGGGGGGGGCTCCATTCTGTTAGTGACTATCGCGGGGATCCGATTTTAGCAGAGCCGCCCCCTTTCCCTCCTCCCACGTTAAAGAAATTCATCGAGGACTGGTTGGAAAGGGGGGGGGGAGTTCAGGATTGACCCAAATGAGGTCATCGTCAGCTTAATAGACTTGGACATTGGCCGGTCACGAGAAAAAAAAACAACTTCCGGTCTTAATGGTCTCCGAAAGGTTTGGATCTACACGTACTTGATGACTGTCATTTAATGACTTGACATTTACTGGAGACATTTTCGGTGGCTTATGACATTCACTGGAGACATCTGGCTGGCTTGACACCCCCCCCCCCCCCGATATTTGTACTACAGGTGTTGAGATGTAAGTTTTATTGCTGTACTTGTGAAACCATCAAGTACTGGAGAATTGACATTGAATGACTCGACATTTACCTTGTTGTCTATGAACCCCCCCCCCCCCCCCAATTATTTGTACGATAAATGTTAACAAGTTGAGTTGTTGTTCTCTAGACATTTGTTTGACCAAACTGATACAAGTACGGTGATGATTGACATCTAGTGGCCTGATATTTACTTTCTTGTTTATTATACCATCTTAATGTTTGCACAATACAAGCTGAGGACGAAGTAAGTAAGTTGACTTCAAAACTTCACCATGAAAAGTTAACTGATGATCTGATTACTTTACATGTACTAAAGATGTTTGGCTGGTTTATGACCCGCCGTTTTTGCTTAGGATTTATGGCTAGTTTATAACCTAATCGCCTCACCCTCTGGGCCTCCGAAATGAGACTGGTCACATGTTAAAATCCTATCCAGTGTTCTTGTCTGTTGCTTGTAGATGGATGCCTGATGAAAAACGTGTGCCGCGGTTAGGGGTGTGTCGGAATCCGGTCCAATCCGGTTCCGCCGGATTTTGCACTATCCGGTGAAATCCGGTTCCGCCGGATTTACATGTATCCGGAACAACCGGAATATACCAGATTTCGGAATTTGCCAGATTTTGTGACTCACCGGATCATAATCTGAAATAAAAGTAATTCTCTTTCCCGAATTCCACACGATCACGGTACATTAATCGATTTTTTCGAGCGTTGAGCTTGTTTAATGTTTAATATTCTGAACATACCAGAGGCTAGAGTCAGCACCGCTAATATTGCCCAGTCGGCCCAATCAAATACATGATAGTGCGGGGATGAGTAATTATTATTCGTGACGTCATTTTAACCGCAATCACCAATGACGCAACTATACTGCCCGAGCACCTGGCTACAATAGTTAAAAATTACACTGCTAAGTGACAAGTGCCAAAGTAATGAAAGTAATAGACTAATAGTAAAGTTGTTTTCCTTTGACCTTGCAGCGAGTTAGAACTTAACAGCGATTTTAGTTACATATGGATAATAACTTATTATCAATCTGCGTTTTATTGTGATTTCAGTGGTTTCTGAATAATTTCTATTTTCTAATTTATTTCAAAGTTCTTCACTTCCAACTTCCAATCAGCCAATGTCATTTAGCCATTTAGGCCACTTGTTCAGAAGGCATCCAACCCCTCAGATTTACCGGTATCGGCAAAATCCGGAATAATCCGGTACCGGATCCGGCGGATTTCGCATAAGAAGATCCGGATCCGGTTGGTAACATTTCAAGACTTTGAATTGAAACAGCTGACCTTATGTCATTCAAAACCAGTGCTATATTGTATGGACCAATGGCTCATAGATATTTGGAGAGCCCCCCCCCCCAGGTTAAATACGGTGCCCCTTTACTACAGATTTGATAGGAATTTGTACTGGATATGCCCCCTCCCCAAAGCAATTAACACGTTATACGGCCCTGTGTACATATTGCAAGACAACGACATTACCAATACTGTTAGTTATACGGCCCTGTGTATATATTGCAAGACAACGACATTACCAATACTGTTAGTTATACGGCCCTGTGTACATATTGCAAGACAACGACATTACCAATACTGTTAGTTATACGGCCCTGTGTACATATTGCAAGACAACGACATTACCTGTACTGTTATGTATCCGTCTCGTCGTATGTAGTACACTAAAGCTTCAGTCACTGTAAACAAACATATAATAGCACGCCATTAAGGTGACCGTATATTTGCAGTTGTTGGCATATCGGTCGCCCGTTCCATTAACTTTGTTCTCATGTATTTCGTATTTTGAATGTTTAAACGTAATGTGTCTGGTGGGATAATGAAATCATTTCACGAAATTGATTTTTAAACCGAACTGTCCTTCAAGATGATGCCCAACTCCTTTACAAAAACTGGATTGTTTAAAATGGGTTAAATTGAAAATGATAAGTACAGTTCTATTTGTGGTGTGTAATACAGATTAATTGTAACTATTTTTAGACACATTCAAAATATCTGTTCTGATATCAAGAAGTTGTATCTTATAGACTTTTGCTAAATTCATAACTATTGGGAGGAAGCATAAAGAATGATAAATTAAACTTTGTTCAAATGAATATATATATATATATATATATATATATATATATATATATATATATGTGTGTGTGTGTGTGTGTGTGTGTATGTGTGCAATTATTTGTGGAAACATCCTTGTTAACTTTACCTGAACAGTTTTGTTTTTTTGAAAAGACGTAGCTACCTGATTGAATTACCGTACTCAACACAATAAGCCTTAACATAGATCATGATTAAACAGGGGCATATTAACTGGAGGTAGTAGAAATGTCTTGTGTGAAACTCAGATCAAAATGTATGTCTCACACACACACGCGCACACACACACACTCCCACCAGCCGTACAGACAATTTGATTGATGCACACACACACACACATGCAAGCCAATTTGTTCATTGAGTCCGTGTAGTTTAATCAACTTTTTTAAATAAAAAAACCACTCTCCCCCTTTCCCCTCTCCCCCCCCCCTAATGTTTTCCTGCAATATCTGGCACCAGTCTTACAGCCGTCAAGAAGTAACTTGACCTAGATTCACTATCTTGACATCTGACAGTCACCGGACTTAGCCGTTTAATTTAAATGTAAAACTGAAGCCTAAACCTTTTTTTCTTTTTCAAGTCTCTCATCTAAGTAAATATTGGGGGCCCGGGGTGGGGGGGGGGGGTGTGTGACCCAAGCTAGAAGTTGAACAGAACAGGAGAAGATATTTTTTTTGTATAAGTGAAAATATTGATGCCAGAAATTTGGTTCTTATTCCGAGATCTGACATGAAACCATTCTTTGAAATATGATATTGGATGAAATATAAGTTGAAAGAATAACGATGTTTCAGTTCTGTGCTGTGCGTTCAATTTTTTTTGACGACTGTGGAGAGAGACTTGAAAATAGAGCATTTGTGTGTGTGCGCGCTCGTGTGTGTGTGTGTGTGTCATAAGTTTGCCATACTTGGAATGATTCTTGTCAGCGTTAATGTCTCATTAGTTTCACTATAGAGATGTGCATTTTTTCAAAATTGATTTGGCCCTAATGATGTACAGGTAAACATACGGCTGCAGGAAGTATCAACACACACGAGTTGAATTGAATTTGTTTTAAAATTTAGTTCAAGTGTGAGATTTTGTTCACGTGGGGACATGTTTTTTTTTATAGTGAGATATATATATATATATATAAGAACTTACAAACAAATATTGAAATATATCTAATGTTGGAAAGTCCATTTGATAGTGTCACTATGTGCTAGTTAGCATTGTATATGAATATAAATGTGTATGTTGTGTATTAGGGTGATAACAAAAAAAATATTTTTATGAAACCACTTGCAATCGAGGAACTTTTATGTGTAATTTAAGAATATAAATTGCATTTTTGATTTTTTAGAGCATTTTCGATAAAAAAATGCTCTATTGTCCCCGTTTTGTCTGTCCGTCCGTCATCACCCTAGATCTCAACAACCATAAGTCCTAGACCCATGATGTATATATCATTTTGTAGGTCTTGGCCTGCCAAGAAATGACTTTTTTCCATTTCGCGATCTGACCTCTCAGGGCCGTAAAAGGGGCCTTAGTACCGTTTTTTACTATATAAGCTATATTAATAAAGGAGCGCTATATCTCAGCAACTATAAGTCCTAGACCCATGATGTATATATCATTTTGTAGGTCTTGGCCTGCCATGTGTACATCAAAAGTTCATTTCGCGATAGGACCTCTGAGGGCCGGGCTTCAGGGCTCCTAAGGGGCTTATATATTATATATACACCTTGTACGTCCAGTAACCCGTTCATTTGGTGCGAAATACTGCAGCACGTAGTTTCACCAAGATTTATTAAGAAACTCATCAAATGAAATAGTAAGCTTGTGTTCTGAGTTTAATTGAAAGTATCAGAGCTATGCAACAATTGACAGAGTTTTCGGACGATTAAATGACTATAATTTAGAATGTTTTCAATTATGAGTCCTATTTCAGTAACCACAAACCACTTGTAGTTAGATTTAAGAGACAATAATTTTTTTTCAAATATAAAGAAACGTCTTTATAATTTTTTTTTTACAAATATATGCATTACACAATTGAATTTATAAACATTTCCAAAATTTCCAAATATTTACTGAAAGCTAACAAACGTACTGATACATAACACGAAAATGCGCTAACACGTCCTGTGTCCAGAATGGAACAGGCTTAATTGCTTGTTTAAAAAAAAGTTCCCCCACCTCACCCTTTTTTGGAAGAAAAAAGTGAAAAAATATTTTTTTTTCAAAAAAAAAAAAGGACAAGTTTTTTTTAGCTTAAATCAAAAGAGCAATAATAATAACTAATCAACTTTTATTAACAAATAAGATACAGATCAGTTAGTAATATGTACATAATGTACAAGAAATGTGTAAAACATATTGTTCATATGAACTTCAGATTCAAAAATTCAAATTTTCTCGAATTCGCATGAAGTTCCTCCATCTGTTTCACAGCACGTTTTTGCATTTTACCCTGATGAGTGAGGTAAACAGTTCATTGAAGGACGCTTTATTGTAGTGTTGCACATGGAATCAAGCATTTGCCCATTCGTAGGAGATGAAGTTGCAAGCAAGTTGGAGCGAGGATGTTGCGCCACTCTGGTATCAGAAATAATGCTATAACAGTATATATCGCATGTGAGTTCCATCTTGCCTAGTGTAAATTTGGTAGTTTCTTCCAGCTGATGCGAGGCCAACGTGAAGTTGTTTTGTAATGACGATATGCCTGACATAATTCATAAAAAGAACTTCAAATCATCTCGCCATCCAGGGTTCTCGCATGTGCTAACATCATCTGTCACAACGAGGTGGTAATCAGCCTGAAGAGTGGCATAGTTTTGCGTTAATTTGTCAATGAAGGAATAGTTGAATTCTTGTTTGCTAGTTGGTTCTTAAATAAGAAATTCATGACATGTTTCAGAAGGAGTTCGAGTACATGGTGCTGACAGTCAATATATTGTGGCTTCTGAAAGCCCTTGCTCAAGACATCACATTTAAGAGTTTTATTTCGGTTGTCATATTTTCAGCATAACTACTTGATACTCTTCCCCTTGCACTCTTTTACCATCAAACTGGAGACAATAGGGTTCTTTGCTTTGAAGTTTTTGAAAATTTTTGGTTTTCATTTTCCGTCCTTCAGAGATTACTCGTTTCCAAACACCCGCCTGACTTGGAACCGGCACATCATGATCCTGTTCAGCAATGGTTGCAAGAACGTCATATGCTTTATGTGTAGAAATGTTGCTTTTCAGTACTAGCAAACCCGCAGTTGTAGTGCTTGCTCTTTGGTATTTCGGTTTGCATTCAGAAGATGACGTGGAAGAATAGGTTGTCGAGTCGGGTGAAGAAGCAGAGGTTTCAGAATCCGAAGATTCTGAGACAGTTGTATGTGTTTGTGTAGGTTGTGAGACAGTTGTATGTGTTTGTGTAGGTTGTGAGACAGTTGTATCTGTTTGTGTAGGCTGTGAGACAGTTGTATGTGTTTGTGTAGGTTGCGATTGAGAAGAGCTAGCTTGAGATTGAGTTTTGGATAGTCGGATTCGTTTTCTTGGGTGGATTGATTCTAAAGACTCTTGTTTGACCATTGAATAACCAATCTTTCCTCCACTCTTAACTTGCCTCTGGTAGAGCTCTTTATCCTCCTTGCTTTTCCATTTTCCATTGACGTTGGTGACATCAAATAACTTAGAAAGTGTTGGAGTAAATTTATCAGACGGTTTCTTTTTGTTTTTGTCGTATAAATCAAACAGACAATTAATTTTCTTTCTGATTAGTGCGCTGGATAATAGTGGAAAGTCTAGAATTTCCCTCAAGAGCAATTCTATATTCGTAATAGTAATTTTGATTCGATCCAGTCGCAGTTTCTGGCTATTGAACAGAAAAGTGAAATTTCCAAGAATTTGTCGGTTTGTGGGCATCCATGTGAGATTGATTAGCTTTTCAACAGATGGAATTCTTGGATCCCTATTCTGTTTAGAAGATGAGAGTAGATGCCTTGTTTATAAACAAATGGAAAAAACTGACTGGAATGTGCTTAAAAGCAGTCTAGAAAGTCATGTAAAAATTCAGTGTGATATTGAAACTGATAGTCATAATGTGAAAACAAAAATGAAAAGGTGGGGGAACTTTTTTCAATTTAAAAAAAAAAAATAATGTTGCTATTGTCATCTACATACAATTGTTCCTCGAATGTAAGGGGTTTCATCTTGGATACGAAAAAAAATTAAAATCGTTATCACCCTATTGTGTATGTGTTAACATCTTATTGTTGGCAGGTTCTCTGTTTTGTCAGCAGATTATATTTAACATATCGTCAGCACTTTGTTAACAGGTTATTTTTGCAGTTTGTCTATTACCTAGCTATAGTTAGCAGTTTGTCTATTACCTAGCTATAGTTAGCACTTTGTCTATTACCTAGCTATAGTTAGCAGTTTGTCTATTACCTAGCTATAGTTAGCAGTTTGTCTAATAGCGGAAAAGCATACCAATGTTTCACTGCATTTTGCATCTGAGCTGTCTGAGAATAACAGCATACTTCGTTATACAATCATACAGTGCCATTGTGAACACTTTGGTTACTAATGTAGTTTAGTCCAATTCGCAAAACTCGATATGTTTTTAGGGGCGGGGAAAAAAATCGGATATATTCGGTTTTCTAATCATCCTGAGAATCTTTTGTACTAAAAAAAAAGGGCATGCTTGTCATTTTAAAAGTAGACACACGTATCGAGATAACCGGGTTACATCGAGTTATAATTTGTCTTGTTCTCGTCCCACCAGGTGGCCCCAGTGTAGACAAACTTCTGCCTGGAGACCTGATCCTGAAGATCAACGGGGAAGAGGTGAGACGTGCTCCCAGGGAGAAGGTCATCGAGCTGGTCAGGTCCTGCCGACAGTCCATTGTGCTGACGGTCTGCCAGCCCTACTCTGACAATGTAAGTCAATGACACCGGACAAGCTCTCCAATGGGGGCTCTAGATAATCTTGTTCCACCGCACCGCGTCAGTTCGTTAGCAGACAGAATTGTCTATCTCCTTTTCAACTTTATGCAATATATAGTCTTTGAGAAAAAAAAGAACACATGTTTAAATGACGTCATTTAACCGACAGAGTTGTCTATTGGTACTATTCTCTTTCACCTTTATGCTGTTTATAGTCTTTGAAAAAAAAGGGTAAACCTTAAGACGAATACATATTTAAATGACGTCATTTAACTGACAGAGTTGTCTATTGGTACTATTCCCTTTCACCTTTATGCTGTATATAGTCTTTGAAAAAAAAAAGGGTAAACCTTAAGACGAACACTTATTTAAATGACGTCATTTGTCTATTGGTACTATTCCCTTTCAACTTTTTGCACTGGATAGTTTGAAAAAAAAAACAACAACGGTTTTAAGCCTTCAACCTTTAGACGAACCCATATTTAGATTTCACCTGAATGTATCAAACGGTGCTTTTTATGTAGTTGAAAGGAGAAGAATTGATATCCTCTGTGGTATTTTATTTTTAAATCAAAAGGACAATTTCCCCACCAGACCGTCCGTCGCTTTGAATGACCTGTGTAAAGTTTGGACTTGGAAGTATAATTGAAGTCTATAAATACTTGAATAGGTTCACTGTGAACTGATACACGCCATGACTGGACCCGCTGAGATGACACCGTTGAGAGCCACGTGATCTGGTTCATAGCGGCTGTCAGTGGATTTCAAAAACAGCGAATGTTAACAAAAAAATGTGTTTATTAATGCAGGTTGTCCGCAGGCCATTTGTGGTCTTCGATAAATTTTGGATGGTCCACAGTGTAATTTAGACATTATTCCCTCCCCCCCCCCCATCTTTATCATATGTTGTATGTTTTCATTCAAAATATTAAAAAAAAGTATTTTTTTTTTTATGTTTGTGTGAATTTATACTTTCAGTGTATATATATATTTCAGTGTATCCTCAAAAAAAGTATTTAGTTTCGTTTATTTTTATAAATCAACTTTGAATGTTTGCTGTCGTATTGATGATTCTTGTGGTTTCTTTACTTCATTCTTTTCGCTACTATTAATGTATATATATGTGTGTATATATATTTGTTTCACATTTTAGTCCAGTCGGAAATCGGCCATACTGACGGCGGCCAAGAAGGCCAGATTGAAAAACAACCCGTCCAAGGTCAGGTTTGCTGATGCCATCTTAGTGAACGGGGCCAGTGTGGCGCCGGTAAGTAGGTCAAACACGTCTGGTCCGATATTGTCGCATCGCCCCACCCCACCCCACCCCACTTACCAACAGAAATTGCCGGAGGATCATCATAGGCAAATCATAACATGACCGAATCTGTTCATCTGTACTCAAGTGCCGTCGAAAGGGGGGGGGGGCAAATGCCCAGGGGCCCGGCGAGTTTTAGGGGCCCGGACTGAGCTGGCCAATCAAGTTTTGAAAATATTATTATCACCACCGGGGTGGGGGGGGGGCGTGACAGCCCTGCCCAGTGGCCCGAAATTTCTGTACTTGTGTATGTTGACACATTTCAAACAAAATGTTTCACCCGGTATCTCTCTCTCTCTCTCTCTCTCTCTCTCTCTCTCTCTCTCTCTCTCTCTCTCTCTCTCTCCTCCCCCCCCCCTTTTGCTTAATTTTTTTTTTCAGTTTTACATGAACCTGAAGATAATCTATTGTGACAATAAACAAACCACTGTTTAACACTGAAGTGGGAAGACAGCCGAACCTAATCTCATAATCTTGAACGACCGTCCTGACTTTAAGTTGTGTTAACAACGTTGTTAGCTGGGTTGTATTCAAACCCATTGTTTATGTTAGCTGGGTTGTATTCACTCAACCCATTGTTTATGTTAGCTGGGTTGTATTCAAACCCATTGTTTATGTTAGCTGGGTTGTATTCACTCAACCCATTGTTTATGTCAGCTGGGTTGTATTCAAACCCATTGTTTATGTTAGCTGGGTTGTATTCAAACCCATTGTTTATGTTAGCTGGGTTGTATTCAAACCCATTGTTTATGTTAGCTGGGTTGTATTCAAACCCATTGTTTATGTCAGCTGGGTTGTATTCACTCAACCCATTGTTTATGTTAGCTGGGTTGTATTCAAACCCATTGTTTATGTTAGCTGGGTTGTATTCAAACCCATTGTTTATGTTAGCTGGGTTGTATTCAAACCCATTGTTTATGTTAGCTGGGTTGTATTCAAACCCATTGTTTATGTTAGCTGGGTTGTATTCAAACCCATTGTTTATGTTAGCTGGGTTGTATTCAAACCCATTGTTTATGTTAGCTGGGTTGTATTCAAACCCATTGTTTATGTTAGCTGGGTTGTATTCAAACCCATTGTTTATGTTAGCTGGGTTGTATTCACTCAACCCATTGTTTATGTCAGCTGGGTTGTATTCAAACCCATTGTTTATGTTAGCTGGGTTGTATTCAAACCCATTGTTTATGTTAGCTGGGTTGTATTCAAACCCATTGTTTATGTTAGCTGGGTTGTATTCAAACCCATTGTTTATGTCAGCTGGGTTGTATTCACTCAACCCATTGTTTATGTTAGCTGGGTTGTATTCAAACCCATTGTTTATGTTAGCTGGGTTGTATTCAAACCCATTGTTTATGTTAGCTGGGATGTATTCAAACCCATTGTTTATGTTAGCTGGGTTGTATTCAAACCCATTGTTTATGTTAGCTGGGTTGTATTCAAACCCATTGTTTATGTTAGCTGGGTTGTATTCAAACCCATTGTTTATGTTAGCTGGGTTGTATTCAAACCCATTGTTTATGTTAGCTGGGTTGTATTCAAACCCATTGTTTATGTCAGCTGGGTTGTATTCACTCAACCCATTGTTTATGTCAGCTGGGTTGTATTCAAAACCCATTGTTTATGTTAGCTGGGTTCTATTCAAACCCATTGTTTATGTTAGCTGGGTTGTATTCAAACCCATTGTTTATGTTAGCTGGGTTGTATTCAAACCCATTGTTTATGTTAGCTGGGTTGTATTCAAACCCATTGTTTATGTTAGCTGGGTTGTATTCAAACCCATTGTTTATGTTAGCTGGGTTGTATTCAAACCCATTGTTTATGTTAGCTGGGTTGTATTCAAACCCATTGTTTATGTTAGCTGGGTTGTATTCAAACCCATTGTTTATGTTAGCTGGGTTGTATTCAAACCCATTGTTTATGTTAGCTGGGTTGTATTCAAACCCATTGTTTATGTTAGCTGGGTTGTATTCAAACCCATTGTTTATGTTAGCTGGGTTGTATTCAAACCCATTGTTTATGTTAGCTGGGTTGTATTCAAACCCATTGTTTATGTTAGCTGGGTTGTATTCAAACCCATTGTTTATGTTAGCTGGGTTGTATTCACTCAACTCATTGTTTATGTCAGCTGGGTTGTATTCAAACCCATTGTTTATGTCAGCTGGGTTGTATTCAAATCCATTGTTTATGTTAGCTTTATGTTAGCTGGGTTGTATTCAAACCCATTGTTTATGTTAGCTGGGTTGTATTCAAACCCATTGTTTATGTCAGCTGGGTTGTATTCACTCAACCCATTGTTTATGTCAGCTGGGTTGTATTCAAACCCATTGTTTATGTTAGCTGGGTTGTATTTAAACCCATTGTTTATGTTAGCTGGGTTGTATTCAAACCCATTGTTTATGTTAGCTGGGTTGTATTCAAACCCATTGTTTATGTTAGCTGGGTTGTATTCAAACCCATTGTTTATGTTAGCTGGGTTGTATTCAAACCCATTGTTTATGTTAGCTGGGTTGTATTCAAACCCATTGTTTATGTTAGCTGGGTTGTATTCAAACCCATTGTTTATGTCAGCTGGGTTGTATTCACTCAACCCATTGTTTATGTCAGCTGGGTTGTATTCAAACCCATTGTTTATGTTAGCTGGATTGTATTCAAACCCATTGTTTATGTTAGCTGGGTTGTATTCAAACCCATTGTTTATGTTAGCTGGTTGTATTCAAACCCATTGTTTATGTTAGCTGGGTTGTATTCAAACCCATTGTTTATGTTAGCTGGGTTGTATTCAAACCCATTGTTTATGTTAGCTGGGTTGTATTCAAACCCATTGTTTATGTTAGCTGGGTTGTATTCAAACCCATTGTTTATGTTAGCTGGGTTGTATTCAAACCCATTGTTTATGTTAGCTGGGTTGTATTCAAACCTTTTTTTTTTATTCATTGTTTATGTCAGCTGGGTTGTATTCACTCAACCCATTGTTTATGTCAGCTGGGTTGTATTCAAACCCATTGTTTATGTCAGCTGGGTTGTATTCAAACCCATTGTTTATGTCAGCTGGGTTGTATTCAAACCCATTGTTTATGTCAGCTGGGTTGTATTCAAACCCATTGTTTATGTCAGCTGGGTTGTATTCACTCAACCCATTGTTTATGTCAGCTGGGTTGTATTCACTCAACCCATTGTTTATGTCAGCTGGGTTGTATTCACTCAACCCATTGTTTATGTCAGCTGGGTTGTATTCAAACCCATTGTTTATGTCAGCTGGGTTGTATTCAAACCCATTGTTTATGTTAGCTGGGTTGTATTCAAACCCATTATTTATGTTAGCTGGGTTGTATTCAAACCCATTGTTTATGTTAGCTGGGTTGTATTCAAACCCATTGTTTATGTTAGCTGGGTTGTATTCAAACCCATTGTTTATGTTAGCTGGGTTGTATTCACTCAACCCATTGTTTATGTCAGCTGGGTTGTATTCAAACCCATTGTTTATGTCAGCTGGGTTGTATTCAAACCCATTGTTTATGTCAGCTGGGTTGTATTCAAACCCATTGTTTATGTTAGCTGGGTTGTATTCAAACCCATTGTTTATGTCAGCTGGGTTGTATTCACTCAACCCATTGTTTATGTCAGCTGGGTTGTATTCAAACCCATTGTTTATGTCAGCTGGATTGTATTCAAACCCATTGTTTATGTTAGCTGGGTTGTATTCAAACCCATTGTTTATGTTAGCTGGGTTGTATTCAAACCCATTGTTTATGTTAGCTGGGTTGTATTCACTCAACCCATTGTTTATGTTAGCTGGGTTGTATTCAAACCCATTGTTTATGTCAGCTGGGTTGTATTCAAACCCATTGTTTATGTCAGCTGGGTTGTATTCAAACCCATTGTTTATGTCAGCTGGGTTGTATTCAAACCCATTGTTTATGTCAGCTGGGTTGTATTCAAACCCATTGTTTATGTTAGCTGGGTTGTATTCAAACCCATTGTTTATGTTAGCTGGGTTGTATTCAAACCCATTGTTTATGTTAGCTGGGTTGTATTCACTCAACCCATTGTTTATGTCAGCTGGGTTGTATTCAAACCCATTGTTTATGTCAGCTGGGTTGTATTCAAACCCGTTGTTTATGTCAGCTGGGTTGTATTCAAACCCATTGTTTATGTCAGCTGGGTTGTATTCACTCAACCCATTGTTTTTGTCAGCTGGGTTGTATTCACTCAACCCATTGTTTATGTCAGCTGGGTTGTATTCAAACCCATTGTTTATGTCAGCTGGGTTGTATTCAAACCCATTGTTTATGTCAGCTGGGTTGTATTCAAACCCATTGTTTATGTTAGCTGGGTTGTATTCAAACCCATTGTTTATGTTAGCTGGGTTGTATTCAAACCCATTGTTTATGTTAGCTGGGTTGTATTCAAACCCATTGTTTATGTTAGCTGGGTTGTATTCACTCAACCCATTGTTTATGTCAGCTGGGTTGTATTCAAACCCATTGTTTATGTCAGCTGGGTTGTATTCAAACCCATTGTTTATGTTAGCTGGGTTGTATTCAAACCCATTGTTTATGTTAGCTGGGTTGTATTCAAACCCATTGTTTATGTTAGCTGGGTTGTATTCAAACCCATTGTTTATGTTAGCTGGGTTGTATTCAAACCCATTGTTTATGTTAGCTGGGTTGTATTCAAACCCATTGTTTATGTTAGCTGGGTTGTATTCAAACCCATTGTTTATGTCAGCTGGGTTGTATTCACTCAACCCATTGTTTATGTCAGCTGGGTTGTATTCAAACCCATTGTTTATGTTAGCTGGGTTGTATTCAAACCCATTGTTTATGTTAGCTGGGTTGTATTCAAACCCATTGTTTATGTTAGCTGGGTTGTATTCAAACCCATTGTTTATGTTAGCTGGGTTGTATTCAAACCCATTGTTTATATTAGCTGGGTTGTATTCAAACCCATTGTTTATGTTAGCTGGGTTGTATTCAAACCCATTGTTTATGTTAGCTGGGTTGTATTCAAACCCATTGTTTGTTAGCTGGGTTGTATTCAAACCCATTGTTTATGTTAGCTGGGTTGTATTCAAACCCATTGTTTATGTCAGCTGGGTTGTATTCACTCAACCCATTGTTTATGTCAGCTGGGTTGTATTCAAACCCATTGTTTATGTTAGCTGGGTTGTATTCAAACCCATTGTTTATGTTAGCTGGGTTGTATTCAAACCCATTGTTTATGTTAGCTGGGTTGTATTCAAACCCATTGTTTATGTTAGCTGGGTTGTATTCAAACCCATTGTTTATGTTAGCTGGGTTGTATTCAAACCCATTGTTTATGTTAGCTGGGTTGTATTCAAACCCATTGTTTATGTTAGCTGGGTTGTATTCAAACCCATTGTTTATGTTAGCTGGGTTGTATTCAAACCCATTGTTTATGTTAGCTGGGTTGTATTCAAACCCATTGTTTATGTTAGCTGGGTTGTATTCACTCAACTCATTGTTTATGTCAGCTGGGTTGTATTCAAACCCATTGTTTATGTCAGCTGGGTTGTATTCAAACCCATTGTTTATGTTAGCTGGGTTGTATTCAAACCCATTGTTTATGTTAGCTGGGTTGTATTCAAACCCATTGTTTATGTCAGCTGGGTTGTATTCACTCAACCCATTGTTTATGTCAGCTGGGTTGTATTCAAACCCATTGTTTATGTTAGCTGGGTTGTATTTAAACCCATTGTTTATGTTAGCTGGGTTGTATTCAAACCCATTGTTTATGTTAGCTGGGTTGTATTCAAACCCATTGTTTATGTTAGCTGGGTTGTATTCAAACCCATTGTTTATGTTAGCTGGGTTGTATTCAAACCCATTGTTTATGTCAGCTGGGTTGTATTCACTCAACCCATTGTTTATGTTAGCTGGGTTGTATTCAAACCCATTGTTTATGTTAGCTGGGTTGTATTCAAACCCATTGTTTATGTTAGCTGGGTTGTATTCAAACCCATTGTTTATGTTAGCTGGGTTGTATTCAAACCCATTGTTTATGTTAGCTGGGTTGTATTCAAACCCATTGTTTATGTTAGCTGGGTTGTATTCAAACCCATTGTTTATGTTAGCTGGGTTGTATTCAAACCCATTGTTTATGTCAGCTGGGTTGTATTCAAACCCATTGTTTATGTCAGCTGGGTTGTATTCAAACCCATTGTTTATGTCAGCTGGGTTGTATTCAAACCCATTGTTTATGTCAGCTGGGTTGTATTCAAACCCATTGTTTATGTCAGCTGGGTTGTATTCACTCAACCCATTGTTTATGTCAGCTGGGTTGTATTCACTCAACCCATTGTTTATGTCAGCTGGGTTGTATTCACTCAACCCATTGTTTATGTCAGCTGGGTTGTATTCAAACCCATTGTTTATGTCAGCTGGGTTGTATTCAAACCCATTGTTTATGTTAGCTGGGTTGTATTCAAACCCATTGTTTATGTTAGCTGGGTTGTATTCAAACCCATAGTTTATGTTAGCTGGGTTGTATTCAAACCCATTGTTTATGTTAGCTGGGTTGTATTCAAACCCATTGTTTATGTTAGCTGGGTTGTATTCACTCAACCCATTGTTTATGTCAGCTGGGTTGTATTCAAACCCATTGTTTATGTCAGCTGGGTTGTATTCAAACCCATTGTTTATGTCAGCTGGGTTGTATTCAAACCCATTGTTTATGTTAGCTGGGTTGTATTCAAACCCATTGTTTATTTCAGCTGGGTTGTATTCACTCAACCCATTGTTTATGTCAGCTGGGTTGTATTCAAACCCATTGTTTATGTCAGCTGGATTGTATTCAAACCCATTGTTTATGTTAGCTGGGTTGTATTCAAACCCATTGTTTATGTTAGCTGGGTTGTATTCAAACCCATTGTTTATGTTAGCTGGGTTGTATTCAAACCCATTGTTTATGTTAGCTGGGTTGTATTCACTCAACCCATTGTTTATGTTAGCTGGGTTGTATTCAAACCCATTGTTTATGTCAGCTGGGTTGTATTCAAACCCATTGTTTATGTCAGCTGGGTTGTATTCAAACCCATTGTTTATGTCAGCTGGGTTGTATTCAAACCCATTGTTTATGTCAGCTGGGTTGTATTCAAACCCATTGTTTATGTTAGCTGGGTTGTATTCAAACCCATTGTTTATGTTAGCTGGGTTGTATTCAAACCCATTGTTTATGTCAGCTGGGTTGTATTCAAACCCATTGTTTATGTCAGCTGGGTTGTATTCAAACCCATTGTTTATGTCAGCTGGGTTGTATTCAAACCCATTGTTTATGTCAGCTGGGTTGTATTCAAACCCATTGTTTATGTTAGATGGGTTGTATTCAAACCCATTGTTTATGTTAGCTGGGTTGTATTCAAACCCATTGTTTATGTTAGCTGGGTTGTATTCATTCAACCCATTGTTTATGTCAGCTGGGTTGTATTCAAACCCATTGTTTATGTTAGCTGGGTTGTATTCAAACCCATTGTTTATGTTAGCTGGGTTGTATTCAAACCCATTGTTTATGTCAGCTGGGTTGTATTCAAACCCATTGTTTATGTCAGCTGGGTTGTATTCACTCAACCCATTGTTTATGTCAGCTGGGTTGTATTCACTCAACCCATTGTTTATGTCAGCTGGGTTGTATTCAAACCCATTGTTTATGTCAGCTGGGTTGTATTCAAACCCATTGTTTATGTTAGCTGGGTTGTATTCAAACCCATTGTTTATGTTAGCTGGGTTGTATTCAAACCCATTGTTTATGTTAGCTGGGTTGTATTCAAACCCATTGTTTATGTTAGCTGGGTTGTATTCAAACCCATTGTTTATGTTAGCTGGGTTGTATTCAAACCCATTGTTTATGTTAGCTGGGTTGTATTCAAACCCATTGTTTATGTCAGCTGGGTTGTATTCACTCAACCCATTGTTTATGTCAGCTGGGTTGTATTCAAACCCATTGTTTATGTCAGCTGGATTTTATTCAAACCCATTGTTTATGTCAGCTGGGTTGTATTCAAACCCATTGTTTATGTTAGCTGGGTTGTATTCAAACCCATTGTTTATGTCAGCTGGGTTGTATTCACTCAACCCATTGTTTATGTCAGCTGGGTTGTATTCAAACCCATTGTTTATGTCAGCTGGGTTGTATTCAAACCCATTGTTTATGTTAGCTGGGTTGTATTCAAACCCATTGTTTATGTTAGCTGGGTTGTATTCAAACCCATTGTTTATGTCAGCTGGGTTGTATTCAAACCCATTGTTTATGTTAGCTGGGTTGTATTCAAACCCATTGTTTATGTCAGCTGGGTTGTATTCAAACCCATTGTTTATGTCAGCTGGGTTGTATTCAAACCCATTGTTTATGTTAGCTGGGTTGTATTCAAACCCATTGTTTATGTTAGCTGGGTTGTATTCAAACCCATTGTTTATGTCAGCTGGGTTGTATTCACTCAACCCATTGTTTATGTCAGCTGGGTTGTATTCAAACCCATTGTTTATGTCAGCTGGGTTGTATTCACTCAACCCATTGTTTATGTCAGCTGGGTTGTATTCAAACCCATTGTTTATGTTAGCTGGGTTGTATTCAAACCCATTGTTTATATTAGCTGGGTTGTATTCAAACCCATTGTTTATGTTAGCTGGGTTGTATTCAAACCCATTGTTTATGTTAGCTGGGTTGTATTCAAACCCATTGTTTATGTTAGCTGGGTTGTATTCAAACCCATTGTTTAGCTGAGTTTGTATTAGCTGTTTAGTTGTATTCAAACCCATTGTTTATGTTAGCTAAGTTTGTATTCAAACCCATTGTTATGCTGGGTTGTATTCAAACCCATTGTTTATGTTAGCTGGGTTGTATTCAAACCCATTGTTTATGTTAACTGGGTTGTATTCAAACCCATTGTTTATGTTAGCTGGGTTGTATTCAAACCCATTGTTTATGTGTTAGCTGGGTTGTATTCAAACCCATTGTTTATGTTAGCTGGGTTGTATTCAAACCCATTGTTTATGTCAGCTGGGTTGTATTCAAACCCATTGTTTATGTTAGCTGGGTTGTATTCAAACCCATTGTTTATGTTAGCTGGGTTGTATTCAAACCCATTGTTTATGTCAACTGGGTTTATTTCAACCCATTGTTTATGTCAGCTGGGTTGTCCCATTCAAACCCATTGTTTATGTCAGCTGGGTTGTATTCAAACCCATTGTTTATGTCAGCTGGGTTGTATTCAAACCCATTGTTTATGTCAGCTGGGTTGTATTCAAACCCATTGTTTATGTCAGCTGGGTTGTATTCACTCAACCCATTGTTTATGTCAGCTGGGTTGTATTCAAACCCATTGTTTATGTCAGCTGGGTTGTATTCAAACCCATTGTTTATGTCAGCTGGGTTGTATTCAAACCCATTGTTTATGTTAGCTGGGTTGTATTCAAACCCATTGTTTATGTTAGCTGGGTTGTATTCAAACCCATTGTTTATGTTAGCTGGGTTGTATTCAAACCCATTGTTTATGTTAGCTGGGTTGTATTCAAACCCCTTGTTTATGTTAGCTGGGTTGTATTCAAACCCATTGTTTTTGTTAGCTGGTTTGTATTCACTCAACCCATTGTTTATGTCAGCTGGGTTGTATTCAAACCCATTGTTTATGTCAGCTGGGTTGTATTCAAACCCATTGTTTATGTCAACTGGGTTGTATTCAAACCCATTGTTTATGTTAGCTGGGTTGTATTCAAACCCATTGTTTATGTTAGCTGGGTTGTATTCAAACCCATTGTTTATATTAGCTGGGTTGTATTCAAACCCATTGTTTATGTCAACTGGGTTGTATTCAAACCCATTGTTTTATGTTAGCTGGGTTGTATTCAAACCCATTGTTTATGTTAGCTGGGTTGTATTCAAACCCATTGTTTATGTTAGCTGGGTTGTATTCAAACCCATTGTTTATGTTAGCTGGGTTGTATTCAAACCCATTGTTTATGTTAGCTGGGCTGTATTCAAACCCATTGTTTATGTTAGCTGGGTTGTATTCACTCAACCCATTGTTTATGTCAGCTGGGTTGTATTCAAACCCATTGTTTATGTTAGCTGGGTTGTATTCAAACCCATTGTTTATGTTAGCTGGGTTGTATTCAAACCCATTGTTTATGTTAGCTGGGTTGTATTCAAACCCATTGTTTATGTTAGCTGGGCTGTATTCAAACCCATTGTTTATGTTAGCTGGGTTGTATTCACTCAACCCATTGTTTATGTCAGCTGGGTTGTATTCAAACCCATTGTTTATGTCAGCTGGGTTGTATTCACTCAACCCATTGTTTATGTCAGCTGGGTTGTATTCAAACCCATTGTTTATGTCAGCTGGGTTGTATTCAAACCCATTGTTTATGTCAGCTGGGTTGTATTCAAACCCATTGTTTATGTCAGCTGGGTTGTATTCACTCAACCCATTGTTTATGTCAGCTGGGTTGTATTCACTCAACCCATTGTTTATGTCAGCTGGGTTGTATTCACTCAACCCATTGTTTATGTCAGCTGGGTTGTATTCAAACCCATTGTTTATGTTAGCTGGGTTGTATTCAAACCCATTGTTTATGTCTTGTGGATAAAAAAAATGTAATGTCCGATTTTCTTACAATGTGTATTTAGATAAAAAGTAAAAACTATGGGTCTTAAAAAAAAACAACATCCTCTCTGAGTACAGCAAGAAATGTAAATATTGGGGCATACAAAAAGGGACAAGCGGTGATCTCTTGAGACATCATGTTCCAGTTGGTCTGCTGTTTGTGTTTACATACTGGATGGCCCAAAAGTAGGTTTACAGTTATCACTTGGACTATTTATTTGAAAATTCGACACCAGACCAGCGGGGAAATTCGTTATACCTGTACACATAATAAAATAAATTACAATCGGCTAGGACAAAAATCTGATTATTATGTAAGTTACATTTATACTCTTGAGGAATATTATGTATCGGTATTACTATAAGTACGTTACTTCAACCATATAAAAGGTAGTTTAAAAAACTGTAGGCCTACTTTTGGGCCACCCTGTAGAAGTGCTGGAACAAAACACGGGTCCTATTCGCATCACGAACTGAAGTGTTATCTCATAGAGCTTTACTGTGTCCAGTCTGTAGACATGGTCGAGTCATAACGTGGGGGGCAAACAGCAGTCAGACTTGATAGCATGGATTATCTTCACATTTCTCTCCCTCTCTCTCTCTTCCCTCCACCCCCCACCGTCTGTCTCATATCTCTCCGTCTTCTCTCCATCTCTCCGTACATCATTCTATGTATGCCTGTCAACCCATTAAGCCATCTATCTGTATGTCAATCAAATTATCCATCACTCTATATATAAATATATATATATATTTGCATCTGTATACAACACTCTGTCCACAACCATCTATCTTTATTTCAATCCCCGCCCTCCTCCTTGTTTTCGCCCCCCCCCACCCACTGATGTAAGTTTGAAGATTCAATGTAAAGACCAGTGGCAATAGATATGGAGATGAGTGTATAGAACTTGGGGTCCACGGTCTAATCAGTGACGTCTGTTCTGCTGTGAGAACCGCCGAGTATCACACAAAGTAAAAAAAAAAACCCAGTATAAATCAATAATGGATTGCTGCGTTGGCTCTTTGAATGAAAGAAAAAAGATTTCGTCCTGATTTAAACAAAAAATAAATTATTTAACGCTGAATGTAAAGGCATGTAAAGTCAAGATTTATTTTTTTTTCAAATGTGAGATGATTACAGTTAGACCCAGATCGTCTCTGTCCGCAGAATAATTGTATAGATTGTGCTCTTCATCAGTCTGCTCATTTATTTGTGATGCACGCCCATTTATTAACGTGTAATACTGATACAGGCTTTGCACGTGTATTGTCCACACAAACATATGTAATGTCCATATATACATATGAAGTTGAACTGTCGGTCGTATTTTGGTAATAGAGTGTGGGCGATTTAAAAATGAATTTTTCAGATGTTCCATGCCAGGTGTGAGTTTAGTGTACTACAACCTCCCCCCCCCCCCGGACTAATTCCGTAATAAAAAAAATATTTCAATCAGTTATATGTGTTGTATAAAGAATTAATTAATTTTTTTAACAATATTGTTTTTCTCATGACTGGCAGAATACGAGACATACTTTTTGTCTGCTGTGATTGTCTGTGTATCCGCACAAAACTGGACCTCTCCCCTATTTTTATTATAAAATCTATTATTGAGCCCTCATTTTTATTAAAAAATGTAATATATAATACCTGGATGAAAATATATATAAATATGTATTTTTAAGGGAATTTTTTTTTCAAAGTACCCCAGTAAGCTGCATTAACCCGTCGAACCACAGTGGCCCTAAGTCATTCTCTTGTTAACTTTACATCAACAGACAGCTTATCTTACAAGGTAAAAAAATAAAATTAAAGGTTTTAGCCCAAGGCCAGTAGCGACCGTGTCTTAATTCTACCTTTTAATTCTCGCGCCAGACACACATTGTATAGCAGACTGTAAAACAAACAGTATAAGAACCACAGTGGTCGAAAGCCAATCCTCTATTTGGGTAAAACTGGATAGAAACATGCCTAATGATAGACGTGTTGACAGACATGATATCTATTATATCGAAAAACATTTCCCTTAGCCCAAGGTGAACTTCGTATATATAGAAGTATTAATAATAATATTGACTTAAATTCAATCTTAATATTTTGGGGGTTATGTCCGCTGGGGGTTTTGTCCGCTGGGGGTTATGTCCGCTGGGGGTTATGTCCGCTGGGGGTTTTGTCCGCTGGGGGTTTTGTCCTACACTCGTTTCTATGTGTAGGTTTATTTCTTTTTAATTGTAGCACTTTATTATTTCCCTTTATCTCACCCCCCCACCCCACTCCCCCTTCGTTTGTATCGACATTTGGTTGTCTCTGAGTTGATGATGGTGTTGTAATCCTGGCTGGCTAGGGGCGGGCACCCCAGTTAGAATAACTGAAGAAAAAAAACAATTCATCCTGTGTCGCTGTACGGGTCACCGCACTTGACCCACAAACATTTCTCCCGGACGAAACAAGAGTTTTGATTTTTTTGTTCTGTCGTTCAAGTGCATTCATTGCCTTATTTTTTAGGCCGGTGGAGAATTTCACTGTCTTCAGCTGCGGGACTGTCGAGATCCAAGGGGGGGGGGGGGGGTCAATATTTACACACAAGAAACACGATGCCACAACAAATGTCTTACAAATGTCTTATTTTTTTTTAGCTTATTTGTAAAAGACGGGGAGGCTCCAGCACCCGTGTTGTTATAATTTGATTTTTTTTCTCCCCCTTCAAACTGACATCTATCACTTCTCTACATTTGACATCTATCACTTCTCTACATTTGACGTCTATCATTTCTCTACATTTGACATCTATCACTTCTCTACATTTGACATCTATCACTTCTCTACACTTGACATCTATCACTTCTCTACATTTGACATCTATCACTTCTCTACATTTGACATCTATCACTTTTCCACATTTGACATCTATCACTTCTCTACACTTGACATCTATCACTTCTCTACTTTTAACATCTATCACTTCTCTACACTTGACATCTATCACTTCTCTACTTTTGACATCTATCACTTCTCTACACTTGACATCTATCACTTCTCCACATTTGACATCTATCACTTCTCTACACTTGACATCTATCACTTCTCCACATTTGACATCTATCACTTCTCTACACTTGACATCTATCACTTCTCTACTTTTGACATCTATCACTTCTCTACACTTGACATCTATCACTTCTCCACATTTGACATCTATCACTTCTCTACACTTGGCATCTATCACTTCTCTACACTTGGCGATTATTTTTTCTTATTCAAATTTTCACCGTTATTGTTTTGTTTTGTTCATATTTTTCCTTTTCACTTTCATCCCAAGAACTTCAACCTCACATCCTCTCCTACCCCTTATAACTTGGTCCATTCAACACACGCAGTGAAGCGACTTGTCTACCGGGGTTGGGGTGGGTCGGGGTGTTTGTTGGAAACAATTCCATTCCATTATTGGGGGGGGGGGGGATAATCAACAGCATTCTGTTGGTTTGTATTCATAAGTCACAATCATTGGTGAAAGTAATTTTTCTCTCTAAGTTATAGTCATTTGTTTTATTTGCATACACTTGTTTTGGTTTGTTGGAACTGTTTTCTTCGTCCAGAGACAGAGACGTTTTGCATTAGACATGGCCGGGAAAATAAAGTTTGTTTCCGATGAAACTGAAACCATCAGTGCACTTGTCGGCATTACCTTCATTTCACTTCCCAGCATCACCTTTCATTTCACTTACCAGCATTACCATCAGTGCACTTGTCGACATTACCTTCATTTCACTTCCCAGCATTACCATCAGTGCACTTGTCGGCATTACCTTCATTTCACTTCCCAGCATTACCATCAGTGCACTTGTCGGCATTACCTTCATTTCACTTCCCAGCATTACCATCAGTGCACTTGTCGGCATTACCTTCATTTCACTTCCCAGCATTACCATCAGTGCACTTGTCGGCATTACCTTCATTTCACTTCCCGGCATCACCTTCATTTCACTTCCCGGCATTACCTTCATTTCACTTCCCAGCATCACCTTCATTTCACTTCCCGGCATTACCTTCATTTCACTTCCCGGCATTACCATCAGTGCACTTGTCGGCATTACCTTCATTGCACTTCCGTGGTTCATTCTACTTTTTTTGAATGCTCTGTGAGGCAATGACCACGTACATAGAGGTCTACTACCACAGGTCTACTAAGCAAAGCATGTGTACGTTCTCTCGTGTGTGTTCGCGCGATCTGTGAGTTTTGTGTACGCTCACACACGCGCACAGTTTAGAGGTGTACAGAGTCTGTTGGGTAGAGACTCCACGACGACTTGAACTAGTTAAGAACTAAGACTTGAACTAGTTAAGAACTAAGGCTTGAACTAGTTAAGAACTAAGGCTTGAACTAGTTAAGAACTAAGACTTGAACTAGTTAAGAACTAAGACTTGAACTAGTTAAGAACTAAGACTTGAACTAGTTAAGAACTAAGACTTGAACTAGTTAGTGCTACGACTTGGTCTGAGTTCTTAATACAGGTGTATATATTATATGACAGGCAGATTGACATAGAGATATAAACTGTAAAATAACTGGATTTTTTTTTATATTTTGCGCCGCCACTGCCCGCGTGACAGGGTGTTCGTGTTCCTCTCACACCAGCATTATTGGCGGAATAATAAATGTAAAATAACTGTGAGCCAATTGGAGGTATGAAAATTAAGGCGCATCTTACATCTAAAACTTTAAACAAACTGGTGAAGTGAACTGTGACACTTTGTAGTATATTTATGAACATTTCTTTTAGAAGAAAAAAAAATGAATGATTCATGTATAATCTACTTTTAAATCATTAGCACACACAGCATGATGGTTTTTGAAGTTCGTTAATTGTGATGATCTTATATTTTGTTTCTTAATCTACTGTAGTTGTTGTTGTTTTTCAGAATCAGTCGCCCCAAGAGAGTTACGCCCCTTTTATGCCGAATGTTTTGAAAGTTTTCTTGGAAAACGGCCAGACCAAGTCTTTCAAATATGACAGCAAGACAACAGTCAAGGTTAGTCTCAGAACTGGTTTTTACCGGAGGGGAGCGATGTCATGTGTCAGGGCTGTCAACTCTTTTTTTCCAGAATAATTATTCGGAACATATTTGAGAAATATCTAGATAGATGCAAACATATAGAAAATAATCAAAATTTTTATATCTAAATGAATGGGGGGAAAATTATCTAGATCTATTTAATACAATTTCTTGTATCTCAATATCTCGCGAAATATCCATTTCTGGATATAAATTACCCGAATTGGCAGCCATGGCATGTGTGTAGGCCTACTTTACAAACATGGCATACACACACACACACAGCTGTATAAGTTGTTCATAGTAGTGTTGTTTTCGTTGACGAAAACTAAAACTAAAACCTTCGATAACGAAAATGTTGACTTTTCGTCAACGAGAACTAAAACTAAAACTAAAATTAGCAGCAAGACTAAAACTAGACGAAAACTGAAATTATTACAGAAAAAACGAAATAAAAACTGAAACTAAAATATAGTGTTGCTTTCGTTCACGAAAACTAAAACCTTCGTTAACGAAAATGTTGACTTTTTGTCAACGAGAACTAAAATTAAAACTAAAATTAGAAGCAAGACTAAAACTAGACGAAAAGTAAAATTATTACAGAAAAAACGAAATAAAAACTGAAACTAAAATATGACCTGGGACTAAAACAACACTAGTTCATAGGTGAAACTCTTTGTCACAGGTTTAGAACAGTGGTATATTGCAGCAAATTTGTTTCTCCACTGGCCACACCGATTTCTCAGATTTGACAGAAAAATCCCAGTGCAAGAGAATATAAAAGTGTCATTAGTTGTATTCACCGATTACCCCCTTTTACTGTGTACAGTTTTTTTTCTCAGCTCTAATATGCAAAGGAATAAGAGTTGAAATGATGGCATACTTAGTTTCTTGACGAGAAATTTAGATTGTTTTGCGCGACCCATATGAAATCGCCCCAACTGTGGCACGCGTGCCATTGGTTCGCCACCACTGTCCTAGAATGAGCCGCGATGGCACGCTGGCAACCAAAATATTATCGCTGCACTCATTTTGTTCTGCAGTTTGCTGCATGCTTCAATTACCGGAACATCTTTCAGATTTATTCTTTACACTTTCTTCACTTATTATCAGTTCATAACCTTGGCGGCACGACATGAACACTCTCCCACATCCCCACCACCCTTCCCTTCGGGCCATCTTCTATTCCCCCCTCCCCACGGGCCAGACCGAATGATTTTTCTTGGATTCCGTCTGTCACCCTGTCACAACGTATCATCCTCGTACTGGCCGTCTAGAAGAAAATGAGCCGAGACTTGACCGGCGCTGGACTTCATACAAGGAGCACACTACCCCACCGTCGTTGTCCCCCCTCCCCTTTCCTTCCATTGACCCGTAGTCCTTGCCACACATTAGCTTTCCGGATGTAGATGGGTGAGAGGGGGGTGGATATTGTGGTGGTGCCGTTTGTCGTGGGTGTAGGGAACTTTGGACCCTTGCAACAACACGGCGAGTGTATTGATAGCGGACTCCTTTATCCGTCAAAATCCTCTAGCTTCGTAATTGATCGAACAAGGGAGGTAATGAACCGGCGTTAATCAAATAAAGTTTTCTTGTGAAAGAAATGGAGTTACAGCCCTTCTATCCTCTCCCGAAGTCGTAAATATTATTACGTGGGGACGACTTTAGAACAAAAATAAATAAATATAGTTTTTTTTTTATTTCAAATTTTCTTTTAAAATGTCGAAGTCCATTCTGAAATGTAAAAATGAAAGAAAAATTATTTTTTTTTTTTAGAAATGTCTTCATTTTATTTTAGTTTATAGTCAGGTATCAAATTCCAATTACGTTTTGACATGAAATGTTTCAGTTTTATTTGTTTTTTTTTAACCTTCTTTATTTTTGACTGTATTTAAAACAGTCAACACAATGTGACTATTAAGCCTAACATGGCTGTCTGGTCTGGAGTCTGGGTAGTCTGTTTCTGTTTAGTTTAAATAATTTGTGTGTGACATTTTAGTACTTGAAAGATTGAATCGTCTCTTGTATTGCTGACAAATCTCTTCGGTCATGTTCTCAGTTTCTAAACATTGCAGTTGACTCCCTTGTCTTACAAACTCAGTCTGTAGAACATCCGGGTAATACGAGCAAACTGAATGTCTTCGTCTCAGAAAGAGAAATGGGTTTGTTACTACTTGTCTGTATGGTGTCAGTCCTGATAGTGTTTTACCGCTAGTCTGTATTGTGTCAGTCCTGATGATAGTATTTTACCGCTAGTCTGTATGGTGTCAGTCCTGATGATAGTGTTTTACCGCTAGTCTGTATGGTGTCAGTCCTGATAGTGTTTTACCGCTAGTCTGTATTGTGTCAGTCCTGATGATAGTGTTTTACCGCTAGTCTGTATTGTGTCAGTCCTGATGATAGTGTTTTACCGCTAGTCTGTATTGTGTCAGTCCTGATGATAGTGTTTTACCGCTAGTCTGTATGGTGTCAGTCCTGATAGTGTTTTACCGCTAGTCTGTATTGTGTCAGTCCTGATGATAGTGTTTTACCGCTAGTCTGTATTGTGTCAGTCCTGATGATAGTGTTTTATGTCCTTGATTTCCTACCTTGGAAAATTGTAACAATACATTTGAGAAACTTAATTGTTAATCTATATCTCTTGTTCGAAAAAAACAGTTGATTACCTGTAAAATATAGCGGGTTGAAATCAATACAATAAGGCAAACATACTTTCCACAAACCAGCTGTATATGTGGTATAATAATTATTATTAGTAGCTGTACCCCAGCTGGGTGTAGCCAGACCAACTATGTGCAGTATGTTACCCACAATTAGAAAGCCCAAGCCGACGTAATGAGATGCTGTGATTCCTTTAGTCATTTTTCAAGTTTTACAAACACCTTGGAAAATTTGTTTGTTTCCTCAATCTATAAAAAAAGAAAGCTATTTGTTTTATTATTTTAATATAAATCATACACAATATAATATATTATTTAATAATATGTATATATTATACATATATATATATATATATATATATATATATATATAATATATATATACATTAGGGTGCATCACCACAATAGAGAAAAAAAAATAATTGTTTCTTTTTGAGCTATGTTTCTAATTTGTTCTAATATCATTAATAATAACTTGTGTAAAATATTTTTCAAATCAGAGTTGATTTAGAGGTTCCCCCCCCCCCCTTTCAAGAAATCACAAAACATGACATGTAAAGAAAAAACGTCTATTCTAGCCTATATAAAAATTACATAAACGTATTGAATTTTTTATTACTGTTGCATTTGATTCAGTTTCTCTCTGCTGCAGGTTTGTTAGGTTTACGCACATTTGAGATGTTTTTGCGGTCCATTTCTACCACTTGAAGAATGTTTTGAAAATGTTCACCCGTTCGCGCTGCTTCAACAAAGTCAGATGCCAGTTTCACTCCTCTCTCGGCACAATCGTTAACAAAGTTAATAGCAGCAACATTTTCTTCACTTGCAAAGTAAGAAGCTGTTTGGCACCAATCATCAACAGGCAGTTCGAAGAATCCTGTGTCCAGTTGAAGTTTGTATATAGTAAGCCATGAGTCAACTTCAGCCAGACCAAACAACCGAGTTGAAGAATCAATTGATTGGAATCGTGATTTTCCCGAACCATTTCCAAATCGATTCTGTGGAGTTTGGAGGGCGACCACCGGTCGAATCCTAAGTAGAGCATCTGCAAGAGCTCACTTTTCAAACCCAGGTACTTCATTGCTGAACAGAGCAAGTGTGATCATTTCAGCAGTGAGATACCATAGATGCCTATTCAGGGCACGGAATGCTGTTTTGGATCGTTGTAATCCAAAAGTCGCTTGTTGAGCTGTAGATCATTCCATGGTGCATCCACATTCTTTTTGCAAGTGAGCCACCACACGACATAAACGTGTGTTACAAATGTAGCAAATGCACGAATCTTTGGCACTTGGTCACGTGTGGTAATAATACCTGGAGGCAATAATTGAATTTGTTCCTCACACAGTGCAATCTTCAGGCAATATATCAGCTTTGCCATCCATCGTGCTCTGTGCAGGGCACCTAGTCTGTTAAACTTAACCTCCATATTTGTAGCATTCAAGTAAAAAAGGCACAGCTTAAGGTAATCGTGGTAGTCGACTCACAAGAATTCGGTATGTTTACTAGAGTTGGCATGTGCAATGACCGCATCTCTCAATATCGTCAGTCGCTCTTGAGCCTTTAGATCATGATCAGGTAACGTAAACAAACGAAGTACATGAGACCAATCATGAGCCACCAATTCCCAATTATTTCACAGCCTCGTGAACAAAGTTATATCCGGGGATTTGGAAACTTCTATTTTCATGTCTGCAAACACATGCGAGAGGATAACTTCACCAATGTGATGGCGACAACCTGACCACAGAAGAGCACGTTACAGCTTATTTTGCATGGCAATGCAGGCAGCAGTCTGATGACCAGTGTTTGAACTTGTTGAGTGGAATGTCATATTAACAATACAATCATTACAATGCCAGTCCTGCCATTAGCTTAATGGTTAATTCTGCAATTATTTCACCAATGGGTTTTTTGTTGCCTTGGTACTCCTAGCAATTTCAATTGCTTTGCATCAACAGCAACAACTATTATGTGTTCTTCAGTGACACGTTGATTTTTTAGAGAATGTGTCAGTTTGCCATCCCAGTGGAACGTGCAGAGTTTGTGTGGTTCCCAAGAGTCATGGATTTTTGTGGCTATCTCACTTACAACTATGCGACGTTAACGATCTGCAGTGGCATAAGAAGAAGCCACTATTGATACATCACCCCCAGACTCACTAATAAGGCCCTGTGTGAAAGCTGCCTGCTGTGTTGGTGTATTCTTTAATCTTGTCGCTAGAGACACAAGACTTGATCGTCTTAAAACATCTGGAAGTACAAATACCAAAGTTCCTGTTGGCTTTCTTTGCTTTTGCAATGACATTTTATCATCAAAACAGTTATCAACAACCTCTATATTATCTTCAGATTTAGAAGTAGAATCATTGGGTTCGTCACTGCTACCCTCGTTGGGAATAACTGATATCGTTGAAAGTGCAGCATTTTCTTCCCTTGCGCGTTTCTGATGTTCCAATGCTGCGGTATCTCGTGAATGGCGTCGAGCGACTTTTTTTTTTTATAGCAGATGTACTTTCAAACACCCTTTCTTTGGTGTTATAGGCTTAGTGGCGCACATCTCCTCTCCAATTCAGCGGCGAATATTTTTTGGCTTTACCAGAGATTGAACCCTGTGCCCTTTGCATGTAAATTAAGTTCACTATCCAGTTTGCTATCAAGCCTCAGGGACGGTTGTGTGCTAAAGCGCTCCACTGTCGACTATGTCGAGGGGGGAGGGGTGAAAGAAGGGCAAAACCCGTCCCATTAGTGTTTTATAGGATCTAAAAGATTTCATCTCATCCTTACGCAAACACACACACACACATACACACACACATACACACACACACATACACATACACATACACATACAAACACACACATACACACACACACATACTTCATCTGCCTCAGTGATCCCTTAGGGGCTAAGGGAAACGTTTTTTTTTTTTTAAATTGAAAGAGACATTTGATTTTCAACGGAAAAGGGTAAAAATAACAATCTTGATTTTTTTTAAAAAAAAACTACGTTTTCTATAGAATGTATTCAAATAAATATTTATTTAAAATAACTACGTTTTCTATAGAATGTATTCAAATAAATATTTATTTAAAAATAACTACGTTTTCTATAGAGTGTTTTCAAATAAATATTTATTTTAAAATAACTACGTTTTCTATAGAATGTATTCAAATAAATATTTATTTAAAAATAACTACGTTTTCTATAGAATGTATTCATATAAATATTTATTTAAAAATAACTACGTTTTCTATAGAATGTATTCAAATAAATATTTATTTAAAAAAAAACTATATGACTAAAAGATTAAAGCAGCTTTATTTTTTTGTGGCAGTTAAAGTCAATGATATTTACAAAACTTAGTTTTATTTTAATGAGCCGATTTCGGAGACACAACCAGACGTAAATATTTATTTATTTTAATTTTTTTAAATCGTGATCTAGGTTTCCCAAATGAATCGGAAATGAAAGCGTATCCTCAATATCCTTTTGTTTTCTTGTTTATATAGGTTGCGCAGCCAAGTGGCATAAAATGGAGTCGCTTACAGAGCGTGCAAATTAATAAAATGTATAAACATTGTTGTTTTTCTACTATATTGTGTTGCATATGACTAAAAATAAAAATCCTTCCCTCGATACTAGGCTGGTCACCCGTACGATAAACGTAATTTATTCAGCACTATATTATAATATCAAACCATCACATGAGTTTATAATCAGATGGGAATCGAAACAGCAACACATACACTTTATAACTGGAGACACCAGACGGTTTCTCCAGCAGCTAGAGATAATACAATTCAAGACTAATTACAAAAAAAAAGAATTAAACAAAATTTAGAATTTCCATTAAAGAAATGTTTTTTTTTTATTTCTAATCAACTATCAAAAGTTAAGCTTAAAAAATATGAAAATAAATCTTTTGAAAAAAATAAATTACTTCATTAAAATGAATGAAATTATAAGACGAAAAAACATTATTTGGCTACGTATTCATCCTTAAATGTGAACAAATGTTATCTCTTGGTTATCTTTGCTCATGTTTTTAATGAACAAAGTTTGGAAACTAATTTAGTCGTGAATTTTTTTTAATATTTTTATTTTGTCATGTCGTAAAATACAATTACTAAATGGGGCCTATGATTTCAAATGAAAGCGTTTATTTTATTTTAAACTTCATCTTATTCACTATCTCACTGAAATTGAGATGTTTTTCTTACCTTCTATTGTTGATGTTCAACCAGTTCTTTACCTTACTCGATAATATCTTTCGGCACTTTCTCCTCTATGTAAACATTGCTAAACAAAAAGGTAATGGTCTACGTTGGCTACATGGTTTTAATCAATTGACCACAACATTTAAAAAAAAAAATGGGCGTACTAATCGAGAATGCCAGTGTGATCAAAATTTTTAAACAATTTCATTTGCAGAAGCTAGCGCTAATTGAAAGTCTATTCCCCGGAATACGACAGAAACTGCAAGCGCCAGACGCAGTGATGTGAATGAAATCGTTTAAAATAGTTCACATTTTAGATTTATGTATTTAATTTTCTACATTAAATCTTAGAACGATTGTTTAAATCCCCTCTCGTTAAAATTCTCATGCCCTGTGACAAACACATTTTAAATATTTCTTTAAAAATAATATATGTATTGAAGAAATAACTTTTTTTAGCTTACCAATTAGTAATCCTTTTTTTATTATAAATGTGGGATGTCTTTTACATTACAAGATCTTTATAAAAATAGTTCAACTATGTCCTGTCTGCGATAATAAATGTAAATTTCAAGGTAACAGAAATTAAATATCTACCAGGCCAAAGATGTATACCTTTTGGTTTCGTCCTATTATTCAAATATATTTGTGCATAAAAAAAATGGCGAAAGATGCAATGCATTAATGGCCAGATAAAAAAAAATTATAGCGACTGTTAAAAAGAAGCTAAACCAGTTTTGAAGTTTGGACTCGTATGAACATTTTAAGACTTCAACAGTGCGAGACCAAGTATTAGATTTAAATGTAAAAAAAAACGAACTTTTATGTAGCTTTTAGCGATTACCAAGGTTATCCTTAAGTCAGAATAATCTACTTCCTTGTGTGTTAAATAGTATGTGTTCTGTCACCAGACTACTATAAAATTAAAAAAAAAATGTTTGTTCTATATTATCGCTTTATAATCACACTTTACTTCAATAAAAATTGTGACCACTTTTCTATTTTATATATGAACTTTTCTTTATACCAGTGTTTCACAATCTGTGTGTCATGACACGTTAGTGTTTCGTGAGAGATTTCATGGTGTGTCGCGAGATATAGTAAAAATATTTAAAATTTCTATTGTTCTGAGCTCTGAAGTTATTGATGAAATGACAAAAAAAAAAGATAAAACAAACAGTTTTTTTTAACTTATCAACAACAAAATCACTAATCATGTCACATGTGTGTATCACGTGGTGCAGGACGTTAGATACCGTCGGCGTCTGTGTAGTGTGTACGCCATTTTCTTTTTTTCCTTCTTTCTAGCGGTGTAGTTGGTGTGAAATCTTTTATTAGTTAAGATATTGCAAAATAAAAATATTAGTTTTTAATTAGGCTAAGCTTGGAATTTTAACCCAGTTTAGATCAGTGTAACTTGACTTGCCCAAAATGCCGGCTTAATTAGTTTAACTGATAAAATAATCATACATTTATTAAAACGATTTAATTGTAAAACAAAATAAGCATTTCTAAGAAATCGAACAAAACTTGAAGCATCAAGGTTAAGGTCTAACTCTATCAGGTTCATTCACCCCACGTTTCGACTCCTTGTCAACCTTCCCGATGACCCGCCACAAAGTGACACTTAAAATTATAAAAAGGAATAATTATTTCCACAATCAAGTTTTGTTTGTTCTCGTTTAGAATTTTAAAGTAAATAAATAATATTTTCACGCTTTTGATGATTCTTATGAAATAAGCTTTTTTCAATTTGGCCATGGACAAGCTTTAAAAAAAATATTCTATTCAAAAAGAAAAAAGTCCAAGAAAAGGAAACAAACGAAAGTTCATGGAAAAATACATCGACTTTGGTTTGTATCCAAAGGATCTGAAGAGTATCAGGCTCATTTATGTTTGTTTTGCAACCCAACATTGTCGAACGAATATGTCGTCCCTAACATTCTGAAGCAAAAATGAGAAAAAAATCATCCCGAACAGAAAGGCAAATCATCAGAATACTTTGCCAGGCTTTAAGTTGAGAGAAAACAACAAAATTGTTCTTAGTTTCACAAGACTTCCTGAAAAAGGAACTGACTGCTAGTTATAAGATTGCTAGTTATAAGATTGCTAGTTATAAGATTGTTATGTTATAACATTGCTAATTATAAGTTTGCTAGTTACAAGATTGCTAGTTACAAGATCGCTAGTTATAAGATCGCTAGTTATAAGTTTGCTCACAAAAAAAGCTCACATTGCCCAAAGATATTAATTGCGACATGACAGAGCTCGTTCAAGTAGTGAACTTCATTAAGTCTTGACCACTCAAGTCACGACTATTTGCACAACTTTGTGAATCCGATTTAAAATGCCTATTTTATCATTCGGAAGATCGCTGGTTTTCAAAAGAAAAGGCTCTTAATAGACGTGTCATCTCAAAAAAGAGATTTCTTTTCTTGAAACTGAAAATCGAAATTTTGAATTCGAACTACATGACGAAATCTGGTGGTTGAAGGTTCAGTTTCTTTCCGATTTACTCAAAAAACTGAATTCACTGAATTTGAGTCTTCAAAGACCATCTGAGAACTTCGAAGTTTAAATTATTTAATGAGAGATTGTCCTTGTGGAAAATAAAATATCGAAAGGAATATTTGGCTGCTTTCCAATTATTACCTAATACAGTGGTGTCAAACGCTTGGCCCGCTGGCCAAATCTGGTCCGCCAAATACTTTTTTCTGGCCCGTGAATCTGTATTGAAAAGACGAAAAATTGAGTGACATAGTTTTGTTACACTCAACTTCTTTTTGTATTTCCGAGTTTCAACAAAGAAAAGAATAAAATTTAAAGTTAAAGTTATCTTGTGTTATTTTGCATCGTGTATCACTGTAGCTACAGCTCCGTTGAAAGTGCACATCGTAGAGTCCCGTAGATGTAGTATTTTAAAGAAGTTATTAGTTACTGTTATTCACAAGATGTCGTAAGAGTAGTATAAAAATGCAACTCTTTGTGCAGTGTACACAATAGTCATCGATTATTATGTTTCCGGTTTGGTCTTCTAAATTACGGCCGAAAATGTTAATTCAGATTTTTTTTTTTTAATTCTAAAAATGTTTTCGAAACCAAATAATAAGCGAAAATTGGATAAAGAGTCCAGGAGTTTTCGAGACATTTTGACTGAAATGTATTTCTTCATACAGTACAATGGCGACCCGGTTTGTTTGATATGCCAAGAAAAAGTATAACATTCGCCGGCATTATGATACAAAACACAGTGATGTGTACGACAATATTCAAGGCATTATGATACAAGACACAGTGATGTGTACGACAATATTCAAGACATTATGATACAGAACACAGTGATGTGTACGACAATATTCAAGGCATTATGATACAAGACACAGTGATGTGTACGACAATATTCAAGGCATTATGATACAAGACACAGTGATGTGTACGACAATATTTAAGGCATTATGATACAAGACACAGTGATGTGTACGACAATATTCAAGGCATTATGATACAAAACACAGTGATGTGTACGACAATATTCAAGACATTATGATACAAAACACAGTGATGTGTACGACAATATTCAAGGCATTATGATACAAAACACAGTGATGTGTACGACAATATTCAAGGCATTATGATACAAAACACAGTGATGTGTACGACAATATTCAAGGCATTATGATACAAGACACAGTGATGTGTACGACAATATTCAAGGCATTATGATACAAGACACAGTGATGTGTACGACAATATTCAAGGCATTATGATACAAGACACAGTGATGTGTACGACAATATTCAAGGCATTATGATACAAAACACAGTGATGTGTACGACAATATTCAAGACATTATGATACAAAACACAGTGATGTGTACGACAATATTCAAGGCATTATGATACAAAACACAGTGATCTGTACGACAATATTCAAGGCATTATGATACAAAACACAGTGATGTGTACGACAATATTCAAGGCATTATGATACAAGACACAGTGATGTGTAAGACAATATTCAAGGCATTATGATACAAAACACAGTGATGTGTACGACAATATTCAAGGCATTATGATACAGAACACAGTGATGTGTACGACAATATTCAAGGCATTATGATACAAAACACAGTGATGTGTACGACAATATTTAAGGCATTATGATACAAAACACAGTGATGTGTACGACAATATTCAAGGCACAAGTTGAAAAGAAAAGGCTGAAGAAATAAAACAAAACTTATCCAAGCAGCAGAACGTGTTTAAAAAACTTGCAAAAGAATTATCATCAGCTGTTGAAGCTAGTTATGTGCCCTATAAAATTGCTAAGGGTATGAAACCGTTTGCAATGGGGGAATTTATCAAAGAGTGTATGATAACAGACATTGGGTGTCCGGATAAAAAAAGAATGTTTTGCAAATATAAGTCTATCACGCAATACAGTCGCACAGAGGGTTCGTGATATAGCCGAAAATATGAGCGATCAGTTGCGTGAGAAAGCAAAAACTTTTATATTTTTTTCCGTAGCTGTCGACGAAAGCACAGATAATACAGATTTAGCATAGATTATGTTTTTCTTGCGTGGCGTAGATGAAAATTTACATGTGACTGAGGAGTTGGCACAGGTTGTTGCATTGCATGGCACAACGACAGGACAGGATGTATTTAAGGCATTCCTAAGCATGTTGAACACTTTGGAATTGCCACTTGAAAAACTGGCAGGTTTATCTACGGATGGTGCCCCATCAATGACTGGAAAGAAATCTGGATTTGTATCTCTTGTAAAGGCCAAGCAGCGAGAAATGAATTCACCAATAACAGCGATATCATTTCACTGCATTATTCATCAGCAAGCTTTGTGCAGTAAAGCAGCCAATATGGAAAATGTTATGAATGTTGTGATCAAGACAGTAAATTACATCAAAGCACGTGGGTTGCACCATCGTCAATTTCAAAGTTTTTTAATTGAACTTGAAGCTGCATATACCGACGTTATATACCACTGTGAAGTACGCTGGCTGAGTAGAGGGAATGTGCTCAGACGATTTTATGAACTACGAGAAGAAATTGCCATGTTTATGGTACATAAAGATAAGGAAGTTCCAGAGTTATCAGATGCCAATTGGTTGGCAGATCTTTCATTTTTGGTGGACATCACTGGACATTTAAATGCTTTGAATACAAAGTTGCAATGCAAAGATAGAATCATCTGTAAAGCATTTGATTTAATTCGTGCATTTGAAACAAAACTTCAGTTGTGGGCTACTCAGCTTCAGAAATGATGTTGTGACCACTTCGAGGACTTGAACATAACAAAAATCTCTGCTGACACATAACGTGTTATTTTTGATTCAGTGAAATATTTAATGAAAGTGCATTCGAGATTTTTGAGAAGAAGAAGCAAGCCTTCATTTGTTTAGCAACCCGTTTGCAATCATACCTGACATGGCGCCTGCTCACTTGCAAATGGAACTTATTGATTTGCAGTGTCACACAGCTTTAAAAACAAGATTTCAAAGCACAGCTCTCCAAATTTTCTATCAAGAACTTTCAAATCACACATTTCCTTTGTTAAGAAAGCATGCTGCTTCCATTTTGGCTCTGTTTGGTTGCACTTACTTATGCGAACAAGCATTTTCCAAAATGACAGTGCTAGAGGCAAAATTAATATCACGTTTGACAGAAGCCAATTTACATGCAAATCTCAGAGTTGCTTTAGCAGTTGATTTAAACCCGGACATTGCTCAATTATTAAAGAAAAAACAATGTCAAGTTTCGTCAGGTTCTAGATCAGCCATTAATTCTGATACAGATATTAAGTAACTTTGGCTTGCAAAAATCGTTTACTATGATGTTACTATGTCACGTCTGTAAATTAGTAATGTAGTAATATATTGACTTTTACAATTATATACGTACATTTATTTATGACTGTATCTCGTTTACATGTACATTACATTTAATACTACAATATAATTTTCATTTTTTCGAGACTCGGTAGTGTTGTAGTAACACTCCTAAAACAATTTTGGTCCTGTGCCCCTCGAGATGTTCGGGAAAGTTTCATTTTGCCCGAGCTACAAAAAGATTTGACCCCACTGACCTAATAAGAAGAAAATAGGGTTAATAGGCAATGAAATTTTGAACACTCTCAGTCAACATTAATCGTCTCTTGAAAAATATTTTCGATCACTGAACATCGATGAATTTGCTTGGATGATCAATCCGTTTGCAGTCTGAGAAAATATCGATTTGACCACCGACGAGGAGGAGCATCTGATCGAATTACGACATAAAAATAATTTCAAACAACGTTCACCAACACGACTTTAAAAGATTTCTGGCTTGTAATTATAAAATTTTTCCTTTAATCAGTCCCAAAGCAGGTAAAACTATGTTGACATTTTCATCTTCTTGATTCTGTGAATTAGGCTTTGTGGCCTTAACTGAGATCAAGTCCAAGAAATGAGAGAGACTCCATACAGTTGATGGTGAGTTTTGCGTTTGTTTGTCAATTTCGGAGCCACGATGGGATATAATGTGTTCCCTTAAGCAGACAGATCCATCACAATCATATACCACAGATTGTACATCAATGTAATATATATATATATATATATATATAATCTTTATAAAAAAAATAAGTTAAAAATATTTTGGTGTTTAAAAAAAATGTAAAATATTCTTAGTGTGTCATTACCCAACACTTTTGAGAAACACTGATTTACATCAAAGGTACATACATCGTGGAAAATGTTTTCTTTTTTAAATCTCTTTTCAACACCATACAATATTAACATCTTAAAACTTATCATCGGAGCATTTATCTCTGTGCCCATCTCAGTATACTGGTCTCCAGTGTATTACAACATGCGGCGGACAACAGTAGAATCTAGCGAAGTCGTTTGATGCCCAGACGCACCTAGTCGGTGATGAAAATAGCTCACTGGAGTATGCATGTGCTAAGATCCGTGAGTTTGAAAATCGGTGGCTCTCAAGTAAGGACAATGTGGTAAAGGCAAAAATGTTCTAAGTCAACTGGATCGGCCGCCCAAGACTGTTCCGTGGTGGGGGCTAGAGAGAGTCAAGCATGCACTAATTGCTCAATTTTGCACTGATAATTAACACAACTAGATATATCGGTGCGTACTAAGGGAGGTGGAGGCCAAATGTCGATTCTCTATCCCGCCACAGCAAAGAGGTTGAGGAGACAGTTGAACAATTCGAGTGCCTCGGGGTTGTGGTAGCCTAGATGCTATTGGCCAATACGGCAGTTCCCATGTGCTGAGGAATACAACGAGTTTGATCCCACTGGCTCTAAGTAACTAAGTCTCAGCTCAGGTACTTTAAAGACTTCGAGATTTAGAGAGAAGAAAGAATAACAGCGGTGCGACAAACAAACCACACACGGCGGTCTAGTGTAAAGGTGGATACTGCCAGTGCATTCCCCTTCTGCAACAGTCAAAAAAGACCTCACGGACCGCTAAATCGCCTAAAAATATTCATGAGAACAACTTGATTTACAATTTACTTCCCTTGGGTAATTTCAATTCATGCGATTATTTTTAGCTTATCAATAAGTTAACGAATGTATTGCCACAGACCACTAAATTATTTAATCTGCATGTAATTAGACATTATTACTTGTATCATTTTATTTACTTATATTTATATATAAGAGAGAACAATTTCACTGTTACATAAAATCATGCCGGCTATAATAAACAGTTCTATAAACGGATAAGAAGATTTTACGTCGTCTGTTACCCTTTCAGAAAAAGAATTGGATACTGGTCTTCATACTGATAAATGTATAGAAAAGTCGGTAATACATATATATATATATATATATATATATATATATATATATATATATATATAACACAATTTCGAGACGCAAGACGCAGGCCTATTTATAGATTGTGGAATTCCCATATACGTAGACAACTCGCGTACAGCGTAAAAAAACAACTGTATAGTGTGGAGACGGGAGGGTTGGATCACAGCAGGCGTGTTGTTTAAAGTGGGTCAAGATGGATCACAGCAAACGTGTTGTTTATATTGATTAGGCGACGTATTACAACGCGGGACGACTAGTTTACTGTATTTTACAGACTTTAAGACGTACTAGGTCATAAAACCCACCCACATTTTGAAGCACATAAAAAACTACGTTTGGGCCTATAGTGCGTCTAAAAGTCCAAAATACGATATAAAAAGGATTTTTGGAAAACGTTCAGTAGATTCTGAATAAACCGTCAATCCAACTTAATAACAAAATCATTAGTAGTGAATTTATGATGTTGAAAGTTGTACTAAAGGAAATTATGAGAAATAAATGAAATGATGCAAGTAATTAGTAAAACTAATAACAATTACAGTTTAAATTGTTCTAATTCATTTATTGGCTTCGATGAGAAATATGGCTAACCAAACTAGTTATGCTATCTAGGTCACATTAACATGATTGAACTTTGTGTATGTATTAGTACCTGTCATTTTCTCCAAGTGTGCCGCCGATTTTTCAAAGCAGCTTAAGTATGCCGTGAGTTAAAAAAGGTTTCCGAACACCGCGATAGTACAATGAAATATAGTTGGATCTAAACTATAAAAGCTTAAATTATCTTACCTTACTATTAGTATTAGTAAATGTCTTTATAAGTCAAGTACACGCATAATCTGGCTATATTTTATTCACAGTACATCAACTACATAATTTATTAAACATTAAAAAAAATAACTAATTATTAATAATTTGTTTTACGCTAAAAGTTTATGTAAAAAAAAAAATAATAAATATGTTCCAGAACAAAATCTACAGTGCAGCCATTTATCATCAGCTTGTGGAAGAATTTTTTCTAAATCTAGGGAAGTAAAATGTCAGTCCACCAATCAAAATGATGATTCCACCAATGATGCTCAGGACTAGAGAGTATCCAATGTATTTGTCAGTCCATTCGAAATTACCATGTACGCCGCCTCCATAGCAACTGACGCCGATGATGATCAAGACAACTAGATTTAAAAAAAAAAGACATTAAGAAATACTTTATAAATGAGGAAGATTATACATATATATTATTATATACTTATACAACCCTTTTGACCCCATAGACCGACTTATTCACAGTCTTTAAACCCACGGACTCGTTACAATATTTATAACATTATAATCAGAGATGTTTCGCTGTACTGCGCGGGGCTTGCTCTGTAGAACAAATATGGTTGTTTAATTAATGCAACGTATTGTTTTATAAGTTTAACAGTGTGATAAATTTAATAAAATGTATTTTAGTTTACACGCAATAAAGTAACCATTATATATTTAAGAATGACATAATGCTATTGATTGTCTGAAGTAAGTTCATGTATTTTAGGTTCTCAGTCATTCGAAATGATGTTAATTTTTTTTTAACCGAGATTTGTACAGTGTTATTGATTGTTAGGACAGATGGAACGTTTTCTCGCACAAAATGTTTTTTGAAAATAGAATTAAAATGTGCATGGCTTTGTTCAGTAAACTAAGGGTATTTTTGAATGAGGTCTTAAAAATGAAGAACTTGAAATGGAAGGACTTGAAATGGAAGGTCTTGAAAAAGAAGGTCTTAAAAAAGAAAGGTCTTGAAAAGGAAGGACTTAAAATGAAAGGTTTTGAAAAGAATATCTTGAAAAGGAAGATTTTGAAAAGGATGATTTTGAAAAGGAAGGTCTTGAAAAGGGAGGGTCTTGAAAAGGAAGATGTAAGTTTAATTTACTGATTGTCACCTATACTTCTGTCGTGGAAGTTCTGCTACACTGATTAATACGGTTAACATTAAAATATAAAGTCTTTACTTGTCCAGTAAGATTTAATCTCAGTGGGCAGTCTAGCAAGTGAAACTATGGAAATTGATGGGATGCAAATAGAGATATATTGCATGTACTAAACAAGGGAATCATAAAGACAAACTGAGATATTATTTTATCCATTAACACCAGGCTATTAGATATCACTACATTAAACCCAGACTTGATTTCAAACCTTGTTTCGAGTACCGCAACTTACATGACGTAATACCAGCTACCGCCGCCACCAGCTGTAATAGGTCCAGTTTATTTTTATTCACTAATCTCGTGAGGAAATACAACAGCGCTGCCGCCAGTGATGCCAGGCCAAATATCATTCCGAGTAGGGCAAAAGCTTCAGCGGCTTTCCAGGCACCTGTATATTGGAACCAGAAGACATTTGTTAGATTAACGCAGCAAAAAATTATGGCCATTTTTTTTGCAGGCAATGGTTAGCGGATATACAGTAATGTGTAGTTTGTGCTGATAATGATTAATGGATATACTGTAGAGTGTTGTTTGTGCGGGTATAGATAAAATGATATACTTCAAGGTGTTTGTTGTGCGTATAATGGTCAAAGGATATGGTGTAAAGTGTTGTATGTGCGGATTTTTGATGCAAATATGAAATGGTGCCTTTATTTCTATGAAACTATTTTTTTTTTGACGAAAAGTACATACAGATTAGCTTGTTTGTACCAGACAGTAAATAAAAGATCGCACCACGTACACATTCACTTTTAAAATTTTATTTATTACAAAATACCACATAACACCATTGTAGTACTGTTACCACAAACAAATGAAATAAGGGGAATAAAACATGTCAACTTTCGAGATATTAATATTACAAGAGTAGTCGTTCTTAATTTTGGTTTATTTTTACTTACATATCGTATATAACAGTAGCGTTTAGTAAATCATTTTAAAACGCATATCGAAAACATTCAACAGCTATAGTTTTGAAACTATACCTTACAACAGCGATAGTTATGAAACGATACCCTATAACAGCAATAGTTATGAAACTATACCCAAATTAGAGGTAATGAGAAACTACGTTTTTGTCTAAAATTATAATTATTTGCAGTAATCGTTCAATAGATCGTAGACGTGTTTATAAATCTCGTATGGTGTATGGTAAAAATGTAAAGACTCGGTGTTAACGTATTACAGATATTTAGAAAAAAAAAAAGAAAACGGACTATAACCAAACAATGGATGAATTTTTTTAAAAATTGTATTTTACCTGTATTATTTCCGTCAACACATTCACCAAAACACATCTTCCATAAGCCGATATAGTAGGTTCCACTAAATAGTAGGTAGGTGTTTTTATCAGTCCTTTCATAACTGGTAGTACCTATTGTCCAGCCAGGGGTGGCCAGACCTATTAAATGCAACAAGTTACCAGTAAACAAAAGACCAAGTCCAACACAATGAAAAAAAGTGAATCCATCAGGAAGAGCCATATTCTGGGAATAACCCAATTAGACATTGCAGTTAAGTTAGACATGAATCAATTATGGGTTTAATTCAGGACTTCTAGGACTAAATGTTTTGTGAAATGACCCCCCCCCCCAAACGTTCTTACATTATGAAGTTTATCTTTTTTAATGTTACTTTCACGTTAAAACATTTTTCCTTAATTTATTTTTTATTATATTATATCGCATGATAACACAATTTTTTGCGGTAAAAGTCAGTATTTCAGGATGACCGAACAATATTTGTGTCAACTGATAATGATAAAGGATGAGAAGGTCTAATTTCGGTTAGGCATTTAAAATTTTTACTCAACGCAGAATAACAAATAAAATAAATATTCATGCACATGCACTCACACGCTATTGAAAAATAAATATCTAATCTTACACATTTGGTTTTATTGAAAGAATCGGAAATGGCTATATCAATCGTAAATAAAGGAAAATTACATGATGAATTGGTAAGTGTATTTTTCTATTATTACTCTCTAATATTCTATTTAACAAACTGTTGAATGTTCTCTGCGTGAATTTTTTCAAACATCCCAGATTTTCTAGACAGTCGGGGTATATTATTTTGAGTGAACAATTTCCCATAATTATACGAAAGATTTTTTCGTCATATATATTATTAAATATAATACTGTAAAATTAGTATTTATCATTATCTCTTTTAGGTAAGCTAATTTTAATACCTCTTTTAAAAGAAATTTGTATCCAGGGATTTCTCAGAAATTCGGGATGAAAACAAATCTGTCCCGTTAAAAAAAAAAACAGGGACAGGATAATTGATGAGCCTGACTTTAATAAATCAAAAGAATATCATTCAAAATACAATATATGATAATCAATCAAAATGATTATTCAGTTTTGCAATTAATTGCCAAAATCAAGTGTAAATACGTAGGTATCATTTAAAACTAACTGTACAGAATCAAGTATCAAAGAGTTGGTATCACTTTAACATGTAGAATATCTCAATTACTAATTGTAAAATGATTGTTCTTTAGAAAAAGCAAACTGTTATAGTCTGAGCTTTCCATTTTCGTTCACTGGCCAAGTTTTATCTCTATGTAATATGTGATACTCAACGTGCCATTTTCCTCCATCGGTTGCCCGCCACAGAAACGATTGAGGAAACCCCTGATATTGATAAACAGATATTTTGTTGTACTTCATCTCTACGCCACCGCACACAACACCAATTATTTTTGTTTTTATTCCGGTCTTCACCCCTGCCTAGATATAAATGTTGAAATAGTTTCATTCGTCACATACACTTTGCACACCCACGCATTGACATCTACTTACAGTTTTGGCGAGAAACTGTTGACGCAATCAGCGCGTGTAGTCTGTCTATAAAAGGGCACTCAGAAAAGGTCAGTAAGAGACGGTAAGCCATAAGCAGAGAAGACACAGTGAGTCGACTAGCAGAGAGGTACAAACGCAACAGGAGAGAATACAGAGAGCGGATGAGTGCAAGAACAGTTTAGAGTTTGTCGTTGGAAAATGTCAAGTCCGTTGTTGCAGTGAGTTCGTCGTTGACACGTCTCCTTAACAGGTAAATGGGTAAACTGTACGCATAATAGATTATAGTTCCGCTAGGAGTTTTATAACCAGTACAGTGTACATTGTACTATTTGTAGACTGTGCCTAAATCTAATATTGTTCAACTAAAGAACCAACGTGTCCTTGAGACAATAAGATAAAAATATAGACCTATAGTATATTGATCAATCGATAGACAGATCGATAGTTTCATAAATAAATCAATAAAAACATTATTTAATTGGGGCTTGTCATAGACCATGAAACACGTGTTCCATTGAATAGTTAAACAATATCTACGTCGAGTGTAAACCTTGTCTCGCCAAGACGTCACATTCTTTGAATATTTCTTTAGCCTAGGACAGGAAATTAAGTGCATCCTGGCATATTTGTATTTACAGATAAAGACCAATAATCAATTGTTAAAAAAAAATACACACTTTAATGTTTGTACAAACAATGGAGTTTGTAAACTGTTCCCAATGTACCATAATTCTTTAAAATTGTATTCTGTATTTTGTTTTTATTAACATTTGTTTTATCTTACAAGGAAACTCCATGTCACAAGTTAAACATGTTTTATAAAATGTTTACTCTTACTTGCTTTTATAGTTTTCAATTTTTTAATAAGCTTTTAGTGAAAATAAATTTTACGTTTAAACATTTGTTTGTCGAAATTAATACACAGTACGTTTTGTAACTGCTTAATATATAATATAATAATAAAAATGTTAAATAAAAATATAATTCAATTAAACTCTATATCTGAATGTCTTATTTAAATAAAATGATCTTGTTACAACTTTCATTAGCTTTAATAGGAATAGTAAGATTTGTCAGATTTTATATTTACTAAAATACTAATGTAATTTTTCCTACTTACATTAATTTGAACGGGTTGTTTAAAACATTAAACAATGGCAGTGGTAGAAGAGATCAGAAATAATGTGCAACTCAAGAAGTTTTCGTTCGATAATTGTTCTAGCAACGAGCATAATGAGGAAGTAAGTCTTGAACACACGCATAAAATGAGAACGTTGGAAGACTAATACGTATAAATAGGTAATGTATAGTTATCATAGTTTTAAAGGTCTACCAAGGAAGATGAAGTGTAGAATGTATCAGTTTGTGTATCCTCGGATTGTGTGGTTATCACAAAACTGTACTTCCCCATATGAAGTAAGATAACCATTTAAATGACGGTAGGACTTATGAAACTTTAGCCCGGTTCACCAAGACCTGAATAAATTTCCTGGATTTAACCTAAAATCGAACCCGGGACTCTTAGGTCGACAGTCGAGCATCTACACCACTCGGTCATCCGTCCCTCTGCATTCATATTGATTTAAATAACACAGTTCAGGTGTGAAATGCTGAACTGGTCTCATTGAACCCTGCAGCAAGTCTAGAACAGACATATCAGATTATTAGCTATGTGACCCGCTTCTATGATCCTAGAATACAGGGCCGGCCTGGGATCTATTAGCCAAGACATTCATATATTTATGAAACCTTTGACAAGTTAAAACAGATTTTTTTTACAATGTTTGTATGAACTATTTTTATATGTTTCAAGTCAGGGAATCACTTGTCAGTTAATTTTTTTTAATTTTTTTTTTATCTTTTAGCAGTTGGAGTATTGGGCAAGACAACAACGTATCATATCAGGACAGTGAAAGTAGGTCAGGGCGTAGGTAAATTAGGTTTAAGCCAGGGCTTCTTAAACTATGGGTCGCGACCCCATATGGGGTCGCGTAGCGAAATTCTGGGGTCGCGAGAGATAAAAATACAATTTAACAGAAAATGTTTTTTAACTTGTAAAATTATTGTTATAAAGATAAAATAACAATTATCGTAGATAAATCTATATACATAATCGGCTAACATAGACGGTGGACCGTTTGACAGACCGTCACACCGTGCGGTGTAAAGGATGTTCATGGCAATAAAAGCCACGTCTGCACGTTACAAATACACGGCACCGCACGAGTTGACACATATTAAATCCCAATATCGTTCAGCGTTAAAAAATGTTAAAGAGGTCTTACGTCTAGCAGTTTCAAACATTCCACCAAGATTTGATTTGTTCTGCAATAAAAAAAAACAGGCACATCCATCTCATTAAATTTTTAACTTATACTTTAATTTAATAATTACCGCGCAACTACTTGAATATATTCGAGAAATCTAAGACGGTCAGAATCCAATTTTATTTTTGAAACTATAACAAATACAATTTTATAATTTTTTGTGTAATTTTTAATTTTAGATTTTTGTATGTTTCAAAACGAATTTTAAAATTATATATTTTCATATGTATATGTATATTGTTACATAATAAATAAATCATCAAAAAATATTAATTTATTTTTCTTTTATATTTGTATGGGTTCGTCAAGAAACTCCCAATCATAAATGGGGTCGTGAATTACAAAATTTTAAGAAGCCCTGGTTTAAGCCTTAGGACAGTTTAATATAAATGGATATGGATGGGGTGGACAGATAGAGAGACAAATCCAGTTGATTTTAACAAAATAGAGGTAATTTAGACAATAAACAATAGTGTCATGGTTGAATTCAGGGGGATGAGTCGATGTGGCTATCTTCATGACGTCAGGACCTTGCTACAACTAAATAAAGTTTAGGAACAATGTGTCGATGTGGCTAGTTTCATGACGTCAGGAGATTGCTACAACTAAATAAAGTTTAGGAACAATGTGTCGATGTGGCTAGTTTCATGACGTCAGGAGATTGCTACAACTAAATAAAGTTTAGAAACAATGTGTCGATGTGGCTAGCTTCATGACGTCAGGAGATTGCTACAACTAAATAAAGTTTAGGAACAATGTGTCGATTTTAGAGATTCATTTAATATTAAATGTCCAGTGTCCTCTTTATTCTGTAAAAGTCACTGAACATTTAATTATGTAAATAATCGGGGTGGGACTATCAAGCAAACTGGAGACTTGAGAATTGTTGGATGTTTTGTACAGCTAGACTACATAAGAGAATGTAAGTTTAGTAAAGGGAGAGAGAAGAGTTTTGAGTAGAGACGATCGAGTACTGCAGATTTTGTTAGGTTGGTGTAATTAGTGAATTGAGATTACTTTTTATCAAGAAGTTAATCACAATAGTTGTTTTCGAGGAATAATAGTCTATAAAATATTAGTAATATTGTTACTCTAAAGAGTTGAATTGACTTTTGTTTACTTGTATTCAATACAATGATAGCGGATGATTATATTTTAGATCAAGTGGACTTTTTTTATTTTACTGGTAGAGTTTGTGAGCTGTCGTCATTGTGTGTTGTGAGAGATTAATAACATACCAATTCTCTTCTCTGAGAGTATTATAGTTATTTGTTTTTTTACTAGCTGTAATCTGCAAAACCTTTGCATAGAATTATATTCCCTTAGGTTTGATCAGTAGGCCAGATTACTTTTAGTTTCGAACAAATCACTATTTTATTACTTTTTATTTTTAAGTTTGACGATTTTAAACCGGGATACTTTTGTATTTATTATTTCCTTTCAATTTAACGCAGAACCAACACCGTTATCATTTATATCGATTGTTTTCCTTCAAGGCTCAATTTTGGCTTGAAATCAGCCGTAAAGTGACAATAACTTTAGCTGTAAACGATTTGCTGACTTGCAAGATTCAACAGCCTTTATAACAGTGCGTATTATATGCAGACAGTATTTGAATAAAAAAAAAACACACGCGGACGCAATATATTCTGTTATGCACAGTTAATACAGAAGTAAGATATTTATTGATTTTTAAATCTGTTCAAGTTATAAATAGATTCACTTTAAAATATGTTCAATCAATAACATTAAGAAAATAATAGTAAATAGTACTTAGGCAACATATATTTATATATTTTTAGATATTATAATATGAGAGAATCAATCAATACATATATACATATACATATATACACACACACATAGATATATATATATATATATATATATATATATATATATATATATTAGGGTGCCACTCAATGCAATGGGAATTTTTTTTTTTTTTTTTTTAAAGTTTCATTGTCCCTGTAACAATGGTTTTAGTCAAATATGTGGCAGTATGGTTTACTCGCCAAATATGTTATGTTAACTTTTCTAACGAATATATATATATATATATATCAACGCCAAGGCTCGGTATATGAACACAACAGATCTAAACTTTAATGGCTTCTAAAACATTGATGCATATGTATAAAATATAAGTCCTTGTCTAATGATGTCTATACACTACAAGTCTACGACTAACTCTCAGGACTGTCTCTACACCGAACTAACTCGTATGACTGCCAGTGGTGAACTTGGAATGTGAAGAATGATCGGTTGGGGGGGGGGGGGTCAATCGTATGAGAGGGGGTGGGTGCAAGTGTCACCCGGGGAAAATAAATGGAGTGGAACTTGGGACATGTCGAATGGCTAGTTAGGATGGGGGATTAGTGTGGGAGCGTCACAGTCCCACCCCATACTTTTTTTTTTCTTTTTGTTATGTTAAGTAATTTTACAAAGTTTCATGAAGATACAGTGATATTTAGAGGTAGCTCAATGGACTCGATGTTTTATTTTATATGCGAAAATGCCTGTATTTGACATACAACGCGGACCGGAGGAAATTTCTGTTACTAATGTATATAATAACTGTTACTTATTTATATTTTCATGTCAGTGCAATATATATATATTACTGCTAGTGCCACAGTGACAATGAAAGAAGATGTTCATTTCTGGCATTCCAGTTCGCAAAGAATGACACATAATTGCCAAGATAAAGGATCTCCATTCAGCATGAATTGGAAAAAGAAAAATGTATCCCGCAGAACAGATACTCAGAAGGAGAAGGAGCACCACTTTACTGAAAGTTTGACTGATTTGTTTGATGTTGCACATGCTGAAGCTTTAACTAAGATGCAGGTACCTGAAAACATAAAATTTCTTGAAGTACAAAGAGAGAAAGGGAGGCATTGTTGCATTGGTCCAGTGGATATGGTGCTAACTCGGAAAGAACCAATATATTATAAAAGGCGCTTAGAGCAAGAATATCGTAAGAAAACGGAGGCTAAGCGGATGCAACTTGAGGCAAAGAAGATGGAGTTTAGTGCCAGCATTGACAGTGACACAGAGGCTAAGAGCACCGATGGTTGTGATCCCGATGATCCAGATGAAGCGATCCACCAATATTGTGAGTCCAGGGCTGGCAGCTGCATTAGACAGAAGTAGAATCATTGACAGGAACGCAGTTTACATAATTGCAGCAGCAGCAGCAGAATCACTTGGCCACAGTGCTGCAGCCCTGGCGATTAACACGGAATCAGTCAGACATAGTCGACGTAAACATCGTGAAGCAGCAGCTACAGAGATTCATGCATCGTTTCATCCAAACTGTCCATTAACTGCGCACTGGGATGGACTAATGTTGCCTGCATTAACGACAAATTAGTTAGTTGATCGTCTTGCTTTTCTGGTATCCGGTGATGGAACAATGAAGTTGCTGGGAGTACCAAAATTGCCAAATGGAACTGGAGAGACCGAGGCAACTGCCGTGTTTAATCTTATTCAAGGATGGAACATTGCAGACAACATCAAGTTCATGTGTTTCGACTCTATAAATATATGTGTGTGTGTAAATATGTGGCATATAACTGGCGGTTCTTACTAAGAAGTACGATTTTGAAAGCAACAGATAGACTTAAGACTGTTAATTCTACTGCAATGTAGACTTTAAATATTACTGTACTTTAAACCGTTAGTTCTACTGTATATTAGACTGTTAGTTCAACTGTACTTTAGACTGTTAGTTCTACTGTACTTTAGATCGTTAGTACTACTGTACTTTAGACTGTTAGTTCTACTGTACTTTAGACCGTTAGTTATATTGTACTTTACTATTTTAATTCTACTGTACTTTAAACTGTTAGTTCTACTGTACTTTAGACTGTTCATTCTATTGTACTTTACACTGTTAGTTCTACTGTATTTTAAACTTTTAATTATACTGTACTTTTGACTGTTAGTTCTACAGTACTTGAAACTGTTTGTTCTACTGTACTTGAAACTGTTAATTCTACTGTACTTTAAACTGTTAGTTCTACTGTACTTCAAACTGTTAGTTCTACTGTACTTTATATTGTTAGTTTTACTGTACTTTAGACTTATTTTTTGTTTATTTTCTAGTACTTTTAATACTCATAAAAATGAAGACCAAAGTAAAGTCTCTAAATCAATAAGTTTACTACCAATCAATTTTCTGAGGATTACAGAAATCTATGTACAACAGGGGTGGGCAAACTTTTCCTACGAAAGGCCACATTGAAAACTTGATTGTTATTGGCGGGCCGCACATATATTTTGTCTAATTCAATAACTCTTTACAACGTATGAAAATATGAATTTATGATAATAACGGTAATAACCATGTATTTGTCATTTATTGCAAATTCACACTCTATTACACATGCAAATTACATTTTGAAATATGAATTAAATCAGCTGCTAATTTAGTAATAAGACTTTACTATTTATAATTATTTTAACAAAAGTTTATTACAGTCAGTCAACATCGATCTGTTCTTAGACTTGTTTTTTTTTTCCATACAAGAAAACGCTTGCTCACAAGTGTATGTGGACCTAAATTGTGACTAAAGCTTGGCAGCAAAGTTTTTAGGTGTGTAAATGCTGCTGCTGGCAAAAATCCTTAAAACTCCAGCAGAAGAGCTGATTTTAATTTCTCCTTCAGGTCAAGCAACTCTTACTAATATTCTGGAGCCATAAAACGGATTTAATATCCCTAGATTCGAATCAAATAGGCGTAATAAAATTTCAAATAGAGCAAACATTCCAAACAAAGAAAATTAATATCGACATAGAATCCCAACTTGTACACCAGACGGGCCGCATAATATACTCTTGCGGGCCGCATGCGGCCCGCGGGCCGTAGTTTGCCCACCCCTGATGTACAATAATGTTTCACACAATAAGATGCCAACTTCCTTCTTATAACTGAGTTCTCCATAAAGAAATAAGACAGGCTAAATAGTGGATAGATGCAAAGGCGATTTCATTCCAACTTGGGCTCCGTCTACTTTACTGTGAAAACCCTCTCAATAATTCTTGTTTTCGTTATACTTAATAGAAATGTAATGATGTATAGACTGTTGTTTGTTAGTAATTTTAAATGGCAGTTTTTTCTTTCAATCATCATGCTACTCCAGATGGGTATGAATTCATTTACAAAAATTCGTTCAGCAAGTCAAACATTCTGGTAGCCTTCATTTATATCTGTCAGGTTTGGACTAAAGTTACTTAACAATCAATTATACAAGATTATTAGGAGCCCCATTAATTACCCTAATTTATTTTATTATTTTAACATTGGACATTTTGACAATATTACATTTTCCATATAAACAATATATTGTTATTGGATTTGAAAAATAAGTTGGAGTTTAGACCGCCTGGGCGTGGCTCTATAGATGATAGTCAACTGGCTTTATATTTAACAAAAATTCCTATTAATTACAGCGGGGGCTGATTCTGAGTACGCGCCAATTGATCCGATCCAAGTCTTGGGTACGTTAAATCGGTTGGTAGAAGGTAAAGTGGTTGGGTTGGCTACGGAAACCACGTGGTATGGATAGTATGTACACACATAAAGAATGTTCTATAGTAGCCTTATTTCGGCGGCTTATAGATGTCTGATAAATATACTGTTGCTTTTACTATGGCACTATTGTACGTTTTTGAATTTTTTATTGACACGTGGGATCAATAAAAATCTACTACTGAACATAAAATCTAAAACTAAACTACACTGGTAAATCCAATATGAAATAACTAAAAGCGAGTCGAACATGTTACTTCTTTAAGGTAACAAGCTAGCTGTGCTAAAAATAAATGGTAGACCGGAAAGTAAGGTTGTTTACTTACGCTAAATACAAACAAATACATTTTAACGTGTCATTAATCAATGATCTATTCCCCATCATTATCAAAAACCTTTTGTCATCAAGTGAGTGAATTTTAAATCCCTGATCGATAAAAATAATTTGGTATTTCGGCAAAATATCTAGAGATGTCATTTTGTATATCATCCAAATTGACAAATGTTTTGCCACTTAAAAAGTGTAGCAGCGCTCGGAAAAAGTGGAAATCCGATGGTGCAACGTTGGGCACATTTGGAGGATAAGGCAGCACCTTCCATCTTATTTTTTTTTCTAGGTTTCGCCTTGCTCACAGCGGCCCTGCTTTGTCGTGTTGGAGAATGATGCCTTTTAGGTTGGCAATCGCTGGCCACTTTTCATGTGAAGATTGATTGAATCGCTGCAATAGTTTGCTGTAGAAGTCTCCGTTAACAACAGTTCAATATGAACACTGCCACTAATACTCCAACAAACACATAAAAGAGCTTTTTTGGGGTTGTAAACTTGGCGAGGGATTTCATCTGGAGAAAGCTATTGCCCTTTGCGTTTTGGGTTATCATATAGGACCCATTGCTCATTTCATGTGATGATCAAGAGATCAAAACATGTTTCTGTGTTGTTTCGTTGAAGCAAGACGTTTCGTGTGATCTGTCGGTTAGCCTTATTCTGTTCGGACGGATTATGCGGGACCTGCTCTGCTTACTTTCCCAATCTGCTTCAAATGTTCTTGGATGGTTAAATAAGGTTGGTTAAAAGGTTTGACTATTTATCGATCGTCGGACACAGATTCACTTCCACTTCCGCCCTTAACACGTCGTTGTATGACGTTGATCAAAACGAGTCGGAAATATCAAAATTACCCGATTTGAAATTGAAAAACCACATTAGCATTTACGAATGTCCAATGCATTAGGATAACATCTCAAATGTTTTTATAGCTACTGTTGCGTTACTTCCCTTGCGAAACTCAAAGAACTTGCCACGCCGCATGTGTACCTCTCCTGGTATTTGACTGGCCATTTTATCAAAAATTAAAAAAAAAATGTAATTCAATAGTCTATAAGTAAAGAGGTCACATTAACCTCACAATATCTTTGGAACGCCTCTGAACCAAACAATGAGCTGACAAATGACAATCAAGTATTGACATGCGCAGAAAAGGCTTTACTTTCCGGCTCACCTTTCTCTCTGGTCACTAACTTTAAAACTAACATGCTATAGTCCGAAGTACATCATGTCCACTTAATAAACGTCACGTGACTGGTGTCTTTCAATGAATAGTCCTTCTTGATGTCAGTGCCAGTTATGGAGGGGAGGTGAACGAGACTTGTTTCATTCTATCTCATTTTACACGCATGTCGTTGCCTTACTGTTCACGCAACTGTTCAAGTGACAAATGGCTTAGAGTCGGGGGTTAATACAACAACGACCATACATTCGGGAGAGTTAAACAAAACATTATTAAAAATGTAATAATTTAAATACCATAAATTGATTTTGAATAATAAAACGTTGAATATGTTAAACATTAATAAAATGGTAATATTGAGACACACAAATTATTTAAATAGACATGGAACAACTATCATAGAATATTGCCATGAATAAACCAAAATCAATTTCTTTACTCACTACAGCCTACTGACTACTTATCAACAATGCCAGATTTGTATTATGATAAATGTGTATGTGTGTTTGTGTTTGTGTTTGTGAAGTCCCTGTAAGGATTGGATGTTTAAACCACTAATAGGAACTTCTTTCATTCCCACCACAGTCAATAGTGTAATGACTACGGAGGCACCACGGGAGATAATTGTAGGTGACCGAGCACACAGGAAGTCGAACCCGTGGCCCACAACATGCAGATTGATCTGTAGCATGAAGATTTGGTTCACTACTAAAGCGTCACCCATCCATCCCATGAGTAATGTGTAACTCGTCCAGTAAATGTAATTACTATGACAATTACAAATGTTTTTATTCTAAATCAGTTTTATTAAATTGAAGATAATATATTGTGTTCTCTCTAAACAATGTAAGATACATACGAACCCTTACATAGTCCATGTATTTACGTGTTGATTTAGAACACACGCAGAAGCACAATATTATATTCAGTTTAACTCAATACTGCTGCCCAAGCAATATCAACGATGAATAACATTGCCGACTGTTCAGATTTAATGGCTACTGTTATCTCTGATGAAATATAATGGAATGATTGATGTTTGTATTCAGAACAATTTTAATGTCCATTGTGATGCGGGATTTGATAGCGCACAGTCGTACACAATCCGTTTATCGTACTCTTTCCAAAATTTGTATAAAGCCTGAGTGCTCACTGTGTAAAAATGTACAGTCGCTGTTTGAAATTGTGTTTCGTTTGAAGGTAAACTTTTGCATTAGTTTCAGTTATGCTTCTAAATTTATTTTTTTTTAAACAAAACAATTAAAAGATCTTTTTTTTTATTTTTAAAGTTTTATAAATAGACTGATTAAATTACACTGATATTATAAATTAAATGCACACGATTTTAAGAAATTGGTTTAAAGATAGAGAGCCTAAAGTTTGGTTTGTAGATAATAACATTAACGTCATCAATCAATATGCTGTTACATTCCGGTGATATTTATTTCCTTTCCAGCATTTCTCTGTGAAAGATTCAATGCCCTTAGTACAATCTATAGTACACCACATGGTACACCCGTAGTAAGCCTTTAGTAATAACCTCTAGCGCAAGCGATAGTACAACCATAGTACACGCTATAGTTCACCCAAAGTTCACTCCCTAATATAGTACACCCCATAGTACACTCCATAGTACACCCCATAGTACACTCCATAGTACACCCTATTTTATAGTACATCCAACAGTACGCTCAATAGTACACCCCGTAGCACACCCTATTTTACACCCATAGTACACATCGTCGTACATCTCATAGTAAAGTACACAAAACACAAAATTTTTAGTTAGTTAACAGGTTGTTAAAATAAAATATGTTATTGAATTGTAAAGACAAAAATGTTTTTGAAAAAATGTATTTCTACATATCGCAGAAGAAAGTTAGATTGTAAACATTGTCTTTACCTGTAGCGGAAAAAATACTGGTAGACGAAATAATATATGGATAATACTTTTATAAGGTTTCTTTTTCATTCCCTATTTTGTTCTATCAAAGTCTTTATTTATTTCACAGAAACTGCTGACAACATGAAACGTCTTAACATTGTCTTCACTCTAGTGATACTGGTGTGGATGAGCTCAGCCCGTCGTCGAAATGCCGTCTACTCCGGTGACGGTACAACATCTGCCGCCGACATCAACAGCGACACTACATCCGGTGCCCGTCGTCGAAATGCCGTCAACTCCGGTGACGGTACAGCATCTGCCGCCGATATCAACAGCGACACTACATCCGGTGCCCGTCGTCGAAATGCCGTCAACTCCGGTGACGGTACAGCATCTGCCGCCGACATCAACAGCGACCTTCATCCACGGTGCCCGTCGTCGAAATACCGTCAACTCCGGTGACGGTACAGCATCTGCCGCCAATAACAGCGAGACTAAAAGAGCCGCCGACGAAGAGATAGACGGATGGGGATGAGAGAAATAGATGTGTATTTATGTTCTCTGTATGTCTGCGCTGTCAGTGCGTCCACAAACCACATATGTTATGTATACTTTTTTGCTGTCGATTACGACATTTT